>RDPX01000077.1:472869-545239 GCA_003991215.1 Morbakka virulenta | reverse complement strand
GAGCCAAAGCCATCACTGCAATAAAGTTGATGTTGCACGTAATGAATGCTTGAGACTAGTGAGTGGTTGTATAAAATCGACTTCAACTGATGTTCTTCCTATTCTTTGTGGTATTGAGCCTGCCGAATTAAGAAGAGATAAAATAGATTGAATTTATATAATCGTGTGCTATCAGAGGAAGGGCACATTCTTGAAAAACTGGTGGCATATCCACTTTCAAACAGTAGGTTGAAGAGCAGAGTTCCACTTGCGAATCTCATGCACCTTTTAGCTTCCACTTTAAACGATACAGCATCTGTCAAATCCTGGGCTGCTGATGTGTGGAAACAGCGATGGAGTAATACAGACAACAAGCTTTTCCAATTTATTCCTGGACCTACAGTGAAACCTCCAGGACATGGCCTGAAGCGTGAACAATGGGTGCTCTTAAATCGGTTACGATCTGGATATGGACGATATGCCGATTTCATGCATAGAATTGGTCTAAGTGACAGTCCGTTTTGTCGTTGTGGTGAAATTCAATCCCATCCATAGGTATTGATTTGCCAACTAATAGGTATTCGAGGTGATATCAAAACTGTTGATGAGGACTTCCGTTTGTGGCTCAATGACAATGTCTTAGATATGTAGAATTTTTTTTTAGTTGATCATACGCATATATATATATATATATATATATATATATATATATATATATATAGTTCCGCATATGGCATTTCAAATTGTTATTGAATCCTTCCTGTCAATGAATGTAATTTGTCATCCAAATGTTTTAATAAGGTATTTGCTCCTGGACTAAACCAAAACCATTTATCAACAAATATATTTTACATCTATTTAACTATATATTAACCCACACAGAGCATATTTTACAAGGTGAGCCCTGATGTATGATCACGACTCTAGGGTTTTAAGAGCAAATATTTTAGAAGTAAAAATAAGCAATAAAATACTATCACATTTAATCTTAGGCTGAGGTTTTTATAAGCTAATATTTGACAGTGGATGAAATATGGTCATTGTGAGTTTTCATAGAAAGCAAGGTAAAAATTGTTGCACTGTATCCTATATTGTGTGTTGGTTAAATTTCTTCTATTAAAATTAACTGCATCATGCAATATTTTATTCTAACAGGAAATTTCAGCAAGCTGATAGCTCGGATTACCTTTGCACGTCAAATAGGTTTCTACATAGTGCAGGTATATATGCCAACTAGCATGTTGGTGAGCCTATCATGGATTCTTTTTTTTATGCATCCAGATCACATTGGAGATAGACTGGCAATAGGTATTACGTTGATTCTGACTATGATTTTTTTGTTGGGATACATTAATGGCTCATTACCAAAGGTTTCATACATCAAATCAGTAGATTGGTATTTGTTTGGCTCATTAGCGATGATCATCCTCAGTGTCATCGAATGTATTGTAATTTATTGGCTGTACCATCGAATGGGAGAAGAAAAAGAAAAGGTAAGTGGTACTTACTAATATTGATTTATACATTTGTAGTTATATATATATGTATATATATAGCAATATAATAATAAAATCTATTTGTTCTTAAATTTTATAACTTTTTAAAAATTTTATGTTTAGGATAGGTTGCAAAGGAGCAATTGTTTCCCTTTTTTCTGTTTATTAGCTTTTTCAAATACCGTAATTATTCGATTTACCGCACCCTACTCGAAAAAGCGCAACCCTCCAAGAAGCGCACCTTTTGGAAACCATAAAAGTTAATAAGCTCACTCCATCAATTTAGCGCACCTTTTGGCAGAATCCTTTTCAAAAATCGCACCCTTTTTTCAAAGTAAAAAATTGAGAAGAATAAAAGCACTAAAACATATATCTTAGTGAGTATATTCTATTATGTTTTTAACATCATGTGCAAAAATCACAATGTTCATATGTTTACAGATATCTTTGTACTTGTCAACCGTTGAACTTGTTGAATGTCGACGTTGATATTTTAAACATTTAGACATTTTGTTTGTTTACTTCGTACTCTTTGTACTGAAAAAATATTTCTGACATTCAGTGCTTTATAAGTTAACTGACTTTTCCAGTAAGCGCACTCCGTCAAATACGCGTACTTTCTAGATAAGCGCACCCTTTAGAATCCCCAGACTTATTTAAGCGCACCGTGCGCCTAATCGAATAATTACGGTAGGACTAGAAAAGTTCAAAGTCTTGTTTCGTCATAACGGATGTCAATTACTATGTCATACACTTTTCAAATGCATCTAAATTTAAATATTAAATATTTTTGATCACCTAGGATACACTAAATGAAAATTAATAAAACTTAATAGCAATACCATTTAAAAGTTTTTCTTACACAGTATGCAAAGTACTCTTTCAATTATGTTTAAAAAGTAATTGTAATTATAAAAGTACTCTTAGTAATATGTTCTCCTTGATTTTTTTTAAATTTTAAGCTCCAGAAAACATATCAACTCTTCAATTAGTGGCTTACACCTGGTCTTGAAAACTGATATTAAATTTTATTAATAATATCTGAGAGTATTTGACCAGCCTGCTATGCTTTCTGAAAGAAATATTTTATGTAAAATATAATATTGACCTTTTCTCTTTAGCTGTTCTACAATTTTCATTGCTTTATGACAAAAAGAAATTTTTCTAATACATCTAATATGAATGAAATACATATGTATGCAATTTACTTTGTTTTTTCTTAATATGAGAAAACAGGGGAATAAGTACGCAATGTAACAGTCAGCATGCTAATGGCTGGCGTCCAGATAATGGCTTTGGACAGCTACTTCTATTTTCAATTTTTCTTGATAATTTTTCTTCAACAAATAGCTCCCAGTACTAGGAACATCTTCAATGACCATAAGGTACGAAGAATCTCCGGACCGAAAGCTTACTCTAGTTCCGTCAGTGCAGACTCGAGAGATTCTACACAAACTCGAATCTATGAAAATATTTTCTCGCCAGATTTCTATAATGTCAAAAGCCTTCGTTCTAATTGTTCCAATGTGAAAGCCCTCCTTTATACTGACTCACCTCATATTCATGGGCTTTGTTAGACGTCTTAAATATATTGGTAATATTGCTAGTCTTCATGTTTATGGATATTTACCTTTGTTTCAGCTGTACCCTACAAATCATATTTGCACTGGTATCTGTGCTGGACAGGATATTTAAACTCTTAGAGTACAATAACTAAAATCCGAAGATTCATGTTATATTTTTCAGTCCGCTTGCTATCTATCTTGTTGTATAAAACTGTCTCTTTTGATTCTTTGCTCAGTTATTGAGACAGTATGAGACCTCATTCATACCTCATTCATACTGTCTCTTTTGATTCTTTGCTCAGTTATTGAGACAGTATGAGACCTCATTCATANTATTGCTAGTCTTCATGTTTATGGATATTTACCTTTGTTTCAGCTGTACCCTACAAATCATATTTGCACTGGTATCTGTGCTGGACAGGATATTTAAACTCTTAGAGTACAATAACTAAAATCCGAAGATTCATGTTATATTTTTCAGTCCGCTTGCTATCTATCTTGTTGTATAAAACTGTCTCTTTTGATTCTTTGCTCAGTTATTGAGACAGTATGAGACCTCATTCATACCTCATTCATACTGTCTCTTTTGATTCTTTGCTCAGTTATTGAGACAGTATGAGACCTCATTCATACGGCTTCGGACAAGTATCACACAGTTAACACCTCTATCTTTGATAACTTTAATACTTACCATCTCCGAAATGAATACAATTATTTTTCTCATATACTATCTTCATAGTTTTATTTTACATTTTCATCCACATTTTACATATACATATACTCAATCTGCAGACAGTACCGTTTCGCCCTTTGTGGGCTCATCAGTGCGAGTATGAGTGTGAGAGTTTTGTTTCAGCTTGTCAGAGTGATGTCTCTGAAGCTCTGTTCGGCACTTATGAGCCCACAAAGGGCGAAACGGTACTGTATGCAGATTGAGTATATGTATAGTTTTATTTCATGCAGTAAATTCATTTATTGTCACACATGCGTTTCTAGCAAAGATAATTCTGAGTATTTCCCTATGATGCCTTTCTTTTACATTTATGGCTCTATGCTTGATATTGTTTAAATAATTGTGATCCGGTGATATTCAACTATACTTGTAAATATCCTATGCCTAAACAACCTTCCTTTAACTATTAGCTTGATTGCCTTACAGGAACTAACTTTTTGTGCTTCGTTTTAATTAATGTTGCTTTTGGGCATTCTCGATCCATCATGTCTTCAACACTGCTGTTTTCATCTTAAACTCGTGCCGTCGTTTCATAGATAAAAATTGTGATATCTCAATATGGAGTCCTGGTTCTTTCCAACTAATATCAAACTAGTACTTTACAAAATGCAGAGAATCATAGGCTAGTACATGGTAAATTACAATAGTGCTTTTTAATTTAGCTAACTTTACGTCTTATTGTATTTCAGCCTTCAGCGCGTTAGCTTTTCTTAGTTCTAATATCATTCCTACTCCTTTTCTTCCTACTCCACTAGTCTTTGGAGAAATTACCTGACACTATCGCTATTTACTATTTCTTCACCAATTTTCTTATACAGTGTCGAACTAATGGAAAATATGGCAAGCTTATATGCCAAATATGTTAACTGTCCGGCTTATATTTTATCAGGTCAAGAGTCCTTAAAATCCAGTTCCCAATAAATTTTGAATTAATGGTTACATTTAATAAGCAGGGGAAAATTTGCCTCTGTCTGATGCCAGGGGACTGAGACTAAATGTTTACTTTAAGTCATCGATTTCAATATTAGAAACTAAGGAGGACTCATTATCTCTTAACAGTAAAATATTTACTAATTTCTTGCTCCATGCATTTCCTAGATAAGGCAACTAAAGTCGTTAGTTGTCTGTCATCCAATCAGAAATCTGAGCCATGGTTCACAGCTTTCCTTCAAAAACGCCTACCCTTGTCTTATACAAAGGTATATTCTTTTAAGAATTCTATCTATCACCGCTTCTCCAAATTGGTTGCAACGTTCTTTTCGCATGGAAAACTAAGCAGATTTTGGATCTTATCTAAAGGTGGCCTGAGACATATGCAACCCAAGCGCTTCCAACTCCTTCGGGTGAATTACTTACCTTACAGACTCGGAAATGTGTACTTAAAGTATAATACAATTGGATATTCTGTACAAATTACCAGTTTCAAAAATAATGCCTCAAAGGACCAAGCTACAGAATTGCACTTGACATACGTTAGACTCTCCTGAATATGCTTGTTTTCTAGCCACATCAAATACTGAACATTTTGTTTGTTGCCTTTATTTAAACAACCTGAATACACCTACTTCAGCTGACAAAAACTGTTAGCAATGTGTAAATAGTGTAAATATTCAAATTTTATCGTGCCACTGCAATAACAGAAAGTTTGAATCTTGAGAACATTTCCGTTTTTTTTAACGCTTTTTCTGCTTGACCTAGGACCCACTTAGCCTGTGTCTCATGTTCTACCATTTGCGGTAGCCTGCTGAGGAAAAATTATTCAATTTTTATTTTCAACCTTTATTAAGACGATAGCCTTCAACACAAATGACGACAAGGAATGCCTGAAATTGTTTACAGGCTTTATAGACTTAGTCGCCAGTGTGAAGGAATTTATGTAGACCATGTGTTTTTACCACAGATTGATAAAATAAAGCATGATGCGATGCGGTAATTATATTCTGGCAAAGAAAATATTAATTAGCTTTTAAGTCAACCTGGTTTTAAAAACCTTTCAAGAGATTGTTTTTATAAATCTGCTTTTATACAGCATCTGCTGCTGAACCTTACCAGAAGGGGACAAAAGGTTTTAGGTTAAAATGTTTAAAGCTATTGGTAGAGATGTGGGCTTCCATTCACTTGGGAGCAATAAAGGTTATTCATATTGAGTTTTTTTGGCCTTCTTTTTGCAGACAAAAGAAATTTGTATTTGCTATCCACTGATTCTGCGTAACCAACTGGGATAAGTTAAAGGCTGTCTTTCTTTGTTTACCTCAATTACTTAATGGCACTTGAATTTGATATTTTTCGGAGGAGAGTCGCAGATCAAGAGGGGGGTTATGTATTAGTTCTTCCTTCTACTGTTAACATTGTTGACATTTATCTTAAAATTCGTCGCTTCTTTAAATGACAACAATAAAAATGTTATCGTCTTATATTAGCCGGCTTGCTTAATGGATTAAGCATAAGACTCATTTCTGTAGGTCATGGGACCGAGCCTCGCACCAGGCGTTCCTTTCCCCCCTCTTTTGTTTTGATTATTCAAACAAAAAAACAGAAATTGAACCAATTCATCTTTTCTTTCCTTTATGGATTTTTGTCTGGAGGAGATCCAAAAAGATAAGCTTCAGACCAAAATAGAAAATGTTTAGTTTGAGATAATAAGTTCTATACAGTAAATAGCTATATTTTCCATCGCAAGCTAATGAATTGTTATATTTTCTATACAGACATCAATTTTTAAGAAAAACACAGGAAATAAAAAGAAAAAGAGAAAATTCATGGGAAGGAGTAAACTGTCACCTGGGTCACGAACTAGGCGTCATGGTACTCCAGTGAAGAAAAAAGCCGTATCGAGTCTTGTAGAAAGTATTCATGATTATGACAACCCATTTGTATCTATTTTAGTAAAGCAAAATCATATTAATGACAGATCAACTTCAACTACTCCAGAAAAGTCAATACAAATTGAATCACCTTGGCCTATTCACAGGCAGGTTGATGTTTATTGTCGAGTTTTATTTCCTTTGACATACTTTATTTTAAATTTTTTATATTGGTATAAATTCTAGCAGTTGTACACTCCCTAAATTCCGTAACAATAGCACATTTCACACAGCCCAATAATCAGATTCTATAACTACTATTTATTGTTGATTTGAAGTTTTATTTTTGATGACTATATGATTGTTTTACTTATACTTTTTTGTGATAAAAGTAAATGAATAGTATATATGAATAGTAAATGAAATTAAGAAAGACAATTCGGGCCCTGTAAGAGCAAACGATACGGTTTACTTACTGAGTTTTAGGATGATGTAATACTAGATATATTAGGCTTAAATGATTTAATCATGTATATTAGTCTCACTTGATGATTGTTTTTGATTAAATTGAGATGAATAAAGAAAGAAATCATTTTATGTTCTATCTTGTACAACGTGGTAGATTCCATTAAAGATAAAACATGTAATAAAGGGATTTGTTAAACGTTATAGCCAAAGCAAGCATTTTCAGTTCTGTTGATGACTATGTACCACTGTTAGTTAATGAGTAATTAGCTACTTAGGTGTTGCTTATTAACACAAACTTTAACATTTTTTTTCATTGATCATAAAATTTGTAATCATTGATAAGTCAGTTTGCAAAATGTGTATCTCATAATCTTTGAGGCATGGGATCTAGCTCCACTAAACTTATTCTCTTTTTGCATTGTTTATGTATTTTGAGGAACAATTTTTGTCGCAGTCGCTTCTTCCGCTTCGTTTTGCCTGTTTGAGACTCCATAACCGGGGGCTTATCCCAACATGCCAGAAAAGACGGAATATTGTATTATTTTCAGCACACAGAAAATGGAATGTACGGTGGTTTAAACTAAAACGGTTTAATGCAAAATAACTGTTACTGCGAATTGTATAATCTATTCAGCCGTGGCTTAATGGTTAGTGCAGTTGGACAGTGCCCAAGGGGTTCCAGATTCGATTCTGCGAGTGGATGAGGAGAATTTGAAAGTTTACAAAAGAAAAAGCCCTTGGCTGATTACGTTAAAACTAAAAAAAATACTATTGCTGTAAATTGAAATATTTCGAGAATGTTCTCTTTTTGACAAGCCTGAACAGTGTAAGTTTTTGAGCTCCCGACAATGATGTCATCAGAACGTAAAATATGAATTAGAATAGTGTTGAATTACGTATTTTTGAAGACAAAAAGTAACAAATGCATTAACCATTATGATAATAAAGCATGAGGTTCTTCTATATTCTTTATAAGCACTTTTTTACAACAAAAACTTGCAAGTAGTCTGGGATGACTCCTTGAAAAACAAGTGGACACTGCTTGTGTCATCTGATTAGCCCTACAAAAAATGTTTTATAATTAGATTTTTGCAGTAACTACTTCTCTTTCTTCAACTTACGTTTGTCAGTTTTAATTCCTTGCGTAGTGCTAACAATCTGTAATACATTACGAAGAGCCTATGTGAGAAACAGTTTTTATCGCAGTGGCTTCGCGTGGTTTAGCCTGTTTGAGACTCCATAATTGGGATTTATACCAACATTCCAGAAAAGAGGGACTATTGTATTATTTTCAGCACCCAGAAAATCGAATGTACGGGGGGTTTAAACTAAAACGATTTGATGCAAAGTAACTGTTACTGCGAAATAGTATAATCTAAGCAGGTCGTAATATTATGATTTCAAGGAAAACCTGTTAAAGGATTTAAAAAGTAAGAGAATGAGGTATTGGAAGACGAGAGTCAGATACTGCTAAAATACGTTGCAAATTTCATATTCTGAGTTACTTATTACTGAAGTAGCTTGCATAAAACCATTCGTAAGGAATGAAAAAAGAAATTCCAAAACAAAAACCTGTCTAATTTGATGTGTTGTAAACATTGGACTGGGGACGGCAAGTGTACCAGCAGTAATAATAGCATCCTGCTAATATTATAGATGCACTAGGGTAACACTACCATGAAACAGACGTCCACACTAAGGCGTGGAAAGTGTTTGAACGAGCCTACATGTAAAATAAGCTTTAAAAAATAAATTGTACCATGCCACTTATTCCTAATGTTAATGCACATAAAATGGAAAATTTGTGTTATGAAATGTGCATTAATATTAGAGTGGGCTTTGACAATCATGCTGGAAAATAAAACAAAACAACATTTCAATTAAAAATCACAACAGCATGCCGGATTGTACACTCTTTAGTTTTCTATTTTTTTTCTATTTTCCTCAAAACTTGGCCATTCTGAACAAATGTTGTTTCTTAAAAGTTTTGATATCTTCAGCCGTTTCCCAGAAGACGCAGTTTTAAGGCTCTGACTTTTCCCGCTTTCATGTCCTGCAGTGAGGTAACTAGTAACAAGGTAGGCTAATTGTAATGATTGATCAGTAAAGGTTTAATTCCACCTGCATCAGACATAGCCAGGATTATCCTAATGTATTATACTCACTTTGCTATCTAAAATTTTGCAAAAGTATATAACTTTTTAATGCTCTTTAATATCAGCAAATAATTTAGGAATACATGCAGTTTTAAATACTGTAGAATTGTTAATTTGAGTTTAGAAGCCATTATTACACACGTCATTCCCTGAAAAGAACAATGGAAAGTAACAATTTTTTTAATGATGTAGTAAACAAATGTATTTGGAATTTTTTTAATCCGCAAAAAGGTTGGGCCAATGCCAACCATGCAGTACTGTTAAAAAGGAGCAAACACAAAGGAATGAGAGAGAAAGGGAAACATATTTTAAGTGGTATTTTCAAGAATGTAAAACAATGTGTTTAATATGGCGTTCCTCAACGTTGTATATTAGATCCATTGTTTATTTGGATCTACAAAAATGTTTTTAAGAAGTGTTGTCAAATGCTGTTTCAGACCAGTTTACAATATGAAAAAGCCGTAGTTACAATAATCGAATCGCTATCCAAAGTTTTAAGAGATGGGAACAACAAATGCGCATTTACAACAAGAAGATTAACTCTGGACAGGTCTTGGTCAGATTGATAAGAGCTAAGAGATAAGAGATAAGAGATAAGAGTTATTGTACAGTATGGTGTAATAAAGGCAATGGATGATTTAGGTGGGAAAGTATGGTAATATTGGGTCAATGATCTGGTTATATTTGGGAAAGCCTCGGCTAGATAAGACAAACTTATGGTAGTTTCTTTTAAATATGTAAAGAAATATATAGGTCTTAATGGCACAATTCCTGTAATAAAAGCTTTCATTTTCTATATCTTTACTGATATACTGTACGAACTAAGAGATTAACTGACTGACAAAGCGTCAAGTAGAGACGTAAAGATACTTCACAGCCTTACATCAGATACCAGGATTTGACCAGGTGACTATTATTACAATAAATTCCCCTATTTTTGATATTTTGGAAAAGATTATACCAACGGATAGGCCTTCCAAAGAACGGAATCCTATAAAGATGAGAGGACACATTTAAAAGATCAAATCTATTTCATAGATTTTTCTGTAGAAAATCCATAGTAAATACGACTTTTTTCACTGTTAAAGAAAAAGATTTAAGGCCACTTGCCACATAATTTTATATCTTACAAACATAGTTACTACCTAACTGTTATAAGCTCCGACATAAAAAATAAAAACCTATACAACTAAAGACATCACAAAAAATGTACTTGAAAATATATGTGTCAAAATATATTTTCAATTTTTTTATATACATACAGAAATTTACTTTTGAAAAAACTGGAATATGAAAGTTTGAACCACTTCATGCTGGAGAGGGATAGGTAGCAAGCTAGATAGATGGTATTTTAGTAACAAGAAGAGAGAGAGAGAAAGAGAAAGAGAGAGAGAGAGAGAGAGAGAGAGAGAGANCAAAGCGTCAAGTAGAGACGTAAAGATACTTCACAGCCTTACATCAGATACCAGGATTTGACCAGGTGACTATTATTACAATAAATTCCCCTATTTTTGATATTTTGGAAAAGATTATACCAACGGATAGGCCTTCCAAAGAACGGAATCCTATAAAGATGAGAGGACACATTTAAAAGATCAAATCTATTTCATAGATTTTTCTGTAGAAAATCCATAGTAAATACGACTTTTTTCACTGTTAAAGAAAAAGATTTAAGGCCACTTGCCACATAATTTTATATCTTACAAACATAGTTACTACCTAACTGTTATAAGCTCCGACATAAAAAATAAAAACCTATACAACTAAAGACATCACAAAAAATGTACTTGAAAATATATGTGTCAAAATATATTTTCAATTTTTTTATATACATACAGAAATTTACTTTTGAAAAAACTGGAATATGAAAGTTTGAACCACTTCATGCTGGAGAGGGATAGGTAGCAAGCTAGATAGATGGTATTTTAGTAACAAGAAGAGAGAGAGAGAAAGAGAAAGAGAGAGAGAGAGAGAGAGAGAGAGAGAGAGAATGAGAGGGAGTTTCCAACTTTGTATAAGGTCGACAAAAACGTAATTGTCTGATGCAAGATATAGTTATTTCTCGGGGACGTACTTCTTCTGATAACGTCTTATTTTTAATAGTGAATTGTAAAAGGGCCTCTTGCAAAGAAAGAAGATGCAACGCTTGGCACTTTGCTTGTACCGACGTTTTTACTCTCTTGTATTGATATGAATTGTGGGGTCTAATAGTTCTAACTCTGACTAATGCTTAAAATCTTTATGCTCCTTTAAAAATATACAATCTGTGCTGCTAAATATTAATTCCTTATTATATTTGAGAGAATCAACAAAATGATTCATTAACAGACAGAAGGAAATTTACAACAAAACTTAAATTATGATGTTTCACAGAAAATAATGATAAGTGATCAGGTAATCACTGACTACAACTTTATTGTCAATGTCCTGCTTTTGTATTCATCCTTGGTGTTAATTTGGGGGTTTAAGTCTCTGATCCATAGTGCCTCTAGAGTCATAAGATAGTATTCTCCTTTTGAAATAGAAGTTAGGAATTCTACATTATCCCCATTCAAGATGGTATCACATTGCTCAAGATGTTTTCTCATTGGTCCCTGATTTCTTGTATGTTTACGAAAGCGGGTTAGCATTTATCGGGTTGTTTGCCCAACATAACATGCATCACAGCATGGACATGTAAGTTTATACACTACTCCACTCCAGATCATCTTTTTAACTGGGGCCTTAAGTGAAGGCATATCTGCTTTAATATTTCTCAGAGTCATTATGACAGTGCATGGAGCATCGATTTGATGTAACTTTCGAGCAAAATCTTCTGTGCACTTTCCTATATACTTGATGAAAATTGGATATTTCTTTATCTCTTGATTTGTCTTACTGGTTTGTTTAGATTTTTTTATCCTCTGAAAATATTCACAAAATGATTCATTGACTCCTATTTATATCAACAAAACATAAATTGTTTTGCCCAAGGCTTTGTTTTAATTTTAACACGTAAAAAATGCAAACATCTAATTAAAAGATAGAAATGTTTTTTTTGACTAGCCTGAACAGAGTAAGTTTTTCAGCTCCCAAAAATGACCTCATCAGAACGTAAAATATGAATTAGAATAGTGTTAAATTACGTATTTTTGAAGACAAAAAGTAACAAATGCATTAACCATTATGATAATAAAGCATGAGGTTCTTCTATATTCTTTATAAGCACTTTTTTACAACATAAAGTGGCAAGTAGTCTGGGATAACTCCTTGAAAAACAAGTGGACACTGCTTGTGCCATCTGATTAGCCCTACAGAAAATGTTTTATAATAAGGTTTTTGCAGTAGTTACTTTACTTTTCTTTACTTAAGGTTTGTCAGTTTTATTTCCTTACGTAGTGCTAACAATCTATGATATATTACGAAGAGCCTATGCATAACCTTGCTTCTTTGTTGAATAATCAGGTATTTAGGTAGACTTTGATCATTTTTCGCAAACATACCGAAAGTATAATATAACTAAATATATATAATCTAAATTCTATTCGTTGATTTTCTTACTTGTTCTTACTTGTAATAGATGAAGGTAGAGGTAGATAGAGGTTATATAAAATAAATGTAACAAGTTAGACGCAATGAATGTATGTTGGATTACTGCCGTAGAGATTGGATTTTGAATGGAAGCTGCTGACTCTTGGATATTGTCTTGCAACTACGAACTAATATCTTGAAGCAGAAGGCATTACTGCTTGAAGTTGTAATATTGCATAAATTTTGGTAAAAATATTTAGTATTTTAGTTACAGTTGTAAGTAATTCAAATGATGCAATTTAGTTTCAAACTTTCTTGTTGATATACTAGACCTCTGTGTTAGCCAGACTCATTTACTTGTAACTTCTGTTAATTTTATTAATGGAAATCAATCTAAGTAATCGTTCACATATTACGTAATCAACTTTCGGCCTATTTTATACTCCCTTCTAATCAATCGTAATCATTTCGTGACCCCCTACAAAAATTACGTCATCATCTAATTACACCCGTAATCAATTTTACATTAATTGTTGAACCCTCCGAAAAGTGGTTGTTCTTGTTTATTCATAGGAATAAACAATATTTACAAATAATTAAAAATTGTTAATGATGATGCTAATGCATTAGAATATTCTCAATTACTCATTTTGTCATGGATACTTCTTTCATTATACTCTGCTTTTTTAACATTACATAACCCTTTAAGAAAAGAAGAAAGAATGGAAAATTATTCAGATATCAAGCAGAGAGCCGAGGATAGAGATGGATGGCGTGTATGGCGCTAAACCTGTCTGAGGACAGACTACTTACAAGACACAACACAACCCTCCATAAACTCTCCACAGCTTATCTACCTTTGAAGAAGTAAAAGAATTATCTCAATTTTTCATATGATTCTTTTGTGTATACAAATATTCAATTAAAAATAAGGAATATACGTTTTTCAATATGCATAAGTACCAAGTTTCAGACTTAAAAATTGTCAATAATAAGCCAGTATGATTACCTTTGAAAAATGAACCACCACCTTAAAAGAAATAACAATTTTTCTCTATCCTGTTGTGATATGATAATAAAATTATTCCAGTCTTTTTAGACCAAAACAGCTATCAGCTTCCGAATTTACTGAATTCCTCTAAATTATTAGTACTTGAAATGAAAGAAATTATTAGTATTTAAAATGTAAGAACGTTTCCCATCCTTTATAACATAACGAAGGAAATGTTAAATTATTTTAACACAGAAGTCTTTGGGTTAATTTTTTCAAGTACATATCTTCTTTTTCTTTTAAGTTCCTTGTCTGTAGGTGTTGGCTATCATGATGTTCCACTTAACCCTGTTCCTTGTCAGATGTAAAATTTCACTTGTTTGTATTGCATTCCTCCAGTTTTTTGCCACATGGTCCCTCAAATTTCCCAAAAATGCTCTTCGCTGCCGCTCTCTCTCTCTCTCTCTCTCTCTGGTTTCTTCTATACGTCCAGTCAGTACCAAGTTCTCCAGACCCTCCTTCCTCATGACGTGTCCCAAGAATTCTATCTGCCTTCTTCGGACTGTCCTCAACAGCTTCTTTTCCTGCTCTTTGTAAAACTTCATATAGGCAGATAGGCATATATCCATATATATACATATAGGCACTAAAAAGGCTTTATTTAAGCTTGAAAATGAAAAAAAAGTTTCGCTTCAAGCACATAATCTTTTAATCAGAATAGCCAGTATATCATAGACCTAATTTAGTCATCTTCTGTACATACATGCAGCTGTAACTTACATCAGAAAATGCAAAGAATATTGGAAAATTTGACAATTTCATCTAGAAGTCCTAACCAAATGATTCCTCTGTTTTGGTTAAGTCAAGTGGAATGAAAATACTTGCTTCAATTATTTCCCTTTTTTATAGAATACGGTTTAGTCTCCAAACGTATAATAACACCCTTAACCTACTGTCCTGCCTTTTTCACGGAAATCTTATTTATGCAAAGTGGTCAGTTTATTACAGCATAAAGGATTTATAAATATTCAGATTTCATTTGCTATTTAACTACAATTAAAACGTTATCACCTGTGTTAGCTTTGCTAGTTGGTATGTCTTCGATCCACAGCCAAATTCTAACACATTGTTACAGTTTAAGTATTGACATGTCACTGTTTCTGACATGTGGTGGCATCCGACCACAACGGAATGATTTTTTGTGTATTAAAGTGATTTGGACTTTCTCAATCTCCATCATTTCTTCTTTCAAAGTATCTTATACACCATGTACATTTGTAATCTTTACTTTTTGAATATAGTCTGAATTGAATAAATACAAATTTTCAGTAATTAAAATATTCTATATGTTATGTATTTTGCACAAAGT
The DNA here is from genome assembly GCA_003991215.1 of Morbakka virulenta. NCBI lineage: Eukaryota > Metazoa > Cnidaria > Cubozoa > Carybdeida > Carukiidae > Morbakka > Morbakka virulenta. The sequence goes on along the minus strand of RDPX01000077.1, from coordinate 530,168 downwards.
TTATCCAAAACAAACATTTAAGCAGATTATTTCCAAGCACTGCAGCTTTTCATTTTCCGGTTAAAAGTGTATCAGATAGTATTTCTAAGCTGAGTTTATTTCATACCTTTATTAATAAATGATTGACAACCCTTTCTTTATTTCCCACATCACGCTATTTGCAAAAGCGTGACCATTCACCACAGCTGCCATGATACCGCTTAATTTATGAAATCTAGATCTAATGAAAAGGTCAAGATTATTTTAAACAAGCTCCTAGCACTAACATTTTCTCTTAATGCTACAGCGAAGAAAAACATTTAATCTTAAAGACACGTATTGGATGACTGCTACAGTCAAAGTCCTACCAGAGGATTAAAGTCTCATAACCATATTCTTCATGTGAAAGAAAAAGAATCTAGACAAGCAACTTAGGAAGTTTGTATCTTATATAAGGGAAGTATTGTGCACTTGAAAATACCTGCAAGGAGATGCAGTCAAAAAACCTAAGTATATTAGGATTTTCTAAAATAAGAAAGAGAAAAAATAACCCAAGAAAACAATATAAGGGTATTCTCTGGTGGTGAGAGTCATTGACATTTTCCAGGTATAATGTTGACAAAAATATAGCTGTAGCTATGATTTCATTTTGGCTTGCACCTAAACGTTTGATTCTTTTCTATTTAAAGATATACAATTAAGAATAATATAGTTTTGTCTATGCGACAATGCAAGACCACCAAGAACAACAACTTGAGGAATTTTATGATCTGTTCCAGAAGATGCTTTGAACCACATATGATGAGATTTCTGTTGTCATTGGTGACTGAAATGCAAACTGATAAATGATTTACCAAAAGTAGCAGTGTAATGTTTGGATGAAGAATTAAACTTAAAAATTGTAACAACTATGTGATCATAAAAACAATGTTTTGACACGATCCTAAAAATAAAGTAATGTAAAAAAGTTCTGGTGACATTCACACAAACCAAATTGGTTTTAACAGTATCAAGCATCTTCTCAGAAATAATGTAAAGAATGTAAAAACAATACATTTTGCAAATATTTGATCAGATTACAATCCAGTACTACTTTAAATAAAACGTTTGAAATTAAATAGAAGCTAAAGTTATTGCTCAGTACAACATAAAAATGTTGAAATTTAGAAAATGTACATGGCTGTACGTTTGCATGGCAAATTTATATCAAAAACGAAAGAATGCCAAAAGGAAAAAGTTGACCACCTGTACTGTACAATTAATACGAGATTACTGTCCTCATGCTGAAGCCTTGATTATTGCACGTTCCTGCAGTAGAATGTCGTTTTCATGCTGAAGACTTGATTGTTGTACGTTCCTCCAGTAGAATGTTGTTTTCATGCTGAAGTCGTGATTGTTGCACGTTCCTGCAGTAAAATGTTGTTATCATGCTAAAATCGTGATTGTTACACATTCCTGCAATAGAATGTTGTTATCATGCTGAAGTCGTGATTGTTTCACCTTCCTGTAGTAGAATGTTGTTATCATGCTAAAGTCTTGATTGTTGCACGTTCCTGCAATAGAATGTTGTTGTAATGCTGAAGTCTTGATTGTTGCACGTTCCTGCAATAGAATGTTGTTGTAATGCTAAAGTGTTGATTGTTGGAAATTCCTGCAGTACCGAACTAATATAAATAATTTGTAGTCAGGTAAAATAAATTGAACAAATTTAACTCTGATGTATTATTTAAAATTTCCAAATGTCTTTGAACTATTAATGTCATTTTAGAATACCTAAGGCTGTTAAAACCACAAAGTTCTTAACCAACAACTTGGTGAGTTGCAAAAGAAGCCACAATGCCTTTAATTTGTTATTAATCTTACCAATTTTCAATAATATGTTTACTATTTATTGCTTTCTTCCTTTTGTTGTTGTCTATTTATCATCAATATTGAGAAAAATACAACGATAGTATTAAAATGTCTGTTGTGCGTTTGAGGGTTTAAACTTTTTACTACCTATCCGTGTCGTAATGAATTAAAGTATATCCAATACCAAACATTAAAAGCAAGGTAAAAAGTAGGAAAAAGGACCATTCCAATAATGTCGTATCTAGAATTTTTCATCCTGTGCAGGGTGCGAGAATTTTGCATAATTTCTCTGCAGCAAAGAGGAGTTTGAGCTTCCAAGTTTTTCTGTTCTGCCTTGGCAACATTCCGCTTAGCTTTTTGAAAAATGCGTGTACAATTAAAAGTTTTAGGCTTGCCTTCTTCAATCATAAATTCTTCTACATCTATTTCGAATTGATCGACACAATTTTGACAGGGATTTCCCTTGTTCAATGAGGAATATTTACAACCATTTATTTCATCGCTCTTATCTCCGTCTTTGTTCTAAAAAAGAATAAAATAAAATATCAAAGTTATTAGATTCTCTTTAAATATAACATATATATATGATATTGCTGAATATAAGCATATAGAGGGGCAAAGAGTATATAATATAATTTATCTATCAACATATATATATATATATATATATATATAAATATTTATATACAGCTCAGTTCGACTCCAATTTTTTGACCTCTTAAAAGATTGGAAAAAAAGTTCGAAAAGTCAGGGGTTCTAAAAGTCATATTAAGATATTCATATAAAAATGGTTAATCAACTAAAGACGGCTAATATATGTGTTGCACCTTTATTTTGAAAAAGTACAATATATATTCTATAAATTAAAAAAATGTATGGGATAGAGGGAAGTGGTAAGTGTACGTTGCTTCTCAAGTGATTATGAAACAATTAATGCGTTAGCTATATCACCGTTTTTAAATAGAAGAAAACTCTCAATCAAGTTGACGGCATGAAGTAACGTTTTCGTGCTTGGTTGCTTGTTTCAGTCAATTTAGTTTCAATACTCTTGCCATTGATCATTAAAAGGATTTTCGTCAATGACTTACAGCAGCAATTTTTCATCAGAAAGTACTTGTTGAATGACGGTTATTGCTTGCACATCTTCAGGAATTAATGTCTCGGACGTAAGGTCATTTGGAGCTAGTTGGATATCAAGAACTCTTTATTCGTTGACGAACTTTGACAGTTGTGGAAATAGATCATCAGTGTCGTTAGTTGAATACCATTGACTTTGTCTTGAAATCACCGCCTTTTTGAAGCAATTGATGGTGGTTGTCTCAGATAGTGTAGAGCATGATTGCTCAAACATCATAGCATCCAGTATAGTAGTAAAGTTTGCCAATTCTTTATTGGAGTTAATAGCGTTGACGTACTGACGGATCATTTTGGCAAGGTGTTAAGCTTATAACGATTGTGTAACATCGTGATTCATCGCTTGTGTTACTAAGGCTGTGATTAGCAGCAAAAAGATAAGAGCTATGACCATCAATCCAAGCACACATTGGTATGCACTGCTGCAGTTATCGCCTATGAATGCAATTCATACGGTTCCCAGGTAGGAATTTCCAATCCAAGTGTTTTATTGAATCTGTAAGGATTTCTGTGTCCATCCAGCTTTTTGGTTGTACCTTGTACGTGCATGGCGAGGATTTGATTTTTTTGAAGCATCTCGGATTTTTTATTTTTCCAATAGGAAGTAACGGTAGTGTTTCACTTGTAGTACTCACCATGCAGGTGCCAATGAGGGTTTTCCCCTTTCAATTCCAGAGTTTTGTTTGGCAGTGCTTGAAGAAAAGAACAAACTCATCAACATTAAAGATATCTTCCAATATATTCCTTAACAACATGGTTGGTACATAATCTTCCGTTAAGGGTGTAGTCATTTCTGGTGTTTGACATTTGACACTCTTTTTACCTCTTGTGAACCCATACATTTGATGCTTCGAAATCAGTAATGCGAAGTTTATGGGACGAACCATTTGCTTACTCCTCAAGAAGTAATCCAATCAAGGTATGTTACATGATTTTCAAGTCCTTATTTTTTCTTCCTTTAAATGATTTCTTTTCAAAATCATTGTTCCGAATAAAAATGAAACAATAAGCCATACATCTCAACTATTAATTATTTAGGATGTCTATTTTCTATGTTCTCTAATACTTTGGATTTGTCTTAAGCGGAGGTTCTTCATCTGTTGTGAATTTAGGATCTTTTCTCCACTGTTTTAAATACGACAAGAAGATATTTTATACATTTGATAAAGCTTAAAAAATTAAAATCTTTCAGAAGTTCGGGGTTTCCAAATGTGCGGAAAGACGTTTGTTTATTAAATATTTTCAATTCATTAGGCTACAAGTATTGGAAGCGTGGAACATTTGAGACTGAAAGGGATTTTTGGTTGTTTCAAAGGGAATTACCATTCGTGCTTGTTGAGGAATATGAAATAAGCTCTCTTGTGATGTTATGAACCGGGCTGTTATGAGCATCGCAACATATGGACTCTTATCTTTGGTGAGGTATTGCAATATCAGTTGGAGCTAAATAACAATGGAGATAAATATGCAGTGGAAGTACTCAATAAAAATTGAGTTGTTGGGTACTTGATAAAAGAGAAAAAACACGAAAAGTCTGCAAAAAATGCATCTCTTTCCCTGAAAATACATGTTTTAGGAACAGGAATGAGATTTGAAGTTTCTTGCACAATTACACTCACTGGTAGTGAAAATATTCTAAACACGTTTTGTGAATTGCAAAATTAAATATAAAAAATTTGCATTTTCTAATAGATATATTATTTTCCACCATTGTACATATCACAAAATAAACAAATCGGACTTTTAAGGTCTCTTTGCATAAACAACTTGTTTATGCAAAGAGACCTTAAAAGTTCGTTTTTGCTTCAAAGGAAATCTACCTTTATTCTTGCTCGTTGTGAGACAGGCTTTGATGACTGGATCTTCAGGATGACACTGTTTACCTTTTTTATTAGACTCTAGAACTCATCTTTAGGGTGTTGCTATCTCAATTAGACAGTATCGTCTAGCTGTCATAGTTTAAGATTTGGAATAGAAATATAAGCTTTTCATGTACTTTATATTGTCTCTTTTTAAAACCACTTGTTTTCTATTTTCCTTGCACCGAACTCCCTCTTCTGATACATGCTTAGTTATTGAAACAGTATCAGACTCCATTCATAAAGCTCTGAACAGACATCATACTGCTAGTAACTTTGTCTCTGATAACTTCAATGCTCTTCACAAGTCCTGGGTGACTCTAACAAGGCTGATAGACCTGGAAAAATGACTTACAACTTGACACATTCCAATGCAGAGCTTGTTGATTTTCCAACAAAATTTCCTGATTAAGACTCAGGAGAACCTCTTATTTTACATCTCTTTTTGAATTATATTCCTGAGCATTGTACAGTTTACTTTTCACTTCCTTTTGAGTCTTTTGATCACCTTATTGTCACTGTTGTGGTTAACGAAATTGTTTCAAGTCTTGTTAACAGGCTCATGAGAAGTTAAAATTTGGTCAGGCTGACTAAGACATGTTTCGTCAATTTCGAAGCGATATTTCAAAGTTTTCAATCTTCAGAAAATCAGCTTCTGATGCTGCAATTAATTTCATAGAATTGGTACAAGTTTGTATTGAAACATATGTACCCAGGCACAGTACTAAAAATTCAAAACTTATTCTCCTCCATGGTTCAATGCTTATTTTTGGTGAACCTACATCTGCTCAAAGATTTGGAATTCTGACGTTTTACAACGGTGTTTTGAATTCTTGTAAGTATTCCTTCACTTTGTGATGATGTTCGATTTTCTTTGTCCTTTACAGGAAAGACTGGCTTTTTGCTAATTTGTTTTCCACCAATCCTTCTCTAAATGACATTATTTTGCCAGAGTTCTCTCCACAATTTAATCAGATTTTGAATCCTGTAAACATAACTGTCAGGTTGGTTGCTAAGGTTACTCATGGGCTTGATAAATCTAAAGTGAATGGTCCAGAATTGATTCCGGTAGTTGTTTTGAAAAAATGTGCTTCTGAAAACCCTCCTTGCTGTCCAAACGTTTTACCCTTTTCCTATCGGTGTCCTTTTTTCGCCATCCTGGAAAATTGAATCCAGGTGTTCCACCTGATTCTCGTAAATATCGATTTGTATGTCTGCTTTTTGTCATTAGTAAGCTCTTTCAACACCTTATCAATAATGCACTGGTAGAAACAAGGTTTCTTTCTTGATATTCAGTATGGGTTTAGAGGATCTCACTTAACTCTTTCTCTCTCTTTCTCACTCTCTCTTTCTCACTCTCTCTCTCTCTCTCTCTCTCTCTCTCTCTCTCTTACTGCCAATCCTTCTCCCTTTTTATATATATCTACTAGGTTACAGGTACTCATGTGTAAAATGAACCGATATAAAACACAGCTTATGTGAAACAAATTTCTGATGAAATACTGTATTTTTAATAGAGAATTAAATACTCCAAATATTATCCAAAGAACAGCTACTCACGTTTGCTTGAAAAGGTGTAATCTCTGGTTTTCCAAGAAGTTTATCATTTAAAATTGATTCAATAATAAGAAGTATGACACTGCCAAGTGATGCAACAATAAACCAATCGACTGCTTTCACATAAGACACTTTCGGTAAAGATGAATTAGAGTATCCATGCAAAAATACCATGGCAAGAAAGAGGGTGACACCAATTGTCATTCTTTCTCCAATCGTTGAGGTTCTCATTACAAATAGAGACCAGGAAAGGAAAACTAGCATTATTGTTGGAATATATATCTGAAGGACGTAAAATCCAATCCTTCGGGATAAACAAATTGTTCCTTGTAAAATAGTGAAGTTTCCTGGAAAAGAAAAGAGATAATGTCCTTAAATGTCAAAAGAATAAGAAATGTTTAATGCATTGATAACCATATAAAACTTATAGGTAATTCGTTATTTGACTAAGATTTTTTATAAGCAAAGAGTTTTAAGTTACTCCCAGGCTTTTTTTTTTCTCAATTAAAGACTTGTATATGATATATACTATTTTACATTTTTTCTACATCAACTTTATCAGAGCATGTTTCTTTACGGTCATGACTAAAATATATTTCTCTTGCTGCATAATTCCTAATCAAGTAATAGAAATTGTGACGTGATATTAGGAGGGTATGCAGTCAGTTTATTTATACAGCTATACAGCTACTAAACCTATTTAAAGAAGGATTTTTTTCGCAAGACGTACATTCCAAGACCATTTTTGTTCTTCATTCTTACTTTTCCTTTAAAATAATAATTCCCTTTTTTAATTTTTTTTACGTTTTAGCGTCATTTTCCCCGAGTAACTAGGGCTCGGACAATGCCCTTCACAGGGACTTTGTTTGTCAGTAAGGAATTTTCTTGGTCGGATGCCCTTCCTGACGCCAAGCAATGGCCTTTTCAATAATTTGCTACTAATTCCCTTTGTATTATTGGTAAATAAAGTTAAAGTTATTTTCAAATAAATCTTCAGAGTACAGCGATAAATTGGGTGTACATTATAAATTCTATTTGTATAGGTAAGAAAGTTTACCTGAAACAAAACAGGCTACCACTTTTGAAATAGTTTTATGCGATAGGTTTTAAATCATGACAAGGGTTAGCTTTGAGAGGCTATGATAATTTACGTTATGCTCCGTCCAGTTTATACATTGTCCCAGAGTACCTCTAACTATGAATATGGATAAAAAGAAGGTTCTAAAATGCATGACTTTAGGGATTTAAAGTAGAATTTTTGGTAAAGCTGTTGCATCTACCAAGAGGATAAGTTATAACCGATAATTCAACTTTAAAAACCAGAAGATAACTAACCAAGAGTATTTTCCAGAAACGTAAAGCATATATCTGTGCACAGAAATAGATGCAAACCGGTGCTTGTGGCTATTATGGCTACATTGTCTATAATTTGAATCACGATCTTTCGTCCTTCACCAGGCTATTTATCCAATCATATTTTTACCTCCAGTATGCAGTTCTTTTCACCAATACCTATCGTTGAATATGTCATCCCAATCGAGCATAAATGGCTTTTCTTCCAAGCTCGCCAACTGATTCCAACATACTTGGAGGGCAAGGAAATTGTGAAAATAATATGATACATATATACATACACATTTCACTCTTCCAAAATTTTAAATCCGTTTCGTCTATAATATATATATATATACATGGTTTAAACGTCATTTTCCCTAGTAACTGGGACTTAGACGGTGCCCTTCATAAGTTTTTGGATTTGGAAGTAAGATATTTCTTGGCCTAATGTACTTCCTGACGCCAAGCAATGGCTTTTTTTGTTAAGTTCTAAAGTCGTCCGCGCAAATCGAATCCGAAACCTCTTAGTAACGGTGCAGTTGCACTAACCATGAAGCCATGGCTCTTCCTCCTGCTCTATAATAGAATATTCTTTTATGGAAAAGGCGGATGTAGGTAAATGAAGCTAAAAGTACCGATGTAGAAATATTAAATATTATTCTTCATGACGAATTTTTAAACAAAAAACATGATAAAACAAAAAGATTAGGTCAGTGGTGTAATGTGTATTCTACAGAAAATGGAAAACCAAGGAGTGAGTCTTTTGGTCACTTTGTTTAACGTACACGTTGTTTGTACCCCGTTTTACGAACAGTATGTGCTTTGGGTACCTGATCCTGTGTTCTGATGACAAAGGTACTCAGTATAATGACCACCGAGTAAAGAAACTACTAAGAAATTCTTCCAAATAGGAAAGGTTCTTTTAAGGTATTATCCAATGCATGGAAATGATAATGTTGATTTCGATGATATTGTAAAAGATTTCATCAAAGTACCCAAAGATTGTGCTACAATCAGAAAAATAAGTTCCGGTTTATTAACGAGTGCCATTGGTACTTACCAATTGTAATAGTTAAAAATTACTGCAACTCAACCAGCGTTTGGAATCCTTAGTCAAATGTCGATGGACTACTGGTAAAATCTTAAATATTACACAATGACCACGCAAAGACATATTTTAATTCTAATTTAGACTATATCTAGCTATCATAGCCAAGGTGTTCAATACTTTTTAGTCTTTCAGGAACAAAACTAGCTGGGTTCCTCAGTTGCGAAATGCTTCCACATTACATTTGCAGTTGTATATTTGTTTTTTTGGTAAACGCTAGATGTCCTTTAGCAAGAAAAGGTGCGCCCTAGCATCAACACAAAGGAGGAGTAGAGGAGTAGGGAACTCACTATTACGTTGTAGCTGAGTCCCTCAGTTGCGAAATTCTTTCACATTCCAGTTGCAGTTGCATATTCGTTTTGTGTTATCGATTTGACGTTTGTTGTTGTTATTCATAGACAATAAACGTTATGAAAACAAGATGGACTGATGATGGGAATGTTTCCTGAAATATATTTCTTGAATTCGATAGAACATAATGTCATATATTAAACTTTTGAAAATAACTTTTGATCTTGTTATAAAACGAAACATTTTAAGTCCAAAATTACTGAAAATGAAAAATAACCCAAAAGTTTGAAAGAATGATTAATGGTACTACAGGACCNGAACTCACTATTACGTTGTAGCTGAGAGTCTCAGTTGCGAAATTCTTTCACATTCCAGTTGCAGTTGCATATTTGTTTTTTTGGTAAACGCTAGATGTCCTTTAGCAAGAAAAGGTGCGCCCTAGCATCAACACAAAGGAGGAGTAGAGGAGTAGGGAACTCACTATTACGTTGTAGCTGAGTCTCTCAGTTGCGAAATTCTTTCACATTCCAGTTGCAGTTGCATATTCGTTTTGTGTTATCGATTTGACGTTTGTTGTTGTTATTCATAGACAATAAACGTTATGAAAACAAGATGGACTGATGATGGGAATGTTTCCTGAAATATATTTCTTGAATTCGATAGAACATAATGTCATATATTAAACTTTTGAAAATAACTTTTGATCTTGTTATAAAACGAAACATTTTAAGTCCAAAATTACTGAAAATGAAAAATAACCCAAAAGTTTGAAAGAATGATTAATGGTACTACAGGACCAGAATATGAAGACAAAGACGAAGCTGATTATTAAATAAATCGTGTCAAAGGGTTAGGTTATCTCGTAGTTTAAGTAAAAACAGGATACACCAAAATGATTAAAATATTACTCTCTAAGAAACGGATTTCATAAGAGCCCTTAGTTTGGTATAAACCACTCTGAATTTCCATTTGGTATGGTACAATATACATAGGAAACCTTATATATTTTTTCCCTGTGCTTTACTCACTTTTTATGTTCTTCATCACTTCCAGCATCTGTCTGTCTGTAGCCCTTTTCATTTCTGTCTTTCGCACTCCAAGCTCTACGCATGCATACTTCAAACGTAGAGACGTTCGGGGACAGAACGTTTCACTTCATCCGTGAATTTTTTTTATTTAGCGGACATAAAATTTCTCGGAGGGCAAATTTTGAAATATTTTGCGTGTATAGACTTTAACGGATCAGCAATAAATTAATGAATTTAAAGATTAGTTCTAATTGTTCCTCAAAAAGGGAAACAATATTTTTTGATTCTCAAGAAAACAAATTAACGAATCTTTCAAAACTATGGACATAAATACAACAAAATACTTGTAAAGCAACAAAGCAACAAGTCAGTTTCTGTAAATAAATATCAAGAATGTTAAACGTGTTTTGTCCTCAAAGCGTCCAAGATCTTAAGTTCGTGAAGTTATTGAACTGAATTACACATGTATTTTTTGCTTTATTGTAGTAAAAATATTGTTAAAAACAAATTTCAAATTTTTCCTTTTTTTCCATGGCCATAAAAATTTTGCGGATATGACATGTTTTGAAATATTTTGCGCACAAAAACTTTCGCGGATCGAGGACTCCAGAATTTTGCGCGGGACAAACTTTCGCGGGTTTGACCAAAATCGGCAATATCCGCGAAATCCGCGAAATCCGCGAAAGTTTCTGTCCGCGAAAGTTTCTACGTTTAAAGTGTAGTGTTTTCTTATTAACTAGTCATTAAATTTTCCTACAATATTTCCAATCTAAATAATTAGTGATCGTTTACACAGTAATAGTAATGAATTGTTCTTTTTACTGCCCACTAACACTTTTCTACAAGGAGAAAAAAATCAGTTACTTTTTTTTAATGGAATGCCAATGATCAAATTTGTAAACAATTTTTACATTTTTGTGCATTTAATCAAACATTTTAGTTAGAAATCAAACCCTCATTATTCTAAAAGAAAAAAAAACGTAGACTGAATCACTGCCATATCCTATGTCTTTTTTCTTATATTAATAGTCCCCAAAACGTTATTCGAATTTTAAACCCTGGTAACTCCCTTCATGCTCAGCAGCCCTTGAAAACATATCCTGCGTCTAATAACTATAAGATTTAAAATACGAAATCAAATCAAACAAAAAAATGTATTACCTGAAGCATATGTTTCCATTTTAGTACTAATTTCTGAACGGATTACTTCAAATTGTTCCAAGTTTCGGTGGTGAATAGTTGGAATTTCATGCCATTCAAAGGAAACATTGCTTGCATTGAAACTAACTATGAAAAAAATGTTTAAGTTCCATGATTATTTCTAAATAACGTATTTTGATTGAAAAAGCAAAATAAAGCGAGAAAATGTAACTGAGGTAAAGAACAGATAAGATAACAAAGATTTCTAGTAAAAGTAAATAGTATTAGGAAAGTATCATGGAAGGGATATTTTTAAGATTGGAAAGTTCAAACTTAACACTGAGGAACAATGTATTAAAATCGAAAATTAATATCTCGTTACAAGGTATGGAAAATTAAATTATAACTAATTTTATATAATAGAAACATAAGGGATGAGAGCATAAGGTTAATTAAAATTGAACATAAGGTTCATTAAAAATGCTAACTACAGTTCATTGATAAAACTTGCTTTCTGTTTCTCAAAAAGAGAATCCTTTAGATTTTTCAGTGAAGGGTAAATATGTGTAAGTTGAGTAAGAAAATAATTTCTAGGGAGCTTGGAATTCAAGCTCAAACAAGAGTCTAAAGTTTTAATGCAGGACGTCAATCACTCAGCTACAGGAACGTTGTTATATAGGCTGTGAAGTTTACTGCTTAACTGTTTTAAAAATAACTAGTGTTGACTTTTCTTAAGTTAAGAACCACACTGAGTATAACGCCACTAGGTGTATTAAACTGTTATAAAAGGACCGGGGGAAAAATTAGACCAAGAGATAAGAATTGACCTTAGACTAAAAAACACTCGAGTCATACTATAGAGGAAAGCAAATAGAAGCTAAATCATTCCACAATTTAGCTTTCCGAGAAAAACCTGACAGTGTACAAATGTTTATTACAATAAAGAGCAACAAATGTATAAATATCTACATTGACAGAAACGAGTTGCAAGAAAAACAACAAACTAGGGAAAGCTCATAAAAACATTTTCCATGATTGTACCTAAAGACTAAAACAAACCCTCTTCTGTTGATGTGACAAAGGTTGACGAGTAGCAGCAAGAGTTAGACCTGTGAATTTACAAACACGTCTGGACTCAATCAATAACATCAAGGAGAGATGAAGGACCACCTTCTCAGATATGCAACAGTGCTCCATACAAGGAGGGAGGGGTTGCTTTATAGAGACTCAAGACGGCTTTGGACTTAAGGCACTCTCTAGCTTGGTACAAATAACCATCCTTTTTAGAAAGAGACTTGCCAATGGATTGAATATAAGAATCCAAGAAGAGATCTGAAGAAAATATCAAACTAAGCATCCTCATGGATGGACATTTCTCATATAAAGAAGCAACCTCAGCAGCGTCATCATCAAAATGATTTTCCATGAATGTTGGAGGGAGATAAGGACTGAACGTCCTAGTAAACGACGTCATTTGTGCTTGAGTTCCATTAAAAGAAACAAGCCACTTTCTTCCCAAATCTTTGACAGATTAAAGGTCAAAGTCCAAGTGTTTCTCAAGTTTGATTTGCTTTCGCTGAGTTGCCGTTTGGCCAATCGTAGAATACCAGGTATTGTACTATCATCTGCACAAAGGTGTATAAACTGAATCAAGTTAGTAGGAACGTTATTGATGTAAAGAATGTAAAGAGTTGGGAATTGAATACTGAAGAAAACAAGTATTAATGAGATACGTATTAAGTCTCATTCCATCAAGGATGACACCCAACTTAAGATTTGAGAGAAAGGACTGATTGATACTAACTGCAATGTTCGTCTAGGTATGAGATTACACACCAAGATTGGAGACCTTTATTGTCTTCTTGTTTCTTTCTTAAATATGGTATGAATATGTTATTATTCCAGCATATACGTTTCAGATATCATTTACACTCTATTCCTTAATATAGATGTAAAAGTCATTGGCAATGTTCGTCTAGGTATGAGATTACACACCAAGATTGGAGACCTTTATTGTCTTCTTGTTTCTTTCTTAAATAAGGTATGAATATGTTATTATTCCAGCATATACGTTTCAGATATCATTTACACTCTATTCCTTAATATAGTTGTAAAAGTCCTTGGCAATGTTCGTCTAGGTATGAGATTACACACCAAGATTGAGGACCTTTATTGTCTTCTTGTTTCTTTCTTAAATAAGGAACGAATATGTTATTATTCCAGCATATAAGTTTCAGATATCATTTACACTCTATTCCTTAATATAGGTGTAAAAGTCCTTGGCAATGTTCGTCTAGGTATGAGATTACACACCAAGATTGGAGACCTTTATTGTCTTCTTGTTTCTTTCTTAAATAAGGAACGAATATGTTATTATTCCGGCATATAAGTTTCAGATATCATTTACACTCTATTCCTTAATATAGGTGTAAAAGTTATTTTACAAATCCATAAAGTCTAAAGAGGATCAGCAAATTTCCAGTTTCCTTACTGTGCTACCTATTCAGTTATTGATATTGTTAGAAAGAAGTTCTATTTTGAAATTTTGTACTTATTTAGGCCATCTGTTAAGACCCATTTGTTCAAAAACAGGAAATTCCGTTACTATATCCCTGTGATATTTTAGCTGAAAAATCAAAGCGTTAATCACCAAATGTCCTTTACCATAAAGGGGAAAGGACATTTGATGATTGACTCTCAACATTTGGCGAGTTTTGGATCATCTTGTTTGAAGGAAAGGATCAAGATTAGGTTACTGTATAGTGATTTACGGTGTTTATAATTCCTACAAAATTAACAAACTGAAGTAAAATCTAACTATTATATGAACTTAAGAAAAAACAAAATAACTTACAAGAGGTCAAAGTTAAGGGACAACGTTGAAAGTCGAATGGGAAATTAACCAGGTCTAGTGGGCATGACGCTTTCAACTTCACCCTGCAGATAAAAGGGAAAAAAAGACACCAGTACACACATGTTTTCCTCTACACTGATTCTTATTGCTTTTATAAGTACCAAGAATATATGACTACAAATAGCTTTTTCCATCACCTTGATAACTAGCATCGAATAAAGAAATGATCAGCCAAAAATTTTGGCACTTTTACAAAGAGATAGCTCAGTAACGATAATAAAGAAAGAGATACTGAATTGTGGTTTTAAAAATATATAAATATTTTGAGGGAGCTACAAGGCCCATAAATGTAACAGCATTATATATATCAAAGAACAATTATTCAACCTTGTTTTACTTTTAAATTATCCCAGTTTTTTCCTAAAGCCATTCAAAAGAAATTATTTTTAACATCAGGGTTAGATCTAAAAGTATGATATGTACTTATTGCTATATATACCCTATATAAAAAAATCAATAGATTTGTAAAAACTTTCACGTCCTGTGCTCTTTCTGCAATATCACTGAAAACAAAAATCATAAGCACTAAAAAAAATTAGACTTTTACACGCTGAAGGGCCCAAACATTATTTGATCAGAATTTTGCAAATGTGATGGCAAAAAGTCCTAAATGTAAATATTAAAAAAAAGGTACCAAAAATGGGCTTGCTATTGCAGTCCTTATTAAATGTCTGAACCAAAGGAAATAAACTTTTGATTGATGACAAATTATACATACAGCTGGATGTTTAATTTGCCATTGGACCTTTCAGTACATATAACTATATGCGATTTTCAGTGCTCACAACAAATATATGCCAAAAGAAAATTGATGTCTAATATTTAAAAATTTAAAGATAAAAAATCTTAAAGTAGAAATCATATGCATAGCAATTAGCTTTTAATTATTTGAAAGAATTTAAGATATTTAGGAAAATATTATATTAGAGACTCTCCATATTATCAAATGACAACATCTGCTATTGCTATTGCTACTTCCACCACTACTACTACTTCTACTACTACTACTACTACTACTACTTCTTTTTCTACTACTACTATTTCTTCTACTACTAATATTACTACTACTATTACTACTACTTCTGCTACTACTGCTCCTCCTCCTCCTCCTACTACTGCTACTACTACTACTACTACTACTACTACTACTACTACTACTTCTACAACACTTTACCACTACTTTTTGTGCTACTTATACTACAAGAACTCTCTCTCCCTCTTCCCCTCCCACCTTTCCTGTCAGATAGAGTATTCATGTGTTATTGTGATTCTGATTTATGCCATGCCATGTCTCACGATCTGCCGTACCACAACTACTAATACACCAAACTAATAGTACTTTAACTGATAAGAACAAACGTATTACCAGCCACATTAACAAGGAAATGGATATTCAAGACAAATTCTGGAACATGTTCCATTACAGCGAACAGAAATTGAAATTGATATAAAGCACAATGCAAACTGAATTGGAGACAAAAATTAAGGTTGATGAAAAAGTTACTGCATTACAAATTGGTATGGAATCACCTTTCAAAGATGCTTCTTTATGGGCCTTCGTATTCTAATTACTTTATTTCAATATTAACATTTCTCAGGTTCTGGCAGAGGCCAAACATGTATGCCTGTGACACACATAAAATATACCTTGGCTATTACTATACACAAATTAAAGGACCTCTTTGGATCCAGCAATAAATTTAATTCATTTCAGTTTTTAAAAATTATACAGATAATTGCTGGATATTCTAGGAGCACCATCATCATATGCTGTTCTGATCAATATTTTGGCCGGGGGCAGTAATTAGGGTTATACAAGGTTTACACCAAATACCTACTTTTTTAAAAGAGGTAGAAATGTAAATCCATTAAAAAAATTTATTAAAAATTTTCTTGTTCTTTTCTAAAAATGCTAGTGAAAAAGAAGGCAACTTTGACGAGTGTTCCACGCATCTAAGGAACAAAAGGCTTGTTACAAGCTTAATGTAGAGGACGTTGTCTCAAAACAATGAAGAACATTCCTGCTTGTCTTGTTCTCTGGTAACATAGATATGAACCTAAATATGAACGGACTGTCAGACAAAGTAGAACTCAAAATTGAAATTGTAATGCCACAATTGCTGTAATACAATCGCTACATTAAACTCAAAGACGATAAAGTATTCTACACTTTTTCAAATGACTGTAAGATTCTAATTTTTGTACACGTTAAGATGGAAACGTCTCTAACGACAGAGCAGAACAGAGAAATACCCATAATTATTTACATATGATCTGTTTCTACACCAGTGTTGGTTGTGATAATATTGTCACATGGCACTGTTCTGAAGATTGAGCTGTGTCCTGATATAATTTTCAGATGTGTAAAACTCAGGCGATTTCGTTTTAAATTAAAAGCTAGAGACATTTATTGTTTGAAAGGATGTTGGTGCTAGTGTAAACAAGGTCCAAGGGTAATCTCTTTTCCAGAGAGCAAAGAATTTATGACTTGTTACCAGGGTCTTTGATATCATCTTTGTGCATCACACGATATATTGGGAACAAGTTATGTAATACTCAGAGAGGATACCACAAAGATCCTTTAGGTGAGGTGTGACACATGTGTGACACATACATTGATAACATTCACAGAGATCTGCTGAGTCTAACTGAGAGTTTGTCAGAATAGTAGGAAGAAACCCTAAGGACTCCTTTATCACTAATTTATAAAATTGTCGATATTAGTTCACAGGTGGATGCACGTTATCTTTCATATGAAATGCTATAGGTATGGACTCTGTTACATCTGTTACATATGTGTGTTTAATTGTCCTGGCTAGGACCAGAAAGGCAATTTGATATTAATGTCAGAATAAACATATAACCTTCTTATATTTAAGTTAGAGTAGATAGACATATATCAGCATTTTTACTACTTGCGTAAAAATATATTGAAGGGTATATAGATTTTTAGAACTTTACTTTGTTTGTTTTGACAAATTGACTTACGCTATTTGACCCAATTTTATAGAGTTGTCTCTAGCCTAGCAGAATTATGATAGTAGTAACTGGGTAACTGGGGAGTAACTGGGACACTAAACTCACATTTCCAGTGTTATGGAGTTCTGTATGCATTAATGCCATGCATTTTGACAATTTTGACACCTTGTTTAAAGCTAAAGTACTCACTATGGAAGTGATTACAGTATCAGGCAGCCCCAATAAAGGACACTGTAGTCTATGTATTTGGGCAATCCTATTGATGTCTTTGGGAAAGATATGTTACAGCCTTAAAAGGTGGCTATTTTATAACATAATTACTAGATAGAAAAGTGTAGGAAATTTCTATTTACTTTAATGACTTAGTATGGTACAAAACCTAAGAAATGATACTAAAGACATCTTAAACATACAAGAAAATACATTCGGATTGTTGTTTTTCTTTATTGAAACCCTTCTTCATTCAATCTGTTTGCACTGAATGGATTGCAATGATATCCTTTTTAATTCTCCTCTGATTTTGCCTTGTTTTTGTAAAAATCTACTAATATGAAGTTTTCTTTGACCATATGTGCACCACAGATACGTAACTCACCACATGTGGAGATTGTATCTCCAAAGTCTCTGTTTATCATTCCTAAAGCCACATCACCTGTCAATTTTTGTGATTTCTAATCTTTTCACTACAGAAAAACACTAATAACATTAGTATGTATTTTAACACCTTGTGATACCAACCATACTCGAAGGGTGCTTCGAGAAAATTAGTTAAATATCTTAGATAAAATTCAATAAATAAAAATTTTACAAGCAACAACGATTGCTGACTATTTACAATCTTACTGAATCATCTTTTAGAAATAGCATGTATAACTTCAGTCTGTTTTAAGATCCAGAAAGCAAAACTAATTCTATAAAAAGACTTATGGCCAAAGGTTAACTAGTAGACCTTATTTGCTTTAAATAGAATAAGATAAGAGACAATGCAATGCACGAAGTTTATTATTACCCAAAGATTATATTAAGTGTTGAAAACACTACAGCAACTTTAAACTACGTTATTTTAACAAATATCAGTGCTCGTAAGGTGGCTTGTAAGCTTGTAAGTTAAAGTTGCCAATTTTTTCCTTTTTACTTCTCATAATAATTATAAAACAGTAATAATAATTGTCATCTAAAGCAGTGCATGAGGGTAGTTTCCTATTTCAATGGGTACTAGCTGACAAAATAAGTGTAGATTCTGCTCCCATTCTCAATGTTTTACTTCTTTTTCGAGCTCATCAATCCTTAATGTTCTGTGGATTATCATTTAATTCTACCTTGAAACAGATTCCATCGTTTTAGAGGGTTAATGACTTGTATTTCACTAATAACACTGAGCATTTTTACTATTTTCACTAAGCTAGCTCACAAACCACAAATATTCAAGATTTATTTTCATTTATATTGAAACCGACCTCTCTTAAGTGAATTATCTGTCATTGATCACTTCGCTAAGGACCTAAAGCAAGCAATTTGCCCACTTGACTTTAACAAATGTTTTAGTTCTTGAATATGTTTCCGTATTGATTTTTTTCGTTTCAGGCTTATTCACGTTGAATGTGAAGCTTCTCAGTCCATGAATCATAAAGGTTTTTGCAACATTCTGAGATATATTTTTCAATGACCAAACAAGATGTATGGATATATGCTTGGTATTTATAAGACGATGCAGGATCAAAATTCTATTGCTGACGTATACAGAAAAATATGTAAGTAAACCATAGCAAAGTACTCAATCTGACTCCGAAAAGACCATCAGTGAAGACGAATAAACCACTTGATCAACAACTGTACCAACAATATATATTATCACAGAAATGGCCACAGGTTTAATAGGAATAACAACAGGAGATTGTGACACTATCCGAGCATAATTCACCAATAGTAACACAGTAAACATAGAATTGTACTTCAAACTCCGTCCAACAGGAACCATCAAAATTCTAAATTCACCTCATGATCCACAGAGATAGAATGTACTTTTAACCAACAGAATCATACAGACACCAATTCGAAATAATTTTCCATCTTCATATGGCAGCGGAAAGTCACACCTAATAAAATTATAGTATTTGATTTTTATACGATATAAAAATAAAATCTCTATCACCATAAAACGTTTTCTACTGCAAAAAAACAAACTAGAGTGCAGGATCTTACTTTCACCGACAAAAATCCTAAATCTATTAGATATTCCTCTACAGACGAAATTCTTTAAATTCAATATAGATATTTACCGACAATCAAGCAAAGGGGTAGCCAAAAGTTTAGTCTCAGTCATTGTTGGAAAAATTTTATTTAATAGATAGAAGCAACAGCCATTGCTGCAGCAGACCACCCTATTCTTGGAATGCTATATCGATGATGTTTTTTCTATTGTACGTACAGCTCATCTACAAGAACTACGATATCAAATTAACAATTTATTAAGGAAGAGAAAAATTCCCCTACACTGTTAGTTCCTATTCTTCTTTCCAGCCTTACCCGAAGGATGAGTCTATGTAGGCTTACCATAATGGTTGAGTATCTTTGTAACATACTTTTTGCAGGGTGACACGATCATGAACCACATACTAATGACCTTTTACTGCCAGCTGAGATTGTAGTCACTTGTGGATTTTTTGTCATCAACTGTCTAAAGCTAAAAGACACCTTGTGGTCCATTCTACTTCTTCTAAGTGCCATGTCTGAAGACGTTGGGTATCATGATGTTCCAATTAACCCTATTCCTTGTCAGATGTAAGATTTCACTTGTTTTTATTCTATTCCTCCAGGTTTTTGCCACATAGTCCCCCCGTGGTCCATTACTCATGACATATGCCTTTGATAAGACTTTTAAGGCAGGAGAGAGGAAACTTTTATTTTTCCTACGGATTTTGAATATGAATACCACATATTCTGCTGTTATACCAGGTCCGTAGTTAAAGATATTCTATACACTAGACAACGACTACCATCAACGTGTCAAATATACTATGGTTATCAACAATGTCAGTTGTTGTAGGGAAAATCAAATGGTACTTTTTGAGATGCTTATTATCCTTCTCTGTAGTTTCTGTGGGTATTGAAATTTTGGCTGCCTATGCAGCAACAAAAAATGACAAATATGTGTAACACCATATTATATTGATATTTCCAACAGTTAACCAAGACCCACTTTCTTTTCTAACACAATTAGGTATGTGATCCTGACATTTCTATATATGATAGGGGTTGGAATGAATTAACTAAAAGTTTTGTTTACAAGAGCAATTCAATTCACAGCAGCAATGTGACAACTTTTCTGCTAATATGACAATGAATTTCACAAATTTGGTAGAAGATTAATCACGCGTAAAATTCCTAGCCAACAGGATTTGGTTTTTTAAGTTACATGCTGCAGGTAACTTTACCTATTACTTCTTAAATCGGGGGTTACTTAGATAACCCTGAAATGGGGCAAGAAATCTTATTACCGATTTGTAGATCCTTTTTCTACCTCTGTCATAGACTATTCTATCTAACTTGCCTCATTAAGACTCCATTTATTCTATGTTGTTCATTTACTATGATCAAAGAAACAAAGTAAAGGTAAAAAACCTGCCAACTAAAATCAAAGAATTTTTAAGAAAACAACTAAGTTATGACACAACAAAAAAAGGAGTTGAAATCTCTTTTTCTACATAGCACTAAAGGCAATACTAACAATGCTAATATGTCCCTCGATCAAAGTTTAATTTTGATATTAAATTACTTTCTATTCTATTGTATTATATTGTATCATATTATATTATATTGTATCATATTATATTATATTGTATCATATTATATTATATTGTATCATATTATATTATATTGTATCATATTATATTATATTGTATCATATTATATTATATTGTATCATATTATATTATATTGTATCATATTATATTATATTGTATCATATTATATTATATTGTATCATATTATATTATATTATATTATATTATATTTTATTATATTATATTATATTGTATCATATTATATTATATTATATTATATTGTATCATATTATATTATATTGTATTATATTATATTATATTATATTATATTATATTATATTATATTATATTATATTATATTATATTATATTATATTATATTATATTATATTATATTATATTATATTATATTATATTATATTATATTATATTATATTATATTATATTATATTATATTATATTATATTATATTATATTATATTATATTATATTATATTATATTATATTATATTATATTATATTATATTATATTATATTATATTATATTATATTATATTATATTATATTATATTATATTATATTATATTATATTATATTATATTATTTTGAAAATTGCATTTGCTCATTAGCAACGTAAATTAAGTCCTCGGTAGTGTAGTGGTGAGTATCCCCTCCTGTCACGCGGGAGACTAGGGTTCGATTCCAGAGGACACATGTTGACAGCAATGTTTATTATATTTTTATTGTAAACAACTGAATTCTATCATCCTCTATAAAGATAAAAATAATAATAATAATAAATGTATACTACATAAAATATTTCTGAATTTTCAAACTATTTATGTTAAATTCAAATCATAAGTAACATACCCAATGCTGTAATAAATACTGCCATCGTTAGAAATAATCATCATGCTCTGCTTTTCGTTTCGTCCATTTGTTAGATCGCTTTCACGACAGTTTATACAGTACAAGTCTGGAACCCAAACTGAATTAATATCAGGTCCATTTAGGAGAAGCAGATCTTTATGGGAATGAACCAGACGCTTATCTTCCCATCGTTGAATGATATATCCAAAAATGTCATATTCCTTTAATGAAACAAAATGAAATGGAAGTGTAGGAAAGAAAAATTATTTGATTCTACGGGTAATTTAATTGTACTCTTCCCTAACAGCTGTAAGATGTTTAAACCTCTTGCTTTACAAGATAATCGAAGTGTGTTAATTTAACAAAGTTCTGGGCGTTTAGCAGGAACAAAAATAAAAAATCCATGGAGACGTTAAGGTATAAATTGTCTTCTTCTGTTTCTTTATAATGTTTAGTTGGCTTCATAGAAGATGTAATAAACAGTAATTCTGTAATTAGATCTTGATTGAAACACTAAGCAAACTAGCAGTATTGTATTTTTGACAAATTTCTCTGTTTTGTCGAATTTTTTCATTGCTGCTACAATATACCAAAAATTGATAAACGTATAAAATAGTGTCATTTTTAAGCTCCTTATTCTTATTAGTAAATGGATTAGTAACAAATAAATCTTGTATTATGAAACCAAGGAAAAAATTTTTATTGGAGTATAAAGAAACCTTTGATGGGAATACTTCGCTATATCCAGAACATCAGTTTAGAAGAGCATAGGAGAAATGATGAGAGCAGGGAGCTTGCAGGGCGGGAACCAATAAGCACAGTGATACGCAGGAGACTCAAGTGGTATGGCCATGTGTACTGGAGAAAGGAACAGGAGGATATCAAGAGAGTCACCACCGTCAGAGTAGGGGGCAAGAGAAAGAGAGGGCGACCAAAGCATTGCTGGAAGGATACTTTGCAGGCAGATATGAAAATGTATTGCATGGAGAGTGTGAATGAAGATGATCGAGCTAGATGGCGAGTGCTGATTGAGTCAAGAGCCAGGCAGAAAACCGATACCTGAAAGGACTGTAACGGCTACGGTGAGAAACGGTGAGAATAAAGAAAGCTTAGCAAAGTAATAAATATCTAACCACATTCTTTACAGAGACACGTGAAGAAAGTTTCAAAACAAATGGACATTCAGTCGGCACGTCCTAATAGTATTAAAAGGAAAAATAAACCCACCTTTAACTAACCATAATTAAACATTTAATGCAAAAACAACAGTTACAATGCCTTCTGTGATCCAATATCGTAAAAAATATAAATTTTGAGAAGGGAAATGTAAAGCAAATAGACTTATTTTCAAGTAATTTTAGCTGCAACGTCCTTCCTCTTCCTACTCGATCTTCCCATGAAAATAATTTATCAAAATGTAGTATTTAATAGTATAATAAATAATAGTATAGACAAACCATAAAAAGTTAATAACAATTATGATACAGCCAAAGCTACAGGTTGGTAGATATTTTATCAAATAAAGGTGTAATACTTGCTAGAGGATAAAATATCACAATCCATCATTCAATCTGTAATGGATGCATTGAGATATGACTCCTCTTTAGAGAAATAAATAATTTTCATGGGTCATATTGCGTATCGAGGAAAAGAGGATTTAGTTAAGAGAGCTTCTAAGAAGTGTATGTTAAACGGATTCAAACACTCTTTTTTAACTGATTCCTATTTATCCTTTTCTTAAAAATATGGGTTTCGCAAAGAGACCGTTTAGCAAGCAAATGAGGGAAAAGTAAGTTCAAAAATGAAAAAAATAGCGTTAAAATTCATAAATTTAAATGCTATTACGTTAGTATTATTTGCAATTCACGTGTTGATTTCTATTCGCAGTAATACGTAGAAAACGTATTTCTAAATTCGTCATAATTCAACAGTTGTCTTTGACGTTTCCAATAGAAAGGACCTACATCTTGAGAAGCCTTAGCAGTAATCGACTTTTGGTAAGAAAATATAAAGATGAAAATACAGCTTACTGTAATTATTCGATTAAGCGCACGGTGCGCTTGAACAATTCTGGGGATTGTAAAGGGTGAGCTTATTGAAAAAAGTCAGTCAACTTATAAAGCACTAAAGGTCTAAAATTTCAACGTCGACTTTCATCAAGTTCAAAAGTGAAATTGACAAATACAAAGATATATGTAAATATATGAACATTGTGATTTACGTACATGATGTTAAAAACATAATAGAATATACTCACTAAAATATATGTTTTCAGTGCTTTTATTTTTGACCTTCAATTTTTTGCTGTGAAAAATGGGTGCGTTTGTTGAAAAGGAAATCTGCTAAAGAGGGTGCGCTTTATTGAAGGAGTGCGCTTATTAACTCTTTTGGGTTCCAGATAGTGCACTTATCGAATAATTACAGTATTTATCACTACTACGATGAAGAAAGTTAGTGAAACGTTTCAAATTGTTGCAAGAACAACATTACATTTTTGAAACTCTTTTCTAGTTAGTATTAATGAATTAGTAATAATGAATTTACTGCAATCAGTACGACTGAAGATTTTTGCTTTTTTAATAAGATAGCTGTTTGGACCTACTAGTTTTGTGTTATTAATTATTATTTTTAATTATATATTATTATATATATTATTTAATTATAAATTTTGTGTTATTAATTAATTAGACATTTTTTGACAAACTAGGAAGAAGCACCAAAATAGATTCTCCCTGTTTTACATTTGCAACTTACTAAATAATCTCCTTCTTCTCTTCTTTTCCTTCGGTCTTCTTCCTACGTCAAGTTGGGTCGGCCGCTCGGCAATTCTTCTTCAACACGCTCCTATTACTTGCATCGTCCTCCTCAGCGCCAACTGTTTTCATATCAATCTGCACCCTGTCTCTCAATCTCAACTTCTGGCGCCTTCTACTTCCTTTTCCAACCTCTTGCTGATGGTATACTTGCTTCACAGTACTTTCCTCCTCTCGCCTCATCAGGTGTCCGAACCAGTGGAATTTAGGCTCTTTAGTCTTTTTCCTCACTTCGACTACTTTGGCACGCCTTCTCAAATCTGTACTTGTTCTGTGCTTCCACAGAGATACTCCAGTCATCCATCGCACCATCCTCATCTCTGCGGTTTCCAGCTTCCTTTCTTGTGCTTTCTTCAATGACCAGGTTTCATCCCCATAAAGCATAACAGGTCTAATGCCTATCTTTTAGAAATAGCTCTTGAGATGGAGTGGCAACTTTTTGTCGCAGACAACTGCATTACCCCCAGACTATTTCCTCCAGGCAGTCCCAATTCTTGCCTTGACTTCTTGCTCACAACCTGCTTTCTTTTCAATGATGGAACCTAAGTACTTGAACTAAATAGTACTGGATATAAATCAAATCTGATGAATTGAACATCTCAGAGCTAGAGCATAAAAATACAAGTGTAATGTAAAAGGAAAAGGTAACACAGTACATTAACAGCTGTACCAACAAAATAAACAAACAGACACAGAATTTCTGGTACTTAAAAACACGCAGAGCCAAGAAGTGGAATACATACTTCTGTGAAATAGAACAATAAGCATTGGCTAATAAAATATTAGGCAAGACCATAAATAAATTGTGCACGTTTATAAAAAAACATTCTTGAAAGTAATTTAAGAAAATTTCAAAGAAGCACCAGAGGATAGTGTATTATAAATGTACTTTAGATTGTTTCCATACAAGGCATTCGTCTCTGGTTCATTCAGATCATGGACTCCTAAATAATAACATCTGGACTGGAAACCTTTCAGAAATCTGGTATTGGGTGTAAAGATGAGGCCGATACAAACTAGTTCCCAGACCCTCAGCAACAAACGCTGTCGCCATCAGATAAAGTGCCAATTTTTGACTGTGAAGAATACAGGCACGGTTAAGGAATGTGCTTCTGTTGGCTGCAGTAGTGCCTAAAGACAGTAGAAAGTCGCGCTGGCTTGACATTTAATATGTTTCCTTTAAATGACGATGAGTTACTTCAACACTGGATGAGAAAAAGTTCACGAAAAGACTTGTTGCAAAGGAACATTCTAGGTTAAGCTCTCTTTATTTTACCGTGGATTCGTTTGTCAGTCAAAGCACGGATTACAACACAAGGCGTCCGAGGAAGTGCAAAGAGTTTATTAGAAGGTATTTAAAAGACTTTGCCATAATTTCTTCATAACACGTTTAAGATGTTTCGTAGCTTGGGAAGGTTTAAGATATTCAAGATTGAGTAGTGACGGTTGAAAGAAATTTGCTTTGCTAAAGAAGCAGGTCGTGAAGGCTGATCTTTGTTATCAGTACTGACACCTTTCATTGATAATGTAAGATAAAAGTTATATCATATCTGATAATGAAACTAATATTTAACTAATCATTTTGCGTTACATGTGTAAGGCACATAGCCGTTTTAAACAAATCATAGTCGAGTTTTTACGTTGAAATTTTGGAAATGTCAGCATCGTAATGATTTACTTCCGATACTTCCGACCAACTTCAGATTTTTCTGTTATTTGAATGTTGTTTTGCTTCAGAAGTATCCCATTAGGTTCACAATTCAGTCTGTTTAAAATTGATGCTCACTTAAGACTGTTTATTATTTATGTTTTACCCATTTTTTCTCGTTTAAGGAGACTCAGAAAAGATGCTGTGCCAACATTGTTTTTATTTCTCATGTTCTGAAATTATGGCATGTATTAAATGTGAGAACAACAACTGCAGGAAAACACAGTCGTGACATTACAAGAGATCCTGTACGCTCAGTTAATGACTGGAAACTGAAGTACCAGGATGAGTTTTCAGATTTCCTAGACAGGTGGAAATCACTTGGGGAAACTTGGATTGACAACGGAAACATTTACTGCTGTGACACACACGTGTAGGACTCTTCCACTGATTGGCAAATATCTTATAGAGCTTCAAATATGTTCTGTTTGGAAAACTGCATTCTGACAACATTGAGAGCCGCTTCGGCTGGTACAGACAACTGTCAGGTGCTAACTATTTTACTTCTCTGAGACAGTTGCTGGAGAGTGAGAGGAAAATTAAGGCTATATCCTTTCTTAAATTTTCTGATATAGATTTTGATGTAGCATCTGGGTCATTTCAAGAGAGCAAGCAAAACAATCTCCAAGAGTGTGATTTTAATAAATTCACTGCTGCCGTAATGGAAGATACATTTTTAACTACTACTAACATTGCAGATGCAAATGCCATTTATTATGTATCAGGGGCCATTGTAAGGTCAGAGTTAAGACAAAAAGCTGGGTGCCCTTCCTGCAGTAGTATCTTACTTGATGGTGAAAAATCAATAATCCTTCGGGAAAGTGACTTGGATATTGTCAGTGAAAACGTAAAAAAGTTCTCAGAGGATATCAACAGAGGTGGACTCCTTTCACCAAGTACTACAGCTTATAGTTTGTGTATGGCATGTTTTAAAGTATTTACTGTGATTAAGTCAAATAAGGAACTCAGGACATTGTTTCTCTCAGAGACATCACAAAAGTATTGCTTCAATATGCTCATTCTGTCCATTTTGTCTTTGGATACAGACTTGCAAGAACATGTGGGTTCTAGCACCTACTGTGACCATGGGCACAACTTTCTAGAGAGTCTTATTTGTAGAATTTTCAATTGCATGATGAAGAACTTTGAAAAGGAGTTGACTGTCTGTTCAGAAAAAGGCAGGGAAAAAAAAGAAAGATAAGCAAACTGTGTGGAAATACTCAGTAGTCTGTTGGGTTCTTTATATTTCATGTTTTAAAGACAGTTGTAGTTTTACATGTTACTTAGGTTTTGTTTCCCATGGTTCTGCCATCCTCAATATTATGTAAATAGGTTATACAGTTTTTACAACATAAAAATCACTAAGTTACATGCAATTTAGGTACTTTTCTGTGTTTATCACTGATTTTGACCATTTATTGTAACCCCGACCCCCCTCCACAGACATAGCTTTCGTAGACTTCCCCCTTATCAGTACTTTACTGTAATGAATGGTCACTATTTTGGGGAATTGGAGTTTCATCATATGATTAGATGGAAGTAAGGAGAGCTGCTGATAGTGTAAGAATGTACTTTTGCTTCTGAGAAAAACTGGCCTCATCTTGTACACCCTGGAATCCAGTTTCCAGTCCAGATGTTATTATTTAGGAGTCCATGATTCAGATAGAGTACTTCGTAATGAAATAAAACAACACGAAAGAGATTAATTGGAATTGAAGAAAAAATTTGTTAATAGGCTCAAGCCACATCGTGAATAAAACAACAACAATGTGTTATTGACAAAAACGCCACCTTCAAAGAAAGACCACTTAGTTTAAACCTCAGTAGATTTAATGTTTGCATGTCACTTTTTGGAAAGAAATAAAATAATAAATGATGTTACTGGGTTATCTGAAGTATCAATGAAATATACTGGGGTATGCAAAAGCAATTAAACAAAATCTAATTTATACTTTTTTTAATTAAAGAACAAGTATGTTAAAACGTTTTCTATCTTCCTAGGCCCACCCGTATTTGAACTGGTTTTTTCTTAGCTTGAATAATGCAATGAAAATAAATGTTGGATCTTTTGCTTTTACATTTTTCTATCCTCTTTTCCCCCCTCTAGAACCAAGCCTTCAGTAATTTTCTAGGGATACGTCAAAACACCCAACCCCATCCTCAGGTTTAACTCTTTTCTACAATTTGTACATTTGAAGTAATTTTGGGGGGTGGGGGAATGGGGACTAAATTATACGCATATTCAGATTTCAAAGTCAAAAATATAACATTAGTACAACATAAAACATTGAACAATGTAATTAGTGGGCCCAGAATCCTAAAATGTAAAGGACACCCAGTAAGGATTATATCTTGATTTTCCTTTGCTGTTAGTTTACAGTCCTGATGGCCAAGATTTTCTCAGAATGAGGTATCTCGCTTTTAGTTATATTAAACAAAGCAGTCACAAGTATTGTCGATAGGTCTAAACTCAAAGTGTTTGGTTTTAAGTTAAAGCTGACTGTGTATCATTTGAGAAAAGAGGTTTAAATGTTTCCTCTAGGGCTGCTCTAGAAAACCAGGACTATCCTCTACTCATGATTTTACTTACCATTTTGGCCACATCAACTGAACCGAATGACTCCAGCCAGAGATGTACCGATACATTAAGAACTTTATCTGTTAAGAAGAAAAAAGTAGAGAGAAGTGATATACAAATACATCAATGGTTAAGTAAAGCTGAAATAACGCAGTAATCTTAAGAAGAGTATACAATTATTGACAATAACTGACGAAATTTGATTTATATAATATTGGATTTGGGTACGCAGCGGGGGTTGGCTTTCACAGACAACCAATAACCTGCAAGGAGGTGTGAGGCGCTCCTTCCCTGCGCAGTCTTGGGGTAGACCTTGAGCAAGTCGAGCAACCCCAAAGCTCCCCTACCAGGGTAACGGTGAAGTTGAGGGCAGCAGCTCAATGGATGATGCATTAGGCGGATGAATCCCTAGATCGTGACCAACGGCTGATGCATCAGGCGGTCAGGCGGAAGATCCGACAAACAGGACAACGGCTGGGCGCATCCCCTAAATGTAGGGCCTGCGGTGGTAGAAAGGACGATGGNATTTGAGAAAAGAGGTTTAAATGTTTCCTCTAGGGCTGCTCTAGAAAACCAGGACTATCCTCTACTCATGATTTTACTTACCATTTTGGCCACATCAACTGAACCGAATGACTCCAGCCAGAGATGTACCGATACATTAAGAACTTTATCTGTTAAGAAGAAAAAAGTAGAGAGAAGTGATATACAAATACATCAATGGTTAAGTAAAGCTGAAATAACGCAGTAATCTTAAGAAGAGTATACAATTATTGACAATAACTGACGAAATTTGATTTATATAATATTGGATATTTTTAATTAAATTCATATTTACATATTGAATTTTTCTAAGAGTATTTGCTTAAACTGATTCCAAGTGGTTATCAATAGTTATCAATGGTGGTTATTCAATGTGACATAACAAAATATAAGACAAGTGAAAGCCTATAGTTATAACAACATTTTCAACCCATGTTATGACAAGAGGCAAATGACGACTTTGCAACCATGGGAAATTTGTCAAGGGGACAGCTAAATAACACGCAACAGTATAGGTACAACAGAGACAGAATCTTGGCATCTGTTTACAAATACCATAACCAAACACCATTTGTCATGTCATAACTCTTACAATCTTCTTGGTTAGGTTTCGAGAAATAGTACTCCTGTTGTCAGACTACCACATGTGATTTAAAACTGACACTTTATGTTTCCACAGTTTCCAAAATCTCTTAAAAGTATGTCTTCCAGCAGAGAAGGAAACACAACAAATACAATATAGGTATGATGCCGTTACTCACTTGATCTCTGTTACCAAGCAGATCAGCCTAACGATTAGAAAAGCATGTCTAGAAACATATCTCAAAGAGCTTTGTCATAAACGGTTATTTTTGGACTATTTGATACAATATTTCATAACAGACTCTACCAAATCAAGCAAGAAATCTTCTCTCAAATTCCATGTAATCAAAATTATACATTCCAAAGCCTAAACGCTAGTGATCCCTAATCTTCCAATTTTAACATTTTCAAAATTTCCTCCAAATTTTTAAATGGAACATGAAGCTTCTGTAGGTTTATGCCATAATGATGACAGTTTAGTAGCTTTGAAATATTACCTTTTCAGAAAACACCATATTCATCATATTCAAACATGCTGATTCATAAAACAAATCTTAGCCCTAATCCTTATTCTTACCGTAAAGAAAGATGTGTCCAAATCCCAACTGTGGCCCAGTGGCCATGGCAAATCACCAACTCAACAAGTAAATCATTAACAGTCGTCCCTCTTATTCTAACATACAGGATTTAGACACTGCAAGATATTCTCATTTTCCTTATTGCGCTTCTCAAGTATTTTACACAGGACCGTTCTTTAAATGACTGACTACAGTTTTACTTCGCCCTTCAACAGACACTCAATCATACTATAAGCCACACTGCAAGATCTGTTTGAGGTTATCTACCCATTAGGCAATAATACGTGACCATGTTTGCACCACAAAGGATGTAGTCTTTGTTTTGCTACTTGCCTTTGGTAAGAATTTTTACGTAGGAGAGGCAAGATCTTTATTTTGTATACGATCTATATATATTTGTAAAACATACTTTTCAGTTATGACTACTCAATAGCCATCAATATGAATACACTTGACTACAGCCACAACCAACCTGTCAAATGTATTGTAATTTGCCATGATATCCTTCATCAGGAGAAACAAAAATCTGTTTTCGGAGGTGTTTAGATCATGTCTCTATAGGACTTAAAATATTTTACTGTCTTCTTAGCAAAGACCTTGTTTGTGATTACGTTGTGGTCCTTTACAGTTTATAAGACCAATCAGGAGATAAATCTTGATACATGAGTCTTACATCCCAGAAGCAGATCAACAAAATAAAATTGCAGATTGCTCAATATTCACTAAAATAGAGCCAATGAAAGTTAAAATTATATTTCAATATTTCTGATAAAAATACATAACTTTATGTACTTCTATCAGAAATATTGAAATATAATTTTAACTTGCATGAGTCTAGGAATATTTTCCTTTACTATATCTTCGTACTGAGGCCATTGCTTAACAAGATCTGACTGCACAGCAAATATCACAACTCCAATACCTTTGAAGATAAATTTGAGTTATAATTAAAGAAATGTGGCACCTTCGTCTTCTATTCTGATGAAAATAGTGCTATATCATAAAAGCACTTCTGTCTTTTGGTACCGTTACTGCTAAGCATGGAATGATTTCATACTTAGTGAAATTTTTACCCATAGAATAAAAAGGCATGTGTCTGGGTGAAGAAATTACAAAATATTAATTGCATTGCATTAAGTAGAAGCTGTACAAGTTCCAGTCTGGTATTGCGAAAAATAGGAGAACGTGTCAAAATCAAAAAGGTGGTGAAACCTGATGTAACTCCTTAACAGATGTTAATCCTATTTTCTTAACAGATGTTAATCTTATTTCCTTAACAGATATCCTGCAATCCTGCAATAAAAACCTTAATCCTCCAATAAAAACCAAATTCATATTCATCACTTGTTCTTTACTGTCTGCGACTAGTATTGTATGCCATAGTATTAAAACTAATTCTCACCTCACCTCTTCTCAGCTGTCTTTCAGGACGCACCACATCGCTGACACAAGACCAACACTGGGTTTTGTTTTTCATTGCCACTCCCAGAAACTAATTCTGAAGTATTTAAATTACTATTTTCCACTGCCTTTCTATGTATTATTTCTAAATTTAAGAGATCATACAACAATTTATAATGAAAATATTAAATTGATCCCATGTGCAGCTTAAAAGGAGAATTACTTTAGGAATACAAGCCATTGTTCGCAAAGGATGTCTTCATTCTTTACATGAGATGATACAGGAGATGTCTTGTCCAGTATAAAAGTGAAATGTTATGCTATATACTTCACTGACTTTCCATCAAAGTGTAAATTGGTTCTATTTAAAAATACTTCTCTGTTTAAGAAGAATTTTGTTTGATATTAACTTAATAAAAGCAAATTAAATCTCACCATCATGCAAAAATGGTCGTTCTTTCTTGTTGTAGCTCTTTGGAGGGATCTGTTTATCTCTTGTAAAAAATGAAGTATATATTAATAATATTAAAAAGCAATTATTGTTATCATAAAGTGTATTACATACCAAAAAGGCACCAATTTTTCCTTCAAAAAGATTCTTGTAACCACTTTTAAGAATGAAACCGTATTGTTTTAATGGTACTGAATACAATAGTTCGGTACATTATTTGACAATGATAGGGTAGTATCAGATTACAGAAGAGCAGGGCTTAATGGTTAGTGCAGTTGCACAGTAACCAAGAGGTTCTGGGTTCAATCCGAGCAGGAGAATTTGTAACTTCACAAGGGGAAAAGCCTTTGGTTGGCGTCAGGAAGGGTATCCGGCCAAGAAATTCCTCACTGCCAAAACAAAGTCCCTCTAAAGGGCACCGTCTGGGCATCAATTCCTGGAGGAAAATGACGTTAACCCCCCTCCCCAAAGTGTATTAAAAGATGTTGTGCATTTCAGAAATGAAATTTAATAAATGTACCCAGAATACTAAAATTGTTGTGCAAATATGAACAATGTATAAAAGAACCTCAAATGTCATACTAGATAATCAAATAAGGACAGTAGCTTGAGAAAACAAAGCGACTAATAACTTTAATATCATATTTTGATGAGTACATTTGATGAAGTCTGTTGACCATAACATCTTCTTAACAGGCTTTGAAGGAGTTAAGTAAACTTCAATAATCTTGTATTTTATTACTATGAGCATAAATGGATGCTACTTTTCTTATCTAAGAGGAACTTTTTACAGCATTGACAACTTTCTTCTTATAAGGAATTAGTTCAAAAGATACCCCAGAAAAAAAAAGTTACTCATTGCTTACTACTTACCTATGATGGCTGTTTTTATCGCATCTTATTGCAATTGCGAGTGTCACAATAAAGAGCGCTGCGTATATTCTCTGTGCCATAGGGATTCTTGGTCAACAAGCAAAACCTGACACAATAAGGTGATAACGCATGTTTAAAAATAATGTTTCCACAGTTAAATTATGTTACTTTGTTTTTATCTACTCTTTGAGCCGAAAGATAGAGTATAGTAAAAATATTCTAATATATATATATATATATATATATATTATATACTATATAGCTTATAAATCATTAATAGAATAGACAAAACGTTAATTTTGCTTAGTATTCTGACAGTGCAA
Source organism: Morbakka virulenta (assembly GCA_003991215.1). Lineage (NCBI taxonomy): Eukaryota > Metazoa > Cnidaria > Cubozoa > Carybdeida > Carukiidae > Morbakka > Morbakka virulenta. The sequence goes on along the minus strand of RDPX01000077.1, from coordinate 496,492 downwards.
GTACTACAGGTTATGAGCATTGGGTTTAGAATTACTTTAAAGTAAAAGTAGCTTAGATTTAACCCCAGGTATTAGTCATGACTGTTTAAACTTCATTAGGCAAAACTAGTTCAGAGCATAGTATCTTTACTGTACTCAATGCATCCTATTTAATAAAAACACAATACAGTTTGATAGAGATCATCAACAGGTTATCACTTTACCCTGTTTTTATGTGTAAAACAAATGTTATTGTAGGTTAGGAAAGTAAAAGAAGGGGCAATCATGCTAGTTTGTCAGAAATTTGCTTATCTGGTGATAACATTATGTTATTAACCACTAAAAGACATTAAAATTACAAAGAAAGAGATAATAACTTGGGCAATGTTTCTTTGGCGAATGTCCACCACAACCTACCCTAAGCAAGCAAAAATCAGGACCACTTACATTCTTTATTCCAGACCAAGCCGGTAATAACTCTTTGTAGGCCAGGTTTACTGGAAACATTTTCATATCAAATTGTTGGCACAGATGAAAAAGCTTTAAAGTCATTATGTGATAGAGTTGACTAACAAATTGTTTACCTTGCTGCAAGATGGTGAGGATAGCTTTAGTAACTTTTAACATGGTGACAAGTTGGAGACAGATTTAAACAATATTCCTACATGGTGCAGAATGACAAAACGGTATAATAAGAATATTGTACTGGGATTACAACCTTCAAATTTAGCTCTGTTTGGTTTAGTATGGACTATACTTTATGTAGCTGCAGTGAAAACGAGGGGTAAAAACCATGCTATAGTGTTATTGCATAAAAATGACGTATATACTAATGCCGCTTTATTGTAGTCTCAGGCATAGGGAAAAAAACAAACCCTTTTGCAAATTTATTTAAATTTTTGATATATGGTGTACCATTTATTGCTCAGGTATTAGTACATTCTAGCTAACAGCTACAGGTACTGGTTTGATCTCAGTTGATCTTAGGTGGTGTAGACTACTATTTTTTGGAAAAGTGAAAAATATGTGCGTACCAAACTAGGTTCCAACCACTGCTTATGTCTATCATAGCCACATGCTAACTGAGGTATCCATTCTACTTTATTAATCAGATCATTTTTACCAAACTCTATTCATCTATAGTACTTACATTTTTTATTCTTATATTTCCTAAAAACTTTGGATTTTACTACACAAAATTAATTTTCGTTACCTATAAAAGTTAATAAAATATTATCTTTTACTTTCATATTATTATTAAATGTTTTTGACATATTTTGGACAAGTTACCCCTGATTGAAGGTTACATGAGATGTTTTCATGTGATTGGTTTTGAAAAATAAGCAAGAAATGAAACAACAAAAACAATAAATATGCAAAGATTTGAACTTAAGTCTAGTTACTTAAAGTAGCTTGTTCGTAGGATTAGAAAGTAATACGTTATAAAAAGTTTTGTTTTGTTTTGTTTTAAAAAGTTGTTTACCGTCCTAAGACCCTGAAATTACAACTACCACAAGCTGCACTAATTAGAGTTGGCTATTGTATTATCCAAACATATGTACAGAAAGGCATGGATGAAATAAGCAAGACTTTGTTCTTTTAATTACGTAATCTCATCCCACCTTGTGAAAAGCTGACTACTAAGTTCAAGCGCTCTCTTTTAGTTCTCCTTGAGCCTGTAGAAAAACACTCTACAAATACTCTGAGTTTAAGTAAATTTCCTAAAAAACAATACGTAGTTAATTCATGAGCTTTGGGTCATATATATGTTAGTATCACTAATCTGTATAAGGTTTGAATCAATAAATGTAATATACTTTTGTTCCTCAAACTCGTGCGTAAAACAAATTTTTCCATCTTAATCAATTACACTGACCTGCGCTTAAATTTTAAGTTCAAAGGTTGAAGGTTTTTAAACCAATTTGTGTATTTTTGGTGCACTAAATCCAAAAATACCATCCATTTTCTTTGGTCAGGTCAAGTTTTTGACACAGGTTTTGACCCTCGATTAGTACTCAGTTCAAGGAAAACAAGACTGTAGCTGACCCTACCTTGAGCAGCTTCAATCTGAAATCGATACTGCATCTTTCTTGAACTTTAGAAAACTGAAACTGAAACTTTTTCTGCTTACACCTGGATCGTCATTTATTGTTTAGCAGAGCTGAACTCCAGTCAATGTGACTTGAAATCGCAAGGAACAGATGTAGTGTTTCTATTTAGTATTTTAGATTGAGAGAATGTAATGGATCGCAAATGTACAAATCATCCTGACAGATTCTGTTATATATGTGAAATCTTCTGGTCGCCTTGCAAGAATGACTAATTTTGTGAAGAAAGCATATCATGCTTACTTTGGAGTTAAGCTTGGAGACAAGGACAAGCCATTTGCATCCCAGCTTAGCTTGTAAAACATGTGTTGCGAATTTGCGTGATTGAAGAAATAACAAAAGGAAAATTATGCCATTTATTCTTTCTATGGTGTGGAGAGAGGGTAAAGATCATGTGACAAACTGCTATTTTTGCATGACTAATCTTCAAGGAATCAATTGCAAGAACAAGCGTTGAGTTCAGTATCCTGATGTTTCGTCTGCCATAAGACCAGTACTTCATGGTCTAGACCTACCTGTTCCAGAGCCAGATGTTGCAATGGAAGCTAATTCTGAATCTGAATCTGATAATAAATATGACATAACAGAGGGTGAAGAATACATACCAGAAAAGAATGACAGGCCAGTGCCTTTAACACAAACAGATCTCAAGGACCTGACATGAGACCTAAACCTCTCAAATAAATCGGCACAGCTTCTGGATTCTTTTCTTTGTGAAAACAATTTGCTGGCAACTGGAACAACATTCTACTGATACTGAGAGCGTGAAAGAGAATTTAGACAGTTCTTCAAAGCTCTGAGATACTCGCCATTGGTTTACTGCAACAACATTGCTGATTTAATCGGGATGGACCATGTTGGTACGGAATGGAGACTTTTCATCCACTTCTCTAGCAAAAGTCTCAATGCAGTTCTCCTTCACAAAGGAAATAAATACTTTTCGATTCCATTTGGTCTTTCTGTGCAAATGAAAAAATCCACGACAACATGGATCAGTTGCTGTCTGCTCTGAACTACCATGACTATGGTTGGTTAATCAGTGGAGGTCATAAGGTTGCCAAATTGGTTTTAGGACTACAGGGTGGGTACACCCAATATCCATGCTTTCTGTGTTTGTGGAACAGTGAAGATGATGATCAACATTGTGTCAGACAAGAAATTACAACCTTCCTTGGAAACAACTGGAATGCAGAATACGAGAAGGAAGTCGACGGACTCCCGAAGAACTTTCAAAAATTTAGAGGCTCGCATGTCAGTCAAAATGCACTTTCTACGATCCCACTTAGACAATTCCCATCAGAACTGTCCAGACTTAAGTGAGAAACAGGGAGAGCGCTTCCACCAGGGCATTCGTGTCATGGAAGAACGCTACCAAGGCCGGTGGCATGTGAACATTCTTGCGGACTGCTGTTGGTGTTTGAAACGAGACGTGGTGGCTACTCAGCACAGGGGAAAGCAAGACATACTTATTACTTCTTGTGTTCTGATAAGGTCTGTGTTGTATGAAATTTGAAACAACTTAGTTTGTTTTTTGGACGAACTTGGTTTGCTTTTCTTTATCTCCCTTAACACCTTATGTCCTCTGATAAAGCCTTGGCCTCGAATAAGGCTTTTCCTGCAATACCCGATACATTTCAGAAGTAAATTATCAAATTAGCGCCGTCCCCTAATAAAAGCTCATTTCTAATATGCGCCGGACAAAAATAAGTTGGTGTAAAAAATAATGTAGAAGGTTATTTGTCATGAAATACAAGTCACGTAAACATCTCTATTTTGATGGCATTTCGATGCTGCCTATTCTAAAAATATAAAGGTAATGTAAAGGGGCTTTTTAAACATACATTAACTCTTCAGACGTTAGAAGAAGATCTCTTCTTCTAACTTCTCAAATAATCCCACCAACTGGAACCTTTAAAATCAGATAAACGCTAAAAAGAGAAAATAAAGTATGCTCATTGTTGAGAGTTTAATTAGGCATATTTTACAATACTTTATTTTTCAATTGGATCTGATTAAGCTCGTTTTATTATGTTTGTCAAAGGTTTGCATCTGTCATTTGCTATGGAGTTCTTCCAGCAGACTAAAAATTTAATTTCACATTGGATTTTCATTCCCCATATATTCGCCCTAATTAACATCGGACAAGATTACAGAACACTTACAATGACAGACGACATATGTGATAAAATCGAAAAAATCCAAGTTATCATTGTAACTCTGGTTCTACTTTTTCCAAAGGCTCTTAACAAGGCAAGCCATTTTGATCTTTGTTCCGATGACATTTACTAGAGGTAAAAAAATTCTCTTATCTTTTTCACTGCAATAACATAAATAAGATTAGTATATGCAATTTGTACACTTTTATTGAGGCAATAGGAAAAAAACGTGTAAAAACATACTTTAGTAGAGGTAACTTTTAATAATTTGATTAACTTGCATAAAATAATTCTTGCAAATGTACATCTAATTTTAAAATACCAGTAATAAAAGTATTAATGATACTGGTAATCTTACACTACTAAATATTAAGGAGGAGGGCCATAGTTGGTGAAACCAGTAACGTATAGTACCACCAGTTAGTGGTGCAGCAAATACGTGGGGCATTGGTACCTTAAAAAGGTGATTTTTGACTATTAAAGAAATATACAAAGTGTTCCTGCCTATTTAATTGCTCAGCCGAACTTGATATTAACAATCTTTGTATGCATAAAAAGATGACCCAGTAACATCATATTTCAATAAAGCAGGCTTGCACTATCATGCTTGTTTAGTTTTCTCATTTTTGAAATTATTCTATATTAAATAAAGGTTTAACTTTAACTTTAAAGGTTTAANGTATTAATGATACTGGTAATCTTACACTACTAAATATTAAGGAGGAGGGCCATAGTTGGTGAAACCAGTAACGTATAGTACCACCAGTTAGTGGTGCAGCAAATACGTGGGGCATTGGTACCTTAAAAAGGTGATTTTTGACTATTAAAGAAATATACAAAGTGTTCCTGCCTATTTAATTGCTCAGCCGAACTTGATATTAACAATCTTTGTATGCATAAAAAGATGACCCAGAAACATCATATTTCAATAAAGCAGGCTTGCACTATCAGGCTTGTTTAGTTTTCTCATTTTTGAAATTATTCTATATTAAATAAAGGTAAGAAAAGACCTTTAACTTTAGGTGTGAAATATAATAGTTAAAGCTTTAAAAATTATTCAGCCTTTTATAGTTACATTTAAAGGAATTATATCTATAATTTCTCCTCTAATAATTTTCCATGTTACAGAAAAAGCATAATAAATAAATATAATTAAATACACATACCTTAACTATCTGTCAACAATTTTCTGGTCTGTGCTTGTACAAAGCTTTAGGTCACGTCAATGCCGTTATCTGCCTGAAAAAACCGCTTCTGGTTCTTTGTCCCAAATCGGCTGACTTAATGTAAAAATGACTGTCACTTGAAAAATTCCACCGTCGTCTGTTTCTGCTCTGGTACCTGACTTCAGTAACTATCCTTCACCTTAAGGAAGTAAGTCTTTCAGGTTTTACTTACGACTAATTTGGGGGTTTTTTGTGACTAACAAAATGTTTTTTTACTTTTAAATAAACCACCTGTAGAATTTAGAATGCGAGGAAATCCTATTTTTGAGAGGAAAGGAGTTTCCTGTGTTTGTGATTAGGGATGAGATAATTAATAGACGTCAAAACAAAAACAGGGTGACATTTTTAACAAAAAAAGAAATGAAAAAATAATACTTAACTACAAAGAAAGCGGATAAGGCTCTTAAGTAAGCAGATGTCCTAGTGATGTCATAGATTATTTACTAGAAGCCTTATGGGTTAAAGAACGTGCATATATATAAAACTCTTTTCCTTGCAAAGGGTCCGGTTGTAGCCTATATTAAAATAACTGGAACGTCATTGGGACCTTTCACATTTTTAGCACAAAAATGAAGAGACCATATGGTATTTCAACTGTAGTAAACGATCCTATTAATTTCCTTTTGCCCACTCTGACCCGAAAAATGCTACTAGGGGCTCTAAATGCAAATCAAAACAAAATATAAATCTTTAAGATATTCTCTTGAACCTGATATGTTACCTAACTTTTGTATATAAATTGCAGGTATTTCGTCAGTTAAACGTCATCTATGAACCTGCCAAACGTTTGTTGAAACTCTATTAAAAACCAATTTGTGGCAAACATGCAGTAGTTTATTTGCAAAACAAACCACACTTAACATTATCACTATAAATATTAATGTTATTGGAGCCAGAAGAAAAACTTTCAAACTTGACATCGGGCCATTCTCAAATATCGTTGACCACAGAAGAGAAAACCAGTAATATCCATCAAGCATAGACTTTCTTTTGAAATAATTTTTTGTAATTCTTCAACACACTTTTCTTTTCTTATCATGAATGTTATTTGCCTCTTCATTTCACTCTCATAGCTTTCGTAGCACAATGATTATAATTCTCTGGCTCAATGACATGTTTGAAGTACGTAAATCTTGTTTATTCTTTCTTTCTGTTACGCATGTCTTTGCTTGAATACCATCCATTTCATCTATCAATGACTAATTTTTTTCATGTCATGAAGGGAACTCTCAGTAAGCTTCTTTTAAATTTAAGTCTACTGCCAACTAGGGACGTAGAAACTGGGAGGGCAGAGGGGCCAGAGGGGCCAGAGGGGCCATGGCCCCCTCACTTTTTGGCAAACTATGCGGGAGTGCCCTTTTCAAACCTAAGAATACCCTTTTGGCATAATCCTTGTCCAAATTCTCAACTAACATAAGACCCAGAACATGTCCAGTACGATATTTGTAATCAAGGCTTTCCATGAGGAGGGTCATCATCATTGTTTTCACAACTTTGCATTATCTCTGAATCAGACTTGGTCTTTGTCGGTCATCTACATTTGAAGAATAGACAAGAAATCATAATGGACCCAGTACTGACAGGTGCAATTCATGCACGGATTATAAGCAGTGTGATGTACATTCATTCAGGAAACTACTTCAAAAACTCCGAGCATCTCAGTCAGGTAGTCATAATATCTGACATTTGACAAAAAATCAAACAAGTAGAAGATCTTAAAACAAATTGGAGGAGCTTTATGGGAGTGGTCATGAGCCCCTTTTTGAGCTGCCTCCTCACTTTTTAGGCGCTTCCTACGTCCCTGCTACCAATTCTTTTACCTACAGGCAGTTTGGTATCGTTCAGGTTTTAAAGTCATATATCATCACAACATTTTACAAGAAATCTCCTGCACTCAACCTCTTGACTGAACTTGTAATTTCTCTCCTACACAGAATTTGCACAGAAAGAGATTTAACATGGAACAACATTGTATGCAAAAGATAATAATATGTACTACGAATTCTCTTTTTCAACAGGGAATACGGACATTTCTGAAGGGACCTTTGACTGGAATATTCTTCGTTTAATTCAAATAAGGATTATAAAGCTCCAAAAATATATATATGTGAATGAATACAATTGTTTATCAGTGAATATATGTAAATACAATAAGAGCTGATATCAACTATGAAGTGGATTTAAAAATCTTAAACAAACTGGTTAAATCGGGGGACTAAATTTTACTCCAAAAATAGGAATTTAGATTTTTCTTTAAAAGCAAATATCATCTCCATTTTATTAAAAGATATTCGAAAATTTTGAAGCTAAAATATTCACAAATCATACTTTATAGCAAATCACTCCTTTGGACAGACTATTGTTGTCACAAAAATGTATTATATAGTCAATTAAGGTGAGTCTCGATAACATAACACCCAATATATTATTAATCTTTTTCTATAACATATATATCGAAACAGCATTGGTTGTGCGATTTCCCTTGAATCACTGTGATTTTCCGTGTGTTCGAGTCTTTACATATTAGAGAAATACATGTTTTTCATGAAACAAAACTGAGAAGCAAGTATTAAAAATTCATTACTTTATATTCTCTGTTGGTATTCAAAATTATTTAACTCCACCAAAAATGATGAAATATACTACTTTATATTTAATTTTCAAAATGAATAAAAACAACAACAAAAACAAGTTATTCTGCTTGATTAGTCACATTAGGCAAAACCAACTTTGACCAGGTTGCAGCTGAGTTCTTTCATCATTATTCTATGACTTAACAACAGGCTTCAAATTCCTGGGGTTTCTTAATTACTTTGAGGAAGTTTCATTTGTTAATGTTGTGATACTCTCTCTTTTTCCTTGTAAACACCTAATTTCATCCTGAGGATTAACTTTCTGATTATTTTCTGCATATGAAGTCCTTCAATATAGTATTCAACACTCTTCAAGTCACAAAGGAAATACAGTGCAACAGTTGGCAAGTCTGAGCAAGGTTATTTCAAGCCTGAAAAACAATGCTGATTGCCATAAAACTTGTGCAAGACTTTAAGGCAGTCTCTCATTGGCCATGTCTTTCAGTAAACTTTGGCAAGATTAGATAATTATAGCCAAGGTTCTTCAATGCCAACGATATCACAAAAGCAACTTGTATGGTATCCGGGCAAGCTTTGCAAGCCCGGACTGGTAGAAGAAAACTCATGTAAGTTTGATTCAAGATATGTTGGAACATTTTTATGCCTTATTGGCCTGCATGCCATATTGAAATCTCGTACTTTCTCATGTTTTGACAAAAGCATTACGGACCACTGGACTGATAAACAGACATGCTGACTGACATAGTCACATATAAAAATCAGAAGATACATCACAGTCTATATCAGGTGCCAGGATCTCCAAAGTTAACAATAAATTTTTTCAACAATTCCTATGATTTGACAAAAGCATCACGAATCGATGGACTGGAGGGCTGACACAGTCTTTGATAGAGATAGAAGGACGTATCTGAACAACTTCATATAAAAAAGGTGGCAAGTGGCTTGTTATGGTGCTACTTGATTCCGCAAATACTAAAAATAAAACTACCTAAAACGGCTATTAGACTCAATCAGTCACCTATCTTAAGTAGGCGTATTGATATTACATATCTAATTCAGCGAAGTATTATTTTTATGAAAAGGAATTATACTGATATGACGGTTAATACGACGTAGCATCCGCAAATCATCCGCAAATCCTATAATTGTAGAGAACAATAATGGAAAAAAGCATTGCCGACCATTTTGATATAGATAATAGGTTCACGTAACACAGGTGGTTTACTTTCCAAAAATATGACCTTTTGAAATCCCCGATCTTATCATAAAGCATAAACCTAAACTTCATTATATATTTATTAAAACAAGACCTTTAAAAATAAAGTAAGCTTATCTAACGCAAATTTGCCATGTTTGTCCATTAAAAATAGTAGTATTTGTAAAGTGAAAACTTTTATATGAAAAGTAAGTATGAAACTACTTTTTCATTTTTCTGAGACATGGTACATGACACAACAAGTGCAGCAAAAAACTTGTTCTTTATTTCATCAGCGCAAATTTTCATCATTATTTTACGAACAGGACTATGGGAATTAAAAGTATTATAGTGTTTCAGAGCAATGTTAAAAATATGAAAATTAACTCGAGGCTATGTGACATATTGATAACGAGTACCAAATGATCAAATAGAGTTTATATATCCCACTTAAAGATACATTTATTTTGGTCGGACAGGTTTTTACTGGACCTTTAGTGGATCAAGACTCCAGAATAAGAAAAAAAAAGGCAAGTAGGTTTTGTTAATACGGAACACAAAGATAACATCGAGGAAGCCGAGTACTTTTTGTGTCTGGCTGTCTAAAACAAAAGAAGATCTCATACAATTTGTTTTCACTAAATTTGAAGACTTAGTTCAAAATGCTCCCAAGAGGCATCTTGATAAAAACAATGCAACGCTTTTATTGATAACGTTTCATCATCGGAAAATTAACGTCCAGTAAATGACGGCATTCACAAATGCGCTGTTATAGCTGTACTAATTTATTGTATCTCTTAGTTTTACATTGTATATTCGTGGTCCTTCCGCCGACTCAAGCTCCTCCATCCCTTTGAAACAATTTGCATGCCTGCGAAGCAAATAACATTTACCTTTGATACAATAAAAATACCCTCAAAAAGTATATCTGGAATTTAATAACATCTGGCATTAAACAAAATAAAATATTCAGTTCAACCTCATAAAAATATCCAGGTATTTGGGCATGCAGAGTATTGCTGGTATTATAAAGGCACATCGATACGTCGCAAATCTAAAAACTTACAATTATTAGGACGAACTATTTCTTTCCTAAATTTCACAATACATTAAGCAGATATTATAGAAAAATCTGCGAATAAAGAGGCTCACACACAAAGACGTTAACGAGCACACACACACAAAAAAAACAACACCCAACCTGAAAACAAATTACAAAAACCTGGAGAACAGGAGACCTTAGGAAACCGAGACCTGTCCCATTTTACACTTGGCAAACTGGGCTTCTATGCTAAATTTCATGCCAGACTTTCTACTCAGTCAACTGCATCTGTTTGTGGTGAAATTTTAATTCTTTCTCTTTTTTTATGTTTCTCCCCTCTTTTATTAATTCCAAAATTATATGTATATATTATGTTCAGAGAAATTTAGCTTTTTATCATGCATTGTAGCAAAATTGTATCAAGAAAGTAAATTTTAATGATTTTTCATCGCATTTTTAGGTTATTTTTAAGCTGCAGAAGCATTAGATTTTGAAGCATAGTTCTTGGATCTTATTGGTAGTTAAAACACTTTCAAATCTCAGGTTTTTGAGATCACAAGAGGGTGCAATGGTGCAAAAGTGGCCCCTTAGTTCTACATGGCTTAGTTGCCCGACAATGTGCTACTGAAAGAAGATCAGACTAATAGTAATTTAAGGAACTTTGTCAAACTATTCAGTTAACAGTTAAAGATGACAGTGTCAGGGCAAAAGTTAAAGCAATAAATTCAGATGGTAAGCCAAGTTAATAGATAATTTACCTTCAATGTTATTGGTTGCATTTGTCATATCAAGCAAAAGCGCCAAGGAACCCTCTTTCAGGCACGCAATTCATTGGTAACACTACAAACAAACATCTGGTCAACAACACCTCTAGCTGTCTAAAATGGAAACTGTATTGATTTACTTGTTTATATAGAGAAAGAAACAATAACAGTTGACATCACATAAACGAAAAAAAACGAGCATCGTTTTGATGATTGCTCCTGAATTCCTAACAGCTTGACACAGCAGCAGCAAATACGAAACATTAAAAATTGTCTTTATCACAAAAGAAAGAATGTCTCAACGTATTAGCAACTCTGACAAAATCTAAGTAATCATTATGAGCAATCACTGACCAGGCAAAGCTACATGCAGATTGTTTCTACTGCTGTACTCGACCTTTACTTTCATACCTTGTATTTTCGGCTGCAATTGTTTCCTCGGTGAAATTTGGCATCTCCCCAAGCTTCAGCAAGCTTTAGACAAATTTCTGCTTAGTTGGTAATAACGATTGATTTTAATTAAAAAATAGAAAAAATTTTAACTATTTTGAAAAGAAAATTTTAAATGATAATGCAGCTAATAGACACTTACGGGCTGATATTTAAATGTTACTATTATATCATGCACGTAATATAGAAAACAAAGCGAAGCTTCTTTAGACTTATTTGCACACAATAATAACTTAAAAACTTATTTGGGCTATTTTATACCTTTAAGCAACTTTTCTTTTGCTAAGCGATAAACATGCTTCTCCATAGACCTATAAGTTTACAAAAGAAATGAGAAAGTTTGGTCTGATGGATTTTTCTAACTGTTCCATTGTTCTGATGGATTGTTCTAATCGCTGTAATCTCTCCAGACTTATTTGCACTGTGAGCGAATTCCAAAACCTTGAGATAATTACTTAAAAACTCATTTGGGCTATTTTATATACCTTTAGGCAACTTTTCTTTTGCTAAGCGATAAACATGTTTCTCCATAAACCAAAACGTTAACAAAAGAAACAAAAATATTTGGTCTGATGGATTGTTCTAATCACTTTAATCTCTCCAGACTTATTTGCACTGTGAGCGAATTCCAAAACCTTGAGATAATTACTTAAAAACTCATTTGGGCTATTTTATATACCTTTAGGCAACTTTTCTTTTGCTAAGCGATAAACATGTTTCTCCATAAACCAAAACGTTAACAAAAGAAACAAAAATATTTGGTCTGATGGATTGTTCTAATCTCTCCAATCAAAGATGTATTCTAGACGAAAAAAATTACTGTTCCTTGTCCCTGACGGCAGGTGTCCCCTAGGAATTTTTAAACTAAAGAAAATACTCATTTTTTAGTATTAAAAAGAAAATGTTAGATGATGTTCGTCCCACAGGTATCCTGCAATTTGTCTAGTGCCTAAATATCAAACATTGGCCTGAGCATCAACATAAATTATTGCCTAAAAATTTAAAATTACTTGGTACAACGTCACAATTCAGCTACAAAAATCAATGGAAAATGTTCTGAAGTAACCTTTTAATAACTGTATATATAGATACAGCATCTCGAATTTTAATGTTTTCTTAAAACAATGCTCCCAGTAAAAAGTACAAATTTAGACAGCTAATTTTATCATCATAAAAATGTCTAACTTTAAACAATATTTAAGAAAATAAGTCAGTATTTACAAAACTATAATCTTTAATGCTAGGGCAATGAAAAGATAAATCACCTTTGCTTGGTGATGGGGAACATTACTTCATTTTAATAACATCAAGAAGTTTGATTCCGGAATCAATAACTTTAGTAATCTTACAAAACACCTTACTTGCTTCAAAACCCTTTTATTTGATGTTTGCTTTTGGAAATTGACAAACACTAATCTTATTAATGACTTTTATCATGCATTTTTAGGGTAGTCTTAGTAAAGAAGTTCTCAATCAAGACTGAATGGTTTAATAAACAGATGCAATAAAAATATTAAAAGTGACAGATGCATCTTAAGTAAATAAGGGACAATGGCCACATTTTGTAAGCTGTTTTAATGTATGTCCATTAACTTTTGAAATCGGCTATAAAGAAAACAGTTGCTGAATACCAATTATTCTTCTCCCTTTAAATTAGATTTAATATCTCTTAGGATTCCCGTTCAACGTATAGAAGAATGGCACTGTCATGATGACATTGAATAAAAATATCAATTTGCAATAGTAAACTAGATATGCAACAACAAGTAGAGCTTGTGTGTAGCTAATACTATTTTGCCAACAATAGCTAATTTCAACCCATTTTACCGTTGATTTGAGCTAGTGATACAATATTGGATGGGCTGAAGCTAATAGTCATACTATATTTTGGTCAAATGACACTACATCAGCCAACATGTTTGATGATCTAAGTATCTTGGGACTATTAGCTGGAATCAAAACTCATTTTCATTTTTTTACCTTCTGTATAATACTCTGCTATTTGCATTGTGCATTTTTTGTTATAAATACACGTTGGGGGGTTGGAATATGGGCTTGGGACCCATTATTTGCTGGTCGCGGTCTGGAAACCGGGGTAGTCGCGTTAGTGAAAACATTTTACAAAGTTTAATAAGGGAAAAAATTGGGACTTTGAAAATTAGGTCGTGTTGGCGGGGTGGTCGCATCAGTAAGGTGGTCGCCAACCGGGGTTTCACTGTAGTTTGAAACATAGTAGTAGAAAGTATTGATAGTTTTAAAGAAAATTCATTAAAACCCAACAAATTGATAACGTCTTTTAAGCAGGGTTTTGAAATAAAATCATTAGAATACCCTAAGGATATTGAAGTAGACAGATTCACGTTCATAGAAACCTGTAACATTCGCAAAGCTAGAAACTGGTACATGACAGGTCTTTCTTTGAACTCAGACTTTAATGAAAAGCTTTAAGATACCTATAATGCATGCCTTAAGCGTTTAAAATCCCTGCATAACTGGTTAAAAAGGGATTGAAAATATTTTTATTTGTATAGCAGTAATTGATAAGAGCAGTTAAAACAGACGTTATTGAAAGGCACCAAAAGAAGAGGAAAGAAAAAAGATTCACATTATACCCCATCTGGGTGTTGTGCGGAAGGACAACAAATAGGTAAGTTTCCTATTTTCCTTTGATGGAAGAAACTGAAAGTACCACACAGTTTAGAAAACTTGTCAATGAACATATCAAAGAAACTACATGTAGTGAGGTTTCCTTTGATGGATTACTGCAACGTTTGTATGTAACAAATAACCACAAGGTAGAATTTGTACTCTTTCACCACATCAATTCTAATTTTTATGTATATGGCACATGTTAATAGTAGTGAAAGTAAAACTGAAATATTTACCATGTATAAATATTTTTGAACAGAAATACAAATAGTATCCGTCATTAGATGATCTCTTTGACATTGGTTTTAAATTCTTCCTATCGCTCTTTGATATAAAGATCGATTTTAATAACCATGCAATAAACCACCTGACATTGAAAAGTCATTTCTTCAAATTGGTACACAGAAAAGTTATAGTGATTACTTAAAAAATGTATTGGTTTGACAATATAACACTTGATAAGTCGCATATAGTTCAATATCGCAAATATACATTTCCGTTTCGAATAACATCGTCACCTGCGATCTTTGGGTCAGCTTCAATTATACCTAAATATGAAGGAAAATATCCAGATATCAAGGAAATATTGAACAGGTTCTGTGTCGATGTATTGAGAGGTGGTTCTCATGACATTTAAAGTGGTTTAGACATCTACAAGGCTGGAGTTAATAAGTTGCCAAGGAATTGATAAGTTCTTCAGGTTTTAATTTACGTACACAAAATTCCAATTCAAAAGAACTCGTTCATTTCACGGGACAGTGGTTCCTACATTTTTTTTCAACCAAACCCTTTAATATCATTTACAAAATAATGGAATCCTTACCTAAATTGATATTAAGTAATGAATTTCTTTAAACAAAAATACCTCTAATAGGATAAATATTACTGTTTTTTGGACATAAGTATGCACTGGAAGTTCGGTTTATTACTGAGTAATTGAAATATCATATCCAGCGTGACAAAAAAAATTGTTTTGCTATTAACTTTTTATTCTAGCATATCAAGAAATCCTGGTTTAGAGAAATATATTTTTGGAAATGCCAAGAGTATTTTTATAGCTTGTTTAGTTATTTCAAGGTATTTCTCAAAATGGTTTTTCCAGAATACCTCTAAAGACACTTCTTCAAATTTGTACTTAAACTGGGTATCAGAAGTAATTTCTAATACGTTTTTATAATATCCTACCGGAAACCCTGTCGGCTTTCCTGTTATTCTTATTGGATTTCCTACCTTATATGGTCTTTGTGCTCCATATAAGGAAAATACTCAATTAGAGATTCGAATAAGCTATTAATACCTCTAAAGACACTTCTTCAAATTTGTACTTAAACTGGGTATCAGAAATAATTTCTTATACGTTTTTATAATATCCTACCGGAAACCCTGTCGGCTTTCCTGTTATTCTTATTGGATTTCCTACCTTATATGGTCTTTGTGCTCCATATAAGGAAAATACTCAATTAGAGATTCGAATAAGCTATTAAGACGATCTTTGATTTCATCGAGGCTTTCTGTATCTAATTCCTTTTCTGATTCTTTCAGAAGTTCAGTTAGAAGCGGTAAAAAGGTCATAATTATGGATCTCTACGTCTGTATTCAGTTGTGAAATTTACATGGTAAAGCTATATTTTTTGCGCTCAAAAATGTTTGTTTCTTTATTCTGTAGTAATAGGCATGTTCCACTTTTTTTTAAAAAAAGGTATCTGCTAAACATGTAGTTTTGGCAACAATATTTTATTTCGTAATTGCCGTAGGTAAAAATGCAGTTGTTTCCTTAGCGAAGATTTGGAAGAATAAATCGTTCTCAGTTAAAACAAAAAATGCGAATTCTTAAGTGCCTTGTATTTCCAATCGCAACGTATGGAGATGAATGTTGGATAATGAAAGACTGTGACAGTTGAAGAATCCAAGCTTTTGAATTATGGAGCTATTGTCGGCTTCTTCGTGTTAAATTGGTAGAGTTACGTACAAACGAGTGGATTATTAGCAAACTTGGAAGGAAACCATATCTACTACATGATATTGATAAACAGAAACTCTCTTTTGTTTGACATGTAATTAGAAATAAGGGACTTGGATATGATCTTCTCACTGAAATGGTGGTTGGAAAACGAAAATGTGAAAGATCCAAAATGAGATTTGAGGACAGCATAAAGAACATAGCTCGAATCAGTATTGCTAAGGCAGTCGGAGAGCCAGAAGACAGAGAAAATTGGCGAAGATTCTGTAGGGATGCCACGGCAGATCGTGCCAACGATCTAACCGTTTAGTGATGATAATGATTTTATTTCTTAATCGGTCAGACAATTCTTATTCAGCAAATCTTTTCTCAATTCAACCATTCCTATGAGAGCATTTCTTTCAAAAAGCCACCTAACGTCTATACGTATAGAAGAGTCGTGTGATGACTACCCATATATTCACTTAAAGTTTTAAGTACTCTTGATTGTAATGACCGAGTTTTAATGAAATTGATAATCTGCGATGCTTCGTCCAGAAATACCTCTAATGAAGCTGAAACCTTTTTTGGTACTAATGCATATTTATGAAAAATGCAGTGATTAATGCTGCTAATTTTAGCACAACTTTTTATTCTAATTACAGCACCAAAAAATTTTCCGTCAGAGCCTTTGATGCATCGATGCACTTTGAAATGCATTTAAACTAACCAATGCAATGTCTATTTTTGTAATCATATGTAAATAAATGTTTTATTTTTCACTGGTATAAAGCTCTAAATTTTTACAAAAATATATCACCACCCATACAGTTCCATGAAAATTTGCACGGCAAGACATTAAACATTGCTTAATAATCACACATACCTTAAATAGATCAACCAAGCCCCAGGAGAAAGTGATATGTACAATTGAAATCAAACCTGCTGTCAAATTTGAAAGGCTTTCTGAATTTGAAAATTGGAAACCATGTTGTTTTTCAATTGTCTGATGGGAAAATTTGAATATAAACCCTCTGAAAACTATTGAGGAAAGGTTCGTAAATCTGTTTTACAGGAAGACACCAGCGAAACGTTTTGTAAAACACAGTCCAAAAATCTAGGCAGAAAAATGGGCCCTCGCTAAAGAAAATATGTTGGTACCAACGTTGCGAAACCGATGACCTTGTTTCATGGAAACCAAAGGTTCTGTGGGACCCAATTTGGGAACCACTGACATAGGGCAATCAAAATATAATAAAAGATTGGTATTAGCAGTCCATTTCTTTCAGGTAATAATCCTGTTGCACATAAAGTTAATAAACAGGGTGGTTTCACCTATGACAACAATACTAAGTTTTTAGGGGTTCAATATAAACTGACCCTGACCCTGACCCTGACCCTGACCCTGATCCTGAACTTGACCCTGACCCTGACAAAGTTTTTTTTAACCCACTGGCATCCTTAAATAAGCTCAAAACTTGCCGCTTACAAAGTATTCTTTATTGAAGTTCCTCGCTAAGAGTAGAGTTCCTAGCTCAAAAGGGACTTTAATATTAACACGTCACCTAAAGGACTTTAACTCCCTTAGAAGTGCAAGATAGGGAATTCTCGGCGACGAGAAGCAGAAGATAGGGAATTCAGCTAAGTCAGTAGCGATATTAGTAGAAATAGGGCATATCGCAATGCAGCACTTATTGGGGAACTAAGGAAAAAGGACAAATGATACTTTNCTGAACTTGACCCTGACCCTGACCCTGACAAAGTTTTCTTTAACCCATTGGCATCCTTAAATAAGCTCAAAACTTGCCGCTTACAAAGTATTCTTTATTGAAGTTCCTCGCTAAGAGTAGAGTTCCTAGCTCAAAAGGGACTTTAATATTAACACGTCACCTAAAGGACTTTAACTCCCTTAGAAGCAGAAGATAGGGAATTCAGCTAAGTCAGTAGCGATATTAGTAGAAATAGGGCATATCGCAATGCAGCACTTATTGGGGAACTAAGGAAAAAGGACAACTGATACTTTTGTGAAAAATTTGTCATTTGTAATATTTTGATGTACTGTACTCGTACTCAGACTTCCATTTATGTAGATATGATTGATGTAGCTTTATTCTTTGAGAACTGAAAGAACAATTTAGAATTTTATAACACTGGAGAACATAAGACTGGAGAACAGCCGTGCCGAAAAGGATTGGTGCCATGCCAGCCTTAAAACATAAATAAATTTACTTTCACACTAGAGAAATCGATTATCAGGTTTTGTATATATTTGAATAATAACAACTAAATAAACTCAAACGAAATCTGATTCCTTTCCTTTTCCTTCTAGTCAAAATTTATAATAGTTGCATTTTTCTGCCTGCTGAGTAGTTAAAATACTATATGGTATTGCCCCAGGCTTCAAGCACGATTCACAATAAAATTTTTTGAATTGACTTCGTTTGTTACACACAGGGTTGATGATAGCTTACTGACCCTCGGAATTAAAATAACGTTTCAAATTTCTCACTCTTTAGTGGCTCAGTACTTTTTTGTACCTTCATTAAAGGGAAGAGGAAGTTCAAATCTCTTGGTTTACAATGAAAGCTATTGTGACATTATTTCAATTCTGAGGGCCAAAAACATGTAATTATCTAAACAAATGTACACAATAACATGCATCGTTTGCGTACCTATGTGAGTAAATAGTTAAAAACTATTACATAAACGATCATCAACATCACACTAGGGAGATCTGTGATTGCTAAGCCTTTGCACTTCAATATCAAGTCAATTCTGATAGAGCTTATTATTACTATTTTTTTCTTGGGGCTACTTTGAGTGGATCGTCAGTTCTTTCCTCTCACCAGTTTGACAATAGATATAATGTTAAGTTATTATCTTGCGATATCACTCCTGTCGGTGCGCATTACAGATATAGTTTTTTTCTAGCTTTTATCATGAAGTTGGTAATCGTTATCTCAATTTTTTATTGTGATTTAAGTAATACAATTGCTTCTTTTTTGTTCATTAGCTTTTCTGTATCCTCTGAGGAGTGGGATGAGAAGATTGCAAATAAGAAAAGAAGTGAGACAAACTATTTTTTGTTTGACCTATTTGATTTTCTTTTCCTGGGACCTTTTTATCTAGAAATAACTTGAATATACGAAGGCACATTGTATACTGTCATCTTCTATTTCGACCAGTATCCACTGCAACGGATAATACGAACCTTTGCTTGCTCTCTCTCTATCTCTCTCTAGGCGTCATTTCCATTCCACTCTGTGGAGAACCATGATCGCTCTGACGTTTGCTATCATGGTTCTCCACAGATTCTTATTTCTCATCATATGAAGCAGATTTCCATCTTTAAACTTTTCCTTCCCTCTTGCTGATATATACTTTTCAATATGGGACTTGGAACTTCCCAAGTATTTTAATCTTTCTCTTTCTCTGCTTCTTTAACTTTCAATATGACCTGTAAGGATAAGGTTTTTGTAGCTCTTCCTCATGATATGTCCAATAAACCTCATCTGCCTTTCACGGATTGTTTTATCTGACACCTTTTTGCTCCAGTTTCCCTAAAAACTGCCTCATTTGTTTGATGATCTACCCATGATATTCTCCTGTAAAACCACATTTGAGCAGCTTTTAGTCTCTTTTGTATTGATGGTGATATTTCCAGCACTCACAACCATATAACAGAGTAGATATTACATAACCTTCCAGTACCCTCTTCGTGGTTGCCATTGACATTTTGCAATGTTTTAAGATCTTCCCTAATCTTTCAAAAGTATCTTTTTCAATCTCTATCCTCCTCTTGATTTCCAGATTACACTTTCCATTCTGTCTTATTTAGCTACCCAAGAAATTTAACTTGTGAAATTGTTGTATGGGGCCACTTCCAATATACAACTTGGATCTGGGGCTTTGGTTCTTACTTATCACCATTCATACTGTTTTCTTGCGACTAATTTCCTGCCCTTTCCTTCTATATTACTCAATTGTTTCACCTAGTAACCTTTGCAAACCTTGCTCTGAGCCTGCAACCAGTGTTAAGTCATCTGCAAATCGTACATTGTTGAAATTATGAACTCATAGAAAAAATCTTTCAAATCTTCCCACCATACATGTTGAATAGAGATACTTTTACCATCGTCAGCCTGATGATGGGATACTTCGATGGGAAAAGTCCTGACGATGAGAGACGTATCTCTCGAAACGTAGCTCAGAAAAAGTCTTAAGACTCAAGACATGATAAAGCTATTAAAATCTATGGCGTTTTCTGAATCCATAAAGTTCAGAATTTTTAAGACTTCTATAGCTATTTAATTATTTCCTCAACACAATATTTATTTTCTTTACCAACCAACTATTTGCGATTTGATTTATCATTAAAATAAATTACAAAGTTGTGCGGAATTGCATTTATTTCCGCATGGATTTTTAATTTTCTTGATAAGAACAAAACCTAAAACTTTTCCAGGCTCTTCCAGGCTAATCCATTTCTCAAGAACGGGAAACTTATACCTATTTTGTATAATAACTGTATGTAAAATAATAGTGTCATGTGTAACAAATTCTTTACAATAGTATTAAACCTGTTTGATAGAACGACGACAAAGAAGTTTAAAAGCTTAACTATTTATTATTAAGAAGAGATATACCTCTTTACTTATTTATTGGTTATGAAAAAATTATCGCACCTCTCGAAATGATGTTGTCATTGGTGGCTGCAGTGAAGACTGAATAATTTTTGTATAACCTATCTCAGCATTGTGTATTCAGAAACATTTCAGTGTTTGACTGAATTTGAGTAGAAGACTTAATGTTTTTAGTGAAAACTCTGCCTTTAACTGACAAAAAAAATTAGACATACAACAAAGATGTTTATTGAACAATTATTTTCTTAATACAACCGGAAATTATCAAAAAATCAACATGCTAAGTTAAGTGAAATTTTTACCAATACAGCACAACTCATCTAATTTAATTATAGACAAGAGATTAAGAAAGGTCTGATCTTTTAAATAATGTTTGTTTTAGCTCACAACTTGATTCATGAAAGTAAACTTTGTCGGTCCAATTAAAGCAAAATTCAAAGAAATATTATGTCCGTAGTTTTATGAACAGTTGCCCAAACTTACTGCTTAAATATTGTTTTGAGGTTCTCAAGGCTATACCGGATGTCTAGTGTAGTTGGCAACGATAGAATTTGTCAACAGACAACTCTGCCAAAATACTAACAATATTTTAGTTTTAAATATGGCATAAAAGACTTAGGTTTAATATTATTAATTAGCGTGTTTTAGAAGCTTGATGTGTGATTTACCGAATAAGCAAAACTAGTCTTATTAATTCCATTGCTAAGTATATTTTTTAATTGATGCAAAAATGTGAAGCCAAAAGGCTGACCCAAAACCACCTGGATCTCAATGACTAATGCACAATTAGCAGAGAAAGGCCTGCAAAAAATTGGAGATACAAAACTAGAACAACAAGCTAGAGATAGAATAAGATGGAGGAAGATAACGAAAAACTGATCTTACAAACTCTTAAATATATGGACTTTAGTGCAATGTCGACAAACGAAGGAAGGCGTATTTTGATTTGATGAAAAATGTGAATGTCTACTAAATCATAGGCTTAAATGGAAAAAATGAAGTCTGTATAGCAAACTAGAAGAGCTAACTCTTTAGCTTTTCCTTTAGGTTTTAGGTCAGAAAAATAGGCTTTTTAAATAATGTTTATGAATTCTAGAAAATTGTTTTTCCAACTTTAAATGTCTTTTATACTTTGATGTAGTATTTTCATCATGTCCCGAGTTGTAAGCTTTTTCTGAGCTACGTTTTGAGGGATATTTCTCCCATCGCCAGAGCCTGACGATGGGAGGAATATCTTTCAAAACGTAGCTCAGAAAAAGTTTACGACTCAGGACATTATTGATATCCTACATCAATGGTTTACACTGAGTTCATAAATAAAGAATTTTTAAGGTCTTAAATCCTGTTCAGACGGAGGTAGTATTTTCACATTGATGTGTGTGTGTGTGTGTGTGTGAACTTCATTTTTACCGTATATTCTTGAATATCCTAACTAAATAGCTCTTTTGTAAGTTTTCATCCTTGTATGAGAAAAACATATAGAAAATAATAGTAGAAAATAAAATAATAATAATAATAATAATAATAAAAATAATAATAATTAATAATAATAATAATAATAATAATATTAATATTAATAATAATATTAATAATTAATAATACAAACATTATTGACAGCGACGACGATCTATTAGAATCAGATATGTTTGATGAGCCTGAGGTTGTTGGTGAGATGGGTAATATGGATGCACCAGAGATTAAAGATAATCCCGAAAGGGATGGCAATGAAAGGAGAATTATTGATGATATTGTTAAAATCATGAATGAACAGGATGTTGACTGTTTCACTAGCTTTAAAAAAGTAGACAGAAGGAAATTGAATGACATCACAAAAAGGGTAAATAATATTATAACAGACTTAATAACGGTCAATATTACTGATACTAATAAGTTAATAAGAGCTGTCAGTGTGTTTGTTGCCAGAGACCTGGGCTTACAAAGAAGAAAGAAACAGAGGAAAGGGACTGAACCTTGGTGGAAAAGGCGAATAACAACATCAATCAATCAACTTAGAAAGCATATTAGTATAATTGAACGGTTTAAAAAGGGTGAAATCCGAAGAATTGAGAAGTACCGGGAGGTAGATCGTAAATATAATATTAAGAAAAAGGGTATAAATGTTGTTTGTGAAGAACTGAAACAGAGGATGAGTGCTAAAGCAAAGAAGATCCATAGGTACGAGGAACGAATAAAGCAATATAGGACAAATATGGTTTTCCAGCAAGATGAGAGACGCATATATCATGAACTGAATGGAAAAATGAATCAGGACACAGTAGCACCTGATGCTAATGAGAGTAAGCAATTTTGGAGTGGTATATGGGACAATCCAAAAGTGCATAATAGGGATAGTGAGTGGCTAAAGGAACTTAAAAATAGGAAGAACCAAAATAAACAGGGGAACATCTTAATAAGCGAAGGTATGGTTCGCGAGAAGAGTAGGAAGATCCCTAATTGGAAAGCTCCTGGGCCGGATGGGGTCCAGGGGTACTGGATAAAAAAATTAAGCAACTTACATGCCCGCATTGCATTTCAGTTAAATGACATGATAAATGGAGGAAGTGAAATACCAGCTTGGCTAACTATTGGGAAAACGGTACTCTGTCAGAAAGATCCCATCAAAGGTAATGCAGTTGATAATTATCGTCCAATATCCTGCTTACCCTTGATGTGGAAGTTGTTGACTGGTATAATAGCTGATGAGCTATACAAGTTCCTTGATGAGAATGAGAAATTGCCGCCTGAACAGAAAGGATGCCGAAAAAAGAGTCGAGGTACAAAAGACCAGCTATTAATAGACAAAATGATAATTCAGGACTGCAAATCAAGGCATACCAACCTCGCCATGGCGTGGGTTGACTATAAAAAGGCTTACGAC
>RDPX01000077.1:434925-464298 GCA_003991215.1 Morbakka virulenta | reverse complement strand
TAGATAGATAGATAGATAGATAGATTGATTGATTGATTCATTGATTGATGCATAGATGGAGAGATGGATAGATACAAAGATAGATAGACAGATAGACAGATAGGTAGTAGAATCTTGATCACGACTTATTTGGTAATAACCTTTACCTCATAAATAGTGTTTTGTTATAATATGCAGTTGTTGTTGTTTTCCATACTGAAACAAAGCTGCCTAAATATTTATACATTAATCTTCGTTCAAAATATCTCTTTTCATTCGAGCTTTACCTGCTGCAACCAAAAGGATTCCTGTAGTAAATTGTTTGCATATCATTTTATATTTTATTTGGTAAATATTTCAAATTTTGTAAAGCTAGAGGAAAGAAGATAAATGAATATAATAAGCCTATAGCTTTCTTTTCACCTCAACGATCTGTTCACTGTGTATTTAAATTTATCAGACAGATTATTGTCCATTAATCCCAAGTGGTTGTAAATTAGCTTAAATTTAATAGAACCATAAGTTACTGTGTAACCAGATTAAAACAGCATGGAGCAAAATAAGAGGCACCTTACGTCCCAGTAAAACATCAATTGCGTGGTACGTTGGTTAAAAATCGTAACTTTCTGATTATGACACCCAAAGACTGATTTACCAACTATTCAGGAAGAAGATTTTGTAAAACTGATGCATCTGGTGATTAGATCTGTTATACTTAGTTTTAAAAACATAAAGAACTTCACAATAATCTCCCTTTTGGATACTGATCTAGCTATTAATACTGTAGGCTTTTCAAAGGGAAATGACTTAAAGCCACAGACGAAATAAGAAAAAAATTAATAATTAATACATGTTTGTATAGGATTTCTTCTTACGTGTGAAGTACTGCTATAAGTAATACATAACAAAATATATATATATATATATATATATATATATATATATATATATATATATATATATAAGTGAGTATGTATGTTTGTTTGTTTGTCTGTCTGTTTAAAGTAAATTTATGAGAAAACTGCTGAACATAGAAAGCTGAAATTCGGAGTGCGAGTCTATCTTTATCTGGGGGGGGGGGGAGGATCAGGGATATAAAAGACTGATCTCGGAGGTCATCCTAAGGTAGGGGGTGGCCAACCTCCTTTTCAAGCTGAAAGAGACCTTCAGTCAAAAAATTGAATACAATAAAAAATGTTCTGCACCCCCGAAAACCCATAATTTAGTATAATTTAGTAGTAATAAAGTAATCTCCGTGACTGTACGAATCCTCGGTAGTATAGTGGTGCGTATCCCCGCCTGTCACGCGAGAGACCGGGGTTCGTTTCCCCACTGGGGAGGACTTCCCTTTTGTTAATTTTTAAATCTTCTGGTTTTCGTCAATGTGTTGCCATAGCATTTATTTATTTGAAGTTCTAATATCATCTTTCGTAAGATTACCAAAGTTTAAATTATCTATAATTTCTATACCACACGCTAAATGTCAAGGTAGTTGTAATACCGTACAAATATCGTCATTGGGCCTTTTTAGCCTACTAAATTGTACTTTTTTACCCGAGCAGTACCAGATACGTCTGCTAATAGGCTATAAATATATACTATAATAAAAAGTGTTTAAACAATAAGAGTTGTAGAATGATAAAATACTATATTCTTGAGAATTAAAATGCGTTAAGACGGTGGATCTAAGGATATACTGAGAACAAAGTTTCAAAGGAGATTTAAGGTGTGACGTTATTACAGCTGTGCTTTTTAATGTTTTATATTAAGTTGGTGTCAGACTGAGAAAAAAAAGGCTGTAGGAAGCTTCTAGATGTGTTTTTGTTAGAGCTGGTATTTTTAATTAATATGACAATTTTCCTTTTTCCTCTTAACCAGATAAAACTGACTTTCTCATTGTATGTCAAGCGATAGGTTACGAAATAGCTTTACACATTAGTACGCAAATGATTTTAAGCTCAATTCAAGTTTTATACGTGGTAATATGAGGTGACATTCTGAAGGAATCTTTTCTTTTTGTTCAGTGTAAAGCTGTCCATAAAGTTGTCACTGATGTTTCCATCCACCCACTTTGTTCCCATCACGTAGCCTTTTCTTTTAAAAACAAGTTCAAAATCAAAGTAGACTTGCTATTGCCATTTATAACAATGCACTTAAACCATTTCCATTGGAATTAAATTTTACTTGCTCGATTTTTGTTGAGAAGAATCACATAAATTTAATTATCAGACTGTAGTAGATATTCTAGTTGTATGTTCATTGTCAGTAAATTCGACGTTTAATCAGATTATTTCGTTTTGAAGATTTATATGTATCTTTGAAATAATTTGTCTGAGTAAGTGTTGATTCAGGCTTATTATTGAAATGTGTGTTTATTAAGTTGATAGCAATAACATAGCCTCAGTTTTTTAACGGTACTCTTATCTTCGTAGCAGTCAGTTGACAATGATCCCAAATCTTCGTTGAAACAATATTTTTTCTCTGATATCCTCACCAGAAATAATAGATGCAAAAAGTAACAATGCGATCGGCAGTGTTTTACCTGATGCAAAGAGTATGCAAAGAGAGAAATTATATTTTTACATTCTCAAAGAGCCAGTAATCGTATGAAAAACATAAGTGGTCCAAAGATTCAATAATTTGGTACACCAGAATTCGTTGTTTATTCATTTGACTTAAGACCATCAAGATAAGTCACATGTTTCAATGAACAAAAAATATGCTAATCTATTTCTGCGTCACAAATAAATTCCATGCTTGCTTAAATTTCTATGCTAAGGTCGCATTTTTGATTGTATCAAGTGGGCCAGCTGAGTCCATAAATTCAGAACTTTCAAATTTACCTACATTGACTTGGGTTCGATTTTTGTCACAAGGAAGTACTGCGGGGCTTCCTTTGAAAATTTCTTCCTGTATTCAACTTGCACCGAATGAAAGTTTGTTTTTCCTCCAAGCAGATGGTCATCTAGCCGTGCAAAGCTCTTTCAATGTTTTTGAAGGATATCCGATGTACTGGTGTTGGAAGGAAGCATCCCAGTTATTTGTAGAGCCCGATTTATGAATAGCTGTTGTCTTAGTTTTTGATCATAAATCTGGAAAAGTACAACTTATCAAGGAAAGGTCGATAGTGTAAGTGATTATTGGAGAAATAGTATCTGCACAATTTTAACCAGTAAAGTATGGAGCTCATCTAAACCTTTGGCTTTCCTTTTTTACAGACATCAGAGATGTTTTCTTACAAGTACAGTACACACATAAGTAAAATGAAATTTTTGTTTGTTTTCCGTGGTTCAATTTTTGATTGGCCCATAAAGAGTGGCGCAACTAAAAAGAGCTTTAATTAAGGGGTCTTTTTAACAACGGACGAAAAATTAAGTGAACATTTTTCTAACCATTTTTAAACTATCGAGTGTACTATTTACAATATTTTTTTTGCTTTGTTCCGAAATCCTTCATTATACACTAAAAAACTCTTTGGTTGATTTCTATATTCATTGAACACGTTTTAGTTATAGCTATGTCGGACTTTATGAAGCGTGTTATTTTATTTGCTTTGCAGTATTTCTGATATAAAAATCATAAAAGCTCGTCTTTAGACTGATATACATTGCATTTTTGAATACTGTACCGATAATAGCAGTACAAAAAGGTTGGCTCAAACAAATTTCAAGTAATTCAATGCT
This sequence comes from Morbakka virulenta, assembly GCA_003991215.1. Lineage (NCBI taxonomy): Eukaryota > Metazoa > Cnidaria > Cubozoa > Carybdeida > Carukiidae > Morbakka > Morbakka virulenta. The sequence continues at coordinate 460,636 of RDPX01000077.1, read as the reverse complement.
ACCAATCTAATTTTTTATAGAAATTCTTAACAGTATATTACGGAATTACTGCCTCCACCGTTAGGTCCTGAGAAAAGCATAAATATTATGAAAAGATACAGGTCCAATTTTGATANAAGCGTGTTATTTTATTTGCTTTGCAGTATTTCTGATATAAAAATCATAAAAGCTCTTCTTTAGACTGATATACATTGCATTTTTGAATACTGTACCGATAATAGCAGTACAAAAAGGCTGGCTCAAACAAATTTGAAGTAATTCAATGCTACCAATCTTATTTTTTATAGAAATTCTTAACAGTATATTACGGAATTACTGCCTCCACCGTTAGGTCCTGAGAAAAGCATAAATATTATGAAAAGATACAAGTACAATTTTTTTAACAGTTCTCAAACATAAACGCACAACCAAATGTGACAAAAACTTTTAACACTCCATTCAAACATTTTCACGAACGCAATCAACCATTCAATGCATTCTCAAGTGACGTATCATATATAGCTGATTATTTATAAACATTTGATTGTGAGCATACTGCTTCTGTATTAATCTTTGTTGAGGCTTGGTTTCAGCTCCTGGATCCACAGGAGTTCCATCATTAGGTATTCCACGCGCTCTTTCTCGTCAAAGTTAGAATGTTCGCATTTGCATATTCATTGCACTGTTTCAGCCAACCATATGTATATTAACCACTGCAGAAAGTCTTGCATGCTCTCTGAAACGGGATGGTAAATGTTGGATTGTCTGACCAACATAACATGATCAATATCACAAACATAATAGTTGGTACACAAAGCAACTTGTAAGTGATTTCTGTAAGTGATTTCTTCAACGAAGAAAGAACTGTTCTTGCTTTTTCAAGGTCATAACAACAGTACATAGTCCATTGCAATTTCTTAGATTTCTCTCATAATTATCTGTAATCCTCCCTTGGTATTTTACAAAAATCATTCGTTTAGCTACTATCTGTTCATGGATTCGTTTATTCTAAATCATGGTATTATTTGGCTGTACATTATTTATCAATTATATGTTCTTAGAATACTGGAGGATACTGATTCGTTTCCATTATTCTTTTTGCTTTCGAGATGCAGGTATGAGACTTTTCCCAAATGCTACAAACTCGATAAATGCGATGTATGAAACCACCGACTTTATGTATTTTTTGGGAGATAAGGCGCGATAAATTATTACCAAGTCTGCGTCACTAGCCTTGTGACATCAAGTAGATTTGAATTTTTTTTGTTGATGGACGATTTCAATATCTAGAAGAGCAATATATGTCCTTTCTCTCGTTCCATGGTAATTTTAATGACAGATGGAGTTTATTGATCTGCTGTAGTTTGGTTAAATCAGTCGTCCTTTGCTCGATCTTATTATATCTTCCATGTTCCACGAGAAAGATTAAGCATCATCTATTTAATCTGGGTCATGCTACGACAATCAAACACCAATCAAAACCAAGTAAAAGACTAGGTAGACTTCCTATAGCTTAATGGTCCACTGGACGATAGTATTCATAATATGTGAGTATTAGGACATCACAACTAGATATTCTAAGTAAATATTTGAAGGTTTTAGTGTTGAGAGATTGTTTTTTATATTTCACTGAATATAAGAGGTCAGTGTAGTAATTAATTGCTTCATGTACTGGAATCTTTGTGTATGTAACTATGTAACTTGAAAATTAACAAGTTCCTTGTCTCTATTCAATATATCAGCAACTTTCTTTGTAGAAGAGTTGATTCATAATTACACATGAATGGTTGTCAGTTCTTCTATAACTGACAACCATTCATATGTAATTATTTTGTGTTAAGCTGAACTTGGCATTCATAGAACCAATTTCACAGCTACATCTTCCTCGTATACTTTTCCGAGACTATACACACCAGCACTTGCTTTAGCTTATGAAACAGATCATCGCTGATTTTATCACATTCTTCTATCTGTTTTAAGGCAAAAACAATTTCCTCCTCTTCTTTCAGTACAGGAGAAATTAAATTTTTTCTTGTTGATCCAATTTTTTCAAAATGTAGTGAATTGGTAATTACTCCTTCATCGCATTGAACGGCTAACACCGGTTTGTTCTCAAAGTAAAGCTTTGTCCTTTCAATGTGTTTTGACATTTGTTGTTTTGTACATTTCTTGATATAATTGAACGGTTTAACGTTGATATCAGTAATAACGTCTTCTTAACCTCTTTTTCTTGGCAATATTTTAGTAAGTATATGAAGAGCCGCCAGAATATCCTTTGTATTAAATTTTGTTAGAACAGAGTTCTTTGCTCCCAGTAATGAAGTTTTTATAACAAAGTTCGGTAAGGTTCCGTCCAGTTTGAATGTGAACACTGTATTTTCAACGCTAAATAGTAGATGCTGTTTCTCTTAGAAAAAGATGGTAGCTTTGTGGATTTGTGCTTGTCTGAATTTAGCTTTTGTATGTCTCAAAAACAAAACAGTCGACGATGAGGTTCTATTTGGTGTCTTGTTCTTAACACAGAACGTTTTTCTTAAAGTTTTGTCAGTAAGTTTTTCAAGTTTACCCTCGCTCTTGCGATTTCTCCTCGTACGAAACCCTTCTGAAAACTATGTACCGACTGTTCATCAAAACAACTATACTTTGGTTTCCGAAACTTTACAAAATCTTCAAAACCTGTTTTCAAACAGATATCCAAAAACTCAATACAAAGATTAATTTTCCACTTCACAAAGAAATTTTTGATACTGCAAAAATTATTTAAAACAACTATTCCATTGAATTTCGAGTGTCCACAAGCAATACGATAAAAACATCGAGGCAGATAAAATATTAAAACAATTCAATGGCAACAATCTTATTATCAATATTATTTTTTGACAATATAATTTGGAAGTATTAACTACGAATTAACTGACTAATTATTTGTTCCACTAATCATCCCATTGTACAATCCCTTTTTTTCCACCCAAGACAATGGACAGAATCTTTCAGACATATAATTTCGAGGAAAAAGACTAGAAATTTCTAATTTGACGACCAAAATAAAAAAATCAAAACAACTTGAACAAAATACAATATTAGTTACATACCGGTGCACATTAAGTACTTGTTATTCATTGTTCTTTTTATTTTGCTAAAAGTATTGAATATTTTTCAAATATATATTAGTTGGATAAAAACACTTATTTATTTAAAAGACATTTAATTCTACATTTTGCACGATTTTAAACAGTTTTATTGCCTCTGTAACTTTTTAAACGACCATTTACCAATTTATGCGGAGCTTAAAAATTTTATTCTCTAGATGCATTAAACTTTCTTTTAACAGTGATCTCGCCAACTTGGCTGTTGAGTGGGTAGTTCAGAATAGGATTGAGATACACGGAGTTCCAGACATTTCATTTTCATATTTCTCATCTAGAATCTCGTGATTACTAGAATCACGATACAAATACATAAAATATTCTTAATTACAAGTCTTATCATACACTATACAATAATATTAATAAAAAGAGTACCGTATTACAATTCATTGAGTACAATAACTCTATATAAATCAGCAATCATGGTAGAGTGACGCACTTCTTCTCGTGAGTTTACGAGTACCATGATTGTACTAAGATGCTTCTTAGTAGTATTCAAACTTTTTTTGGCATGGTATGTTGTCAAAATGTAAACTGAACTGTGGTAGCCAGAACATTCGCGATTTATTGCGAGGGGACAGGAAGGAAGATTTACTAAAGTCACCAGACCCATCGGCACCATCAACACAAGAACACGTGCAACACGCCCAAGAAACCGGAGCCTGGCTATACATGCTAATCAAACAAGGCACACACTGCACAACAAACTGTGAGGCTAAAATTAACTTTGTGATATACTGACTGATGTCTGTTCAAAAAGGTTGTGGTGTTTCAAAAGCAGCAACATTGGCTATCCTGAATTTTCTCTCCTATATTAAATACTATTAAAGATTTCAGGGCTGCAAAATAAATATTTTTTATTACAACTATTGTTAGGTAAAATGCAATTCCTTTTTTTGATTTAAGAATCACCGATATCATTTTTAAAAGTACTGAACAACACGTTTTAAAAATTCTTGACTTTATGTACTCAGTACAAGTCATAGATAAAGGAGTTTTACAAACTCATGAGTCGTAAACCTTTTCTGGGGTATGTTTCAAAAAATACTTTTCTCAATGTCAGTCTGACGATGGGAAGCATCATCACTAGATTGTATTATAAAACTTAACAAAATTGTTGCCCCCGTCATTCCTCTCTTCCAGGCCGTATTTGCCACGTACGGTTGTCATTGTACTGGTTATTAGATTTTAGTGTTGTATAAACATGTTTCTGCTAGGAACCGAGTGCATTCTTTGTTTGTAGGGTCTTGTAGTATTAGTAATTTTCTTTATCACTTGCAGCGATAGTCAGTGCATAACAGACGATAAGAAAAAGGTTATATGATCTTGCATTTATTCTGACTTTCATGATGTTATTGTTAATTGGGCCGTTGCCTATGCTAGATTTATCCATATTCGCTAATATTATTAGCCCTACCTATTAATCAAATCTTACCCTTTCGTCCTCTTCTAAGAAACTTTGGTTTTCGTCTGATTTAAAGCTTCCATTTTAGTTCCTGTTTGTCTTAAGTAAACCTGACATAAAAATATTACAGTGGTCCTTTTTATCACAAACAGTTTTGGGTTTTCTGAATTCCTTCTTTTGTTTTTGACGTTATAAGTTACAATATGGATTGACTTCCTGGGTTTCCTCCAGTAGCATAGTTAAAATTGCCAATCTGGTTATAAAATCCGTCCCTTTTTGACCCATATGAAGGATGAAGAGGTGCAGGCTGAACAGAAGAACATGCGAGAGAAATGGAAATTCTATAGACATTTTATTTTATACGTTTAAACGCAATGAAAAACTTGACTAAGAAAGACGTTGCAAAAGGTGGACTGGCTCTAGGGAACTGGAAGTTTTCAAGACATTGCACAAATGCCTGTTGTTCATAATATTTTGTTTTATAGAATTTTCTAAAATCTTGTCAAAACTAGTATAAAACGGGCAAAATTTAGTTCCCGAGAGAACCGATGAATTAGGTTGACTTGAAACAAGCGAGAAGAGTGTAATCGTTTTGTAGAAATTATCAATAGAAAAGTTATAGAAGACAATATATTGTAACAATATCGTGTTACATAAATTGTCTTATTCTTTATGGTCATCATCACAACCATAAATTAGTAGAAGAGAGTGGTTACAATCAAATCAAGCATCTTTGCACGAAACCGTAGATAGCAAGAAATTGAAAACAGAAGATTTCATCTCAAAGAAATCAACACGTCGAAAAGAAATTAACACCTCATCTAGAAGAAGTAAACACAACGACAAGAAGAATTTACATCAAAACGAATAAGAACTGTTTGTTTATGCTTTTGTAAAAGAAGTAAAGATAAAGATCAAGTAAAGATCAAGGGCAGAAGTGTTGAAGACGTGGATACCTCAACATATCTGGCATAATAAACAAAACAGGATGATCCCCTAAAGATATCACACACAGGCTCAGTCTAGCAAGAAATGCGTTTGCCATGCTTAACCCACTCTGTACGAAAAACGAATACAGTAGTAAGACCAAGATTCGAGTATATAACGGCAACCTAAGGTCTGTGCTATTGTATGGAGGAGAGATGGATATGGATTGGACATACTTTGACAAAGCCACAAAATGATAGCTGCAGAATAGACTTAAAATGGACACCAGATGGAAAAAGAAAGAAAGAGAGGACGCCCGCGAACAACATTGCGGAGAAGTGTGGAAGCAGAAAGAAATGACCTGGGACGGCAAGTATGGAATGAAGTTGGGAACATAGAAAAAGACAGAGAGAAATGGTGGAGGATGCTCTCAAGCCTTAGGAGCCGCCCATGGCTCGAGGAGGATAAGTAAGTAAGTAAGTAAGTTAGTACGTAAAAGAAGTAAAAAAAAATTGTCCAGAAAGATCACGGAAGTTTACACAAGATATATAGTGCAATAAAAGATTTGCAAGAATCCTTCTTAGCCTTTTTATTCTTACAAAAAATTGTTTTCAAAGCTTGAAAACAGAATCAACGGTATTTTGAACATCATATACCTTCAGTCAACAATTGCCAGTGGCAAGCGCAAGCAGAGCTAATTTGTTTTTGTAATTAGGTATCACGAAGTCAAAACCAAGTCTTCGTGGATCAAACCAAGGCTTCATGGAACGATGGCCTCAAGCGATTCCGGTCTTAGGCAACTTTCTTTAGTTCCTAAAGAACTATCCGAGTTCTATGAAGCCTTCCGTCCATACAGTGTATTGTGTGTCTCTTCGTCTGTTCCTTTCTAATTTACCTAAATGATTTTTCCTGTCTTTCTGCACTTATTACGATGCAACTAAGATCGGTGAAGCCTGAATATCATTGCCTCGAGAGTTATTTATGGCTGGGTCTGTTTGGTGTATAGGCTTTTTGGTTCTTTTCTCTATCTGTGACACATTTAAAGTCGTCGCTATCATCACATTTCAAAACAGTATATTTCGTTCCCTCCATTTCGATCACCTCTCTTAGAAATCAGAGTTGTGTTCGTCTGCATAATTTAGATTGTTATTTTTTATTCCATAAGTTCTTACAACCAATTTCAATGCCATCTGATATATATTTATATACATTCAGAGCTCAAACACTAAAAAATTAATCCGATTTTTAATTAGATAAACAAAAGGATTCGCATAATTTTAACCATTCTTCCTCCTCATTTCTTTTTTGAAATTTAAGGACGTACCCACTGTCAGCTGACGGAGCATTTTGAAGAGAAAACCTGAAGGTTAATTTTAGAATAAAAAGTGGCTGAACTATATGTCTGGTTCAATAACGATGAGATCAGAACTAAAGTGAACGGAGAGAAAATGTCTGGTGCGTTACTTATTTACCAAATCCATTGGCTACCCTTTTATTTTTGCTAAACTAAAATAGTTTTGAATTATTAGTAAATGACAGGACTGTGTAACTCATGATATTTTCAATAGGTAAAGCATGTATCTTGCAATATAGTAACCTCCAAAATAAAAATTGTATCACACATGGAGTCCCACAACGGGCTTAATTCGGGCCGATGTTTTTCTTGCATTTTTGTATATTGTTCATAGATGATACAATAATTCTGTTTACTAACAGTGGTATCCGGATTATCAAAAGGAACATTTTTGTGAAACTCTGTAGAAGGATTTTAGATTGATTCTAACGAAATAAAATGGTCATGAATCTAATGACAAGTAAAAGATAATGCATGTTTTGTAACCCTAATGTGTTATCATTCAATATTATGAAAATATAGTCTTTTAAATAAACTTATAAGTAAGACAGATAATTAAGAAAAAGGAAGAGGTAAAAATGTATTTAACAGTAACTCTTAAAGAACACATAAGATATATTGACATAAAAGCAGCAGATGGAAGGTACTTTTTGAAACAAATGAATCAAGAAGGGGGCGAAAAAATTGTCAATATTGTTACGAAGCTGTTGTTTTGTTTGTTTGTTTACTATTGATGTCACAACAAGGTGTAATCTATATTTCCATGTAGCAATCATATGGTAAAATATCTTGGTCTAATATTCCTTTATCAAAGTCATTTATTATTTAATGTGTAGAAAATCAAGTATAACTATTAACTGGGATAATTTGTACAAATCAGTAGAATTTTATTGTTTCTTATTGGAGAAAAGACAAGTTGAAATTCTTGCTTTGGATTTTTGTATGTGGATTTCTGACATTTCGTCTTTCCAGCAGACCGACATTTTTTCAGTAAATAGTCTAGATATCACCAGTCTTTAAGTAGTGCAAAACTCTAATCGGTGTTATTAAAGCATTTAGCAAAGGTAAGTTATTAGCATTTATGAAAAAATGCAAAGGTGGTAATCTAAGAAACAACAACAAATGAACAAAACGTCTTGAAAAAAATGGAAAACATCACTGGTAAACAGATTTTCATCTCTATTAGACATTTATCAACAAAGACTTTTTCAAAAATTTTGAAATAAAAGAAATTATTTGTAACTAATTCAGCGGTTTATTAATTGCACTCCTTAAGGGTCTAACACATGGTAGCGTATAAGACGGACGTTAAACCGAATATGATGATGATGATGATGATGATGATGATGATGATGATGATGATAAGGCTTTGAAAGGCCTCTGTTAATCCAATCATTATTTTACAATGAAGGGAAAACTGTCAAGAATGGTTTGCCAAGAATTGTAAGGCCTATCACGTCTTTAATGTAAAGTAGACTGGATAGGAAGTTGTTATATTGGAAAAAGTTAAATCTTTTCAGTTTGTACAATTCGTCTTACAATTTGGTTTATACATTCTCTCATCAGTACTGATTTTCATGTCTTGTTTCTTATGTAGTCAGTATGTGTATTTGTAATTTGACCATTGGAATTCTTATTTTTGTACCACTGATATAAAAATAAAGGAAGAAAGATAAAGAATGAGTGTTTTATAGTAACGTTTAATATTTTCTTTTCTACATATTTCTACAACAGATATACTGTTTAGCATGTCAGGTGACAAAATATTTTCTTTCCTTCATTCAATGCAGGCTTTTTACTGATGATAAGATTACACCATTTTTTGTTCTGTACTTTGTGAGAAAATGAGCATAAGTAAATGTTTGATTCTGAGACTGTTTCTTATTTCTACTATCATTGTTTTGGAAAAAAGTTAAGATCCAAATGTCAAAGCTGGCAATTCAATTGTCCAATATTTGCTAACTTTAATTAACATGTATAGATAGTACATGGGGAATACGTATGTTATTAAATGATATCTGACACTTGATTCCTGGTAATTTGAGCACGCTGAGGTTGAATTTTAACCCGGTTTGATTCTACCATGTCCTGATTTTTGTAAACATTCTATGTGCCATTTGCCAAAGTTTTCTAATTCGAAAGGAAAATTGGCATTTGTCAACAATTATTTTTAATTTTTATCAATACAAGTAGTTCAAATTAATGAAAAAATGCTTGTTAACAAATGGAAATGTCTTTAAACCCACTAAAGGAAATAAGGTTGTAAGCTTTCATTTTGACAGAAAAATTGCTATTAAATATCTCTATAATTTTTGCCTGTTGATGGCAGATCTTCAAGAGGTGAACGAAATGTTAAATTAATTGAATGTTGAAGAAAAGAAAGATAAAATGAAAATGAACAACGAAAGGAAAAAGATCCTGGGAGATAATGTAGCTAAAACAAAAAAATTATAGAAATAGACAGATCATGAAGTCACCAAGGAAATGAATAAATATTTCTATTTAGGTCGAATCATTTCACCAGGAAATCAAATAATAAAAGAAATCGATAGAAAAAAAACAAATGAATGGCAAAGAGATGGTAAATACTCCACATTCCTAAAGATAACATCAATACCTACTTGCTTAAAAAGGAAAAAATTGAACGATTTATCCCCTCCCCATTACAACACTAACATACGGCTGAGACATGGTTGCTCATTAGTATACACAAGTAAAAATTGAATTTTGGTCAGAATCGTATCAATAGATCATGCTAAACATGATGGGAAAAGACAAACAGGGAAGGAAGTCATCAGGGAAAAGCCAAATGTTGAAGACAGTCGAGCGACTAGAAAGAATGAAATAGCAATTTACGAACATGTGGTCAGGATGAACAACAACAGATGGGGAAAAAAGGAACAAAGTAGACACAAAGAACCTGGGCTAGATCAAGAAGAAGCCTGAAAGCATGTAAGAGAATTAGAAAAAAGAAAAGATCGTAATATCTTATATTTTTCAATAATCAACCATCATCTTTGAATCTATACAGTGTATGTTCCTAAAACGTTCACCCCTTAATCTGTCACTATTTGTTGTTGTTGTTGTTCTTGTTTGGTAATATTTATCCAGGTGCATTACAATCAGTTACAAAAACTGTTTTTCATATAAGACCTGCTGTATGTAATAGAACATTTTTTGTGAAAAAACGTGATACAAGATCCAGCATCGCTAGTATTTAAAATTGCAAAAGAATTTTGCCATTTACCTTTTTCTAATCGGATACTTCGTTTACTATTTCAACAATGTTTCCTTTCTTAATCAAGCTCTTTACTGTCTGCATGATTAATATGAGTAATAACATAATCTGGAAGATGCAATTTCTCTCGAAATAGACAAAGTACAGGGAAAAACTGTGAACAATTTTTTAAGACAGATAATTTAAAACACTTAGAGTTAAAAATGTATTAAACAGTATATTTAAAAGAGGACATAAAGAGGACTTTTACCTTCCTAAGTGTTTTAAATGTGTTTCAATTCCAAATTTCCTTACTAATTTTTAGAAAGGGATTATTATTTAGAGCACTTTTTATCTTGAACATCATTACTTGATCTGCTGTGAATCTTTTTACTTGCATCAAAATGCCAACAACTTGGCTCTTCTTAATGTTTCTTACCATTGCTCTGCACGTACAGTCAATAGCAGAGGTAGAGAATACTTCCCTGTAGCCTGTATCTCACTTTGGTTCTACCTGTCCACAATTAATAATAAAAACAGATTTATAAATAGCGCTAAGGCTTTTCTATCAGCTATGCCAATACTCATTTCTTTTTACTTCGTAAAACTCATCTTGTAAAAGTCCTTCTGATAGACTATACTAAAAAGAGATTCCTTGGTCATATTCAATGTTCCTTTGTTGCAGCTTATCTGATATTGGACAATATAGATTTTTATCCTTTCCTATTCACCCAGAAGTTACAAAGCTTTCCCATTCCAGTTTTATAATTTCTACAATTGTGTGGGCAATCCCTTGGCATTTTTTTGTTTCACAGCATATATTGCTGCATCTTTTTCTTAATTTGAACTAAATCATATGACTTTTTATTCTATATGAAACTTTTCCTCTATTGTAATACATTAGGCTTTATCAGTTTTGTATAAATATTTCCATTATACTTTTTTCACAATTTTTAAGTGTGTCCTGGTCCAAGAACACAATTCTTCCTTTAAATTACCCTCCTGGTGTTGAGTACACACTTTTGCTAGTTAAAACCCTCTATCCATCAATATAATAAACCAGATTTTATTCTATTGCTTAGTTCTCCCATTACTTCACATTGTTGTTCCGTCTATCTCACCTTAACAATACTTATAGCAATGAATAGCTCATTATTCCGTTTTCCCATATTCCTCCCTATTTGTTATTGACAAGTTCTTCCTTCCCTCTCTCCTCTCTGTGATTTATTGGGTGACATAAGTTCCTGCTTTCCTATTTAAATTTCTATGTTATCATTGATAATATCTTTTAGCTTGGTCCAACTTCCTTCTGGATTATCTTTATCCCTCTGACAATTGCTTGTCGTTCTATCCACTCTCAAAGCCAAATGACTTCAACAGCAATACCATTCTCTTTTTTCACCAAACACTATTTTGACCTCTTTTAGATATGCTATAGCTTATTTTATACTATTCTAAGAGCCTATTCTAAAAGCCTTTTTTGATGAAGATCCAATCAGTTTAGAGTCTCAAAACATATATTCTTCTCCCATAATCTTTTTCTAATCTATGAATTTGCCATCACTATTTTCTTTGAACCACAGAATAGAATTTCTAACTCCTCTCCATATTTATTCGTAATACCGAGCTGTACCTGTCAATTCTTCCGAGTACTATATTGAAGCTAATAACATTATCTAGCTTGGTTAACTCATATCTGTATCAAGCTAACTTCTATACAATCAAATTATAATTTGATCCTATCACTCACTAATAAAAGCATGCAGATGTCAAAATATCATGTATTTGTTATATCTGTTCCATTAAAAAGGGCATCTATTTGGTCTTTAAAATAGGTTTAACTTGGTCTTCATACCCCATTATTGTTGTATAGACTACGCAAAAAACAACATCTACAGAATAGCCGCTGAGTCTCACAAATATAACTCACTGTATAAAATGGCTTTGGCACAATTTTTGCAAAAGTTTAATTAGTTTTCCAATCTAGCCCTCTGACTTTACTGCCGCTTTGACTGCTGTTGCATTTGTATCAGTTAATATCCCGTCTGGTGTTCATGTTATTTCATGTAACCCCAAGATGTTAATCACAATCTTTTGTATTTATTTCTCCTTTGATGTTATCAGGTTTTTCTTTGTGTGACTGTTTTCACACTCCATGTTCCTATTCTAATTACCCCTTTGTGGGGGTTTCGCACTTTGACGATATAAGTAGCTTTGCTCCCATCCTTCCGTAGAGCAATATCCTTACAATAGAATGTAGTTCTACCTTTGCCTATCTTCCACTCTCAGATTTTCTTTTATTCAAGGAATTGCCTGTTCTACTAGATTATTAGTTGTCGTCTGCTCTATTCATATAACTGATGGGGTAGGCAATGCTAATTTGGTATAGCGAATACAGTAGTATCAGTTTTAGTGTTACCATTAGCAACAATAGCCTGACCAGAAACGAATACTCTAAATTGAATTTAGGTTTTTTCTTCTTCTAGGCTGATTATTAAATAAATCTCTTATCCCAGCTTGCTCAACATGGCTTGATAACAACTAATATTTCTTACTCTCTTATTGTACAGTGGGCATTTTTTGTCATTCTAAATATCGCAAAAAGCAGGGCATAAGGTTTAAACTCTTTTAGAAAAAATTTTAGAAGATATTTTAATTGGCAAGACAAATTGAGGAACATCTTTAGTAGGCAAAAGATGGAAAAGATGAAGAATACCTATCAGAGACACTGAATAGCATAGATATTTACTAAGGGAACAGGAATACCGATCACTAAGTTTTCTCTGGCTTAGTTCGTCCTAAAGCGCAAAGCCACCAAACCTACAAACCTCTACGTGCCTACTGTTGACTCATTAACCATCCTTTTCCCCCTTATCAAGTCTTTTAGTTCAGAACCCGTTTTAATATTTATTGTTATAGGCAATTTTACGCTACCAAGAAAATAATTAAGCGCTTTTAGCCTTTTGGAAACCACTTGAATCTCCAGGACCCCTGTGAACAAGTTTGATCCCACTCTGCTCACCCTGAGATCCCGTGGATCTAAAAATATTTCCACATAAATAAAAAAAGAGTACAGCCTACGAAGTAAAAGCCAAAAGCTTCACTATTGGTTGGTTTACAAAATAAAGGATTTGATGAACATTTTTCTCTCGATAAAAAGTCCCCCAGACTTAAGTCAAGTCTGTGCATATTTAGGAAGTGTCTGGAGGTTAACCTAGAAACCAGCCAATCGAAGGGATTGAAAATCTTTTTATTGCCAGTGGTGAACAAAATTCATTCAGTGATAAGAAAAAAGCACTTAGGTCACATTTACCATTGTTAAAATACAGTTTCTAATCTTGTGATAAGATTAGTGCGGATGTATTTCTACTGCTATGCTTATTTAGATAACATTACATTTTTTGCCTATGGTATGTGTCAGTCATCCTCATTTAAGTATAGTCTAACAGAAGATTTTTTTCCCTGCTTGCCATTGGGAATATGTATACTTAAAAGATCTATTAAACGTTATTTGAATTTCTCCCATGGTAATTTTTTAAAGGCTTCCTGAAAATGCATCATGTATTAAACCTATAGTCTATCTAGAAGCTATTGCAGCTATTGCTACCAGTTGTGCAGTATCATTCTTTTAGCAAAAATGAGGATAGCTAATTATTTCTATCTTCTTTCAACTCATTGAACACTTTTTCATCTAGTAACTATTCAAATCTTGGATTTTTTGGGTCATACTTTAGCGTTTTGTCCAGATTTGTAGAATGTACTTTAGTTTTTTTTCTTTTTCATAGAAAGAATCACTTAGATAGTAAAAGATTATTTTCAATTTAGGAAATGGCTACTTAAATAATCTTTCTGATTTGTGGTCTGTTATTTTTCGGTGGGTAGATAGGTAGACCACTATTCTGGACATAAGTATTACCATTTGTTATACGCAGTATATCTTAGTTGAAACGTGTAAAGATAGTTCAAGGCTGTAGCATGGCACAAAGGATGTAGGCATCAGACCACTGAAATTCCTTATTCCAGAACAATAAATCACAATAACATTTGCCACGCTTTCCAGCGTTTTTTCACTGGAGGGTTAAACACTCAGTTTAATAAATAGCCCTTATGAATTAAAGACATGCAACCATAAAGGTCTTTGTAATACTATTAATATTTCTTTTGGATTCTTTGCATGGTCAGGAAACATGCACTAGTGCACTAAACTGCATGCACATGAACAGGATACTGTCACTAATTCATGCCCGCCCAAAAACTCAAGAAAATCCCTGTTGGATACTGTAAAAATAACGTTTGCTATTCTTTTATCCTTTTACTCGTTTATTATAATGCCATTGACAAGTGGGCTTGGTTCAATGAGAGCACAGATGATGTGAGATGCAAGTTTTTATTTTTTTAAGATTATCCTCAAAGTACTAAAATTAAGGCATTATTTGTTTTGGACATTTAAATTATGAAATAGATGTTGTTTGAGGTGTCTATTTTTGGTTACCTCGAATGTAATAACTGCATATGGATATCGTCTACATGTTGCCACTCCTGTATGAAGTTTGGGATCAGTTCCAGTTAAGAGATGACCACATATTTGATTTTTTTAATCTTCAAATAAACAAGTCTTTTTTTTGGACAAGGCACTAAATTTTGAGTTAATCTTTATGATTCTTTTCCGGTGTTTTTCGGGTGTTTTTAAGGTAGTGTTTTTTCGGTGATGCCATATTGTTCGATAAGAGTGTATTTGGGGTGTTATTTTCAATTATTTTATCATTCCGGACATTGAAATCCAGCATTTCAATTCTTTGAAATGCTGGATTTTGGTATATGATCTTTTTCATATCAAATACTGTATTTGGTATTCATACCAAGACCTTACAAATTCAGGGGAACCCCTTTTATATATTCTTTAACTTGAGAAACTATGACATATCTTAACTATAATTATTGCTATTATCATTACTTCTACTATACGTGATTAGTCACTAATCAAATTGATATGCTCTTACTATCATGATTTTGTGTCATGAAAATCGAGTCACACCAAGGTTCCTTACGTCTGCAAACTTTTTTTCTGATTATATCTATATAAAGATAGTATCTGCATTTCTTATTCACTGATTTTTATTATCATTTTGTTAATATAGAAAAATATTATATAGATTTCAGTCACTGGTAATAGGTAGGCCCTTGGGTTCAAGTAAAATCTAGCTTTCTTAAGAATCAAGCAATTTTTATGATAACCTTTGTAGTGTCTAACTGAGCTGGTTTCTGGATAAATTCTATTGGTGTTATTATTTCATATCCTTCAGGAATTGCTTCAGCCTATTACATGTCTCAACCTTCCATTGAAGATCTAAACAGTTTGGGTAGATGTAGTCTTTTAGTTGTTCTTCAAGGATCTTGATACTTTTTTTTCTTACCTTGCTTTTGACATTTTTATTAGATAATACAGCCAGCTCTGAAGGGTTTTTTCATTCTGAAATCTCACACTACCTCAACTGATCATTCTTAAAGACTTTTCCAGGCTGATGCTAAATACGTTGAACACTTTATATCAGGTTTGACTCAGTATTGACCAATGGAGCACTATATTACTAAAGGCATGCCGAAATGTTGGTCATACCATAATTACCAATAACACACTTCAATGGGTAATTTCTTTTTACATAAATATCTCCAGGTTAATCTTTCACTACACTGTTTGCATTGTGCAGTTTAGGACTGGCTTTGATTCTGGCTATAAAATTTATATTATTGGCTTCAATACTAAAAGCATATATTAGTTTCAAAGTACCCTTAGCTTTTTGATTGTCTTGGGAAATCTTGAACATTTGCCCCACTATACAAAGTTGTCAGTTTTGATCGAAACAACTAAACCTCGATGGCTTCATTGTGTGAATTTTCCTTCAAACCTACTTTTTAAGGTATTGTCATATGCCCAGTTGATGCACTCCAATTCCATGCATTTCTTATAAACTCATACATAGCAGATACGTATGTAGCATAAACAGTGAGCCCGAAGGAGACGTAGAAATGTATCAATGACTCTTATTCCTAAATTCATTAAATATTCTGAACAAAACTGAAATATTTGTATACAGTTAATAGTCACTTTTCTCTTAATGTAATTTCAGATAGGATACACAAAATATACATGCTTTTTATACCTTTGGAACAGTCGAGATGATGGAAATCATTATCCTGTCATTTGCCTCAAGTGGAATTTTAAAAGTGTTTCTTTCTGCACTTAACAATAAACGTGGTTAGATGAAAACCTTCACCAAGATGGATAAGAAAAAGGCTGGATTTCAACATCTCAAAGAGAAGTTTAGAAAAGAACAAAGTGAAACAAAGCTGAAAGCAGGGATTTTTGTTGGACAGGAACTACACAAAATGTGATGCCACTTTTTGAGAAAAGTATAGCAGTTTTGAAATTGTAGCTTAGTTCGCATTTATAAATGTAACTACAGATTATCTTGGGAGTCAAATAACTGAAAATTATTATGAATTAATCCACACATTCCCGAATAGATTTGACAAACTGAGGCACGGAAAGCCTGACAAAAAGTGAGCACCAGTGATTTACCTGAGACGGCTGATCTTTGTAATTTTGTTCTCCAATTTTGTTCTCTATCCCTTAATCCATACTCCTATACTTGACAATTTCTCTAGAAATAGAAGTTTCATTTGTTTCCTAAGCCAATTGCCAACTTCATACTGCACAGTTTGATAATACCTGTTTCAATTAAACGTTTTATACGTCGACAGGCATAACTGTTTTGCTTACAAGGTCTTAAGAAAATTCATGGGACATAAAGTCTTTAAGTCTTTTAATTTAAGTAGTTATAAAAAATCCTTTTTTGTAAATGCAAAACAACTGGGACAACTCTTTTCAATTTTTTTAAAAGAACTTTTGGCTCTCCGTATTATCTTTGGTTTTCGACATTGACAAACCAGAAAATATATAAAAAGTTTATCACGTTGTGGGTAGATCCATCACAGCCTTCTTCGATAAACCTGTGAAACATGAGATGTTGCTTCTTAGGAAGAAAGACCTGTGGCTTATTGGAGATATTCTTGTAGCATTTTACTTTGATTACTGCACCTTAAGGAAGATCTTCTCTTTAAAATCATTTGTTAAGGTCAAAGACCACGACAGGAGAGTAACTGCAAACGAGGCGAATAAATATGCAGGAATGCAAGCACACACCACAGGAAACGAGACCTAAACCATGGTGTTTAGAGAAGCAGCATTCTAGCGAGAACTCTACTTTTTATTTCAGCAATACCAATCCTTGTCTTTCAGAAGTTCAATGCTGAGAAGGAAAGATCTTCATTGGTTTAACTCATTAATGCAAAATTGGTCGTTATATATAACAGACCAATCCGATATTACTTGTTAACTTAATACGTTGTACGTTAGAATACCATTAAAAGCCAGTATACAAGAGAAAAGAGAAATATTTTGTGAGGAGTCTGTTTTTCTTTGCAACATTTTTCAAACATGACAATGCAGAAATTTCAATGCTTTATTTTCATGTTTTCATAAACAATGGAAGACATAAACAGTCCACACATAAGACTAAGCAATTGCTAAACAGTACTTAGACTACAAACCTCTCAAGTTTAATCCAATTGTAATTGGAGTCATTTTTTAAACAACTAAGACTGGTGTTAGCTGAATAGAGCTAAAACTACTTTCTCCTGAAACATTTTGTGCAAAGCAGCACTTAAAGATCAACTTAATATTAACTCAACAAAAATACAAATGTTGTGCAAGACCTAGTTGTCCAGACCTCTTGTCAGTTATGACATTGAAGAACAGAAGAACTTACAAACGTTGTTATACACTTTCTAGCCCAATGTGAAAGACACCCTTTACATGAACACAAAATTTATTTTCCCAAAAATATCTTCTACAAAAACAACAGGTATGCAGTATTTTATACTAGGAAAGGTTCTCAGTTCTTATCAGTCACAGTATATTGTTACACAGGTGCTAGAAGTTAGCAATGAAAATATCAAACTTAAATCGACTTATTAACCACATGTTATTTGATTTAAAACCAGGAGTACTAACTTAACTACGAACGTACACCTATAAAATACTGCTATTAAATGGAACGAGTTTGAAAATTTAAAAGAAAGCGAATTTTAGTCATCATAAAACTACAAGCACTTCTATTTTCCTTCTCCAGAACAGATTTCAAGGCAGGTTTTTCTAGCTGTTTTGTTAAATTATGGCTATTACCAGTGCTAGATAAAGCATATTTCGAAGGCTGTTCCTGGGTTAAGAGTAGTCAAAACTGGTTATAAATAATTATAGTTCACGTAAAGTTACCAACTGCTTTCACATTCTATACATAGATTGTCAGTTTACTTATTTTTCTGAGGGACTCAAAATGACAGTACGTTTGCTATCTGCGCTGAACATTAAAATTATCTCTTACTCTATAACAGAGGAGACAAGCATTAACATCAATGCAGTAATTTCAGATGTGAGAGATTACTAAATACCCTCTGGGAGATAAGCCTTTGCTTTATGTTTAATCCAGACAGACATGTGAGATCATTTCAGGCACCACTAGAAATAGAACATGGGGAAAAGCATCACGTTTTGGTCAGTGAAGAAAGAAATGGTGCTTACTGCTTTTCATTTAATTTTTTTAGGTTAAATTCATGTACTTTGGGGAAGGCAGCTATGTTACCTCCTAGCTACTAAAACAGCTAGCAACGAAATTTCTCAGTCTGATTTAGAAATACATATGCTCATTGTATGAGCCTCAAAGATGCATTGAGGATTTCATCTAAAAGTTATATTTATTAAACGAGAGGATGTAGACTCATTCAAAAACGTTCCTCAATTAATTGACACTGGTTTTGGAAACAAAAAAAATCAGAGTACGTAAGGATACTTCCTTGTTTGAAAACAAAACATGCTGCATCCATTAAAACAAAAAAATGGCCAGCTACGTTTTTTTCATTATGTTCCAAAGATTCAATCTATTACTAAATTCTATGCAACTGTGAACAAGCATTGGCTGTTAGTTCATCACAAATGTGGGCAAAAAGAAAAAGATACCATATTGCGAAAAAAATTAATGTTTGAGCTTTGCTCTATTTGTCTAGGAACAGATCAATGGGACCAATGGGTTAATATATATATAATGGTGTCATTAAGCAAGAAAATTGATTTGGATGTTAAAAAAATAAACCAACTCATGGTAAAAATTATTTATATAAAGGCTTAGTTGAAGATATCACTTGGAATTAAGAGTCACTTAAAAATACATTTAATTAAGCTCAGCAAGAAATGTGTTCTTTGTCACTTTCAAAAAATCTCTTACCATTAACCAATATTTTTATGGCACAAGTCAACATAAATAAAAACGTTTCCGTTGCTAATTAAAAATGATTATTCTTAGATACAAGGCATAAAAAGCTGTGGCTTTTCAAGTTTTGTATAAAAACACATGCCCATGGTCAAAATCAAAATATTAGACATACAATAAACACTAGGTTTTACATAGGTGGTTAGTTCCACCATCGTTACAGTATTACAAGAGTAGATACA
Source organism: Morbakka virulenta (assembly GCA_003991215.1). Classification (NCBI taxonomy): domain Eukaryota; kingdom Metazoa; phylum Cnidaria; class Cubozoa; order Carybdeida; family Carukiidae; genus Morbakka; species Morbakka virulenta. The sequence continues at coordinate 441,040 of RDPX01000077.1, read as the reverse complement.
TATATATTCCAGTTTCAACCTGTTTAATAACCCATTAATTGTTAAACCAATGAAAGTGTTTAAGAACTTGTTCCAAATAGCAGAGATTAAATACTTGTTGCAGTTTTAATCTGCATGTCAACTCAGTAAATTTGACTAAAAATTCTCTTTTCTAAGATGCAGCTTACCAAAAAAGAAATTACTGTCCAAAAAAAGTATTGAGAAATAAAAAAAGCCAGTAGATGAGCAACCAATATGTAGCTTATGTGCTAGATTTCAACAAGGATTCAATTCAATTGACACTGCGTGGGTAAAGAAATTCAATTCGTGTTCGTCTCTACATAAAGAGCCGAAGAATGTTCCAGTTTTGAAGACTGAAGGATACACAGGTTTTGGTTTTTTATTCAGTTAGTAAATGCACAAAACAATAAAAGCTTTTGATCTAGTAGTCTTGTTATTAGGTATACCTTTCCCTTTCACAGGAGAGATTTAGACATTTCCATCTGCCTTTACACTTTTGAGATGAGACAACCAATCTTCAATCCACTGCAAGCTTGCGGTTTCTGGCCCAATACCACTTTGATAAACAATCTTTGAATTCTGTATAACGTATGTTCGCTCAGGGAAGGCTCCAAATACGGTGCTTGCTGTATTTTCCATTGAATCAACATATACCTCTAAGTCCTGAGGGTTGCTTAAAATTCGATCGCATGCAGCAATACGATCTTTTAACGTACAAGGCTGATATACTTTGATATCTTGGTTCTAGAAGGAAAAAATATTTCTATATCAAAATATTGCCTTGTTAAGACACTGAGTCTCTAAATATCGGATGGAAATATTCCATTTATTGGGATATGACTTGCCTATCATAAAAGATAAGAATTAAATGACATCAGCATATTTAAGATAATTTATGCATTAATTTCAAGGTTCCACCATAGCATGTAATACTCTTTTTGTAGAACTGTACTGCCAAAAAACTCGTCCTTGACAAAATGATAGACAGCTAGATGCAGGTGAATATTGCTTTGCTGCAGTGTTAAGTGTAACTTTTTACTGTTTAAAGTCGTAAATTTGCAGCTGGAAAGGTCTTATTCTGTAGTTAAAATACTTTTATTTATAAAACCTTTACAACTTTCACAGTCCTTGAAAAATAGAATTAAACAAAATAATTTAGATACTATCTTCTGTAAATCTTCTATCTAGTTCTGACCATTTTGACAGTTAGGTCAACAGAATGGTAGAAAAAGTAAAAAAGAAGGACATGCTTTAATTGATTTGCATCGAAAGCAGCACAGCATTAAAATGAGCTCGACGAAATCAGTAATACACTTGCTAATTGTAGACTTTTGATTGGAAGACACATCATTTAAGTACTGCACTTTACACTGCAATAGAGGTTTGAAGTAGGTGTTAAAAGAATGGAGATGGCTATTCAAGCTAAGTGTTTGATCTCAGGCACAATGACAAGCAAGTCTGTCTTACCATCTTTCCAGAACAGCTTAATGGTTTTTTTGGGTGTGATTGATGTTAGCAGACTTCCATTTACATTATTGAAAAGCATCAAGAGCCTTATTATTTTGCTTAGCTGAAAGTAATCTTTTGATACTATGTACATGGCATGAATACAGCAAATAATTGCAGTGCAGTGTTTATTTGATTAGACCATTGTTTATAGAAGAGCCTATAGGCTATATTTGCCTTCTTTATTACATGTGATTAAACTATTAAAATGCTTTGACTAAAGTTTTGGCAGCTTTTGAAAATTTAACCAAAACAAAAGGGTTTATATTGATATTAATACTTTATATATAAAGTATAATTGGAAAACGTCAGACAAATCATATATTTGGGAGTCCTCTTTACTGATGGTTATGACGATACCCCTGAAATAAAGAAGCGGATTTCTGTCGCAAAAAACGCTACATCTGCGCTCACAACAGTCTGGAAAGACAGATCAATATCAAGGGAAACGAAATTGAGGTTGCTGAAAACACTAGTCTTTCCGATTGCAACCTATGGTTGTGAGACGTGGATTCTCAGAGAGAGTAATGGGAGACGACTCTGCAGCTTCGAGTTGTTATGTTACAGGAGGGTTTTAAGAATAAGTTGGACGGAGAGGGCAACGAACCAGGACGTCTTGCGCAGAATCCAGTGTCACAAGCGACTACTGCAGACCGTAGTGAATCGAAGACTCTCTTACTTAGTACACATACTGAGAAGCGATACTCTGGAAAGAGTACTGATAATGTCCATGGTTGATGGAGCTAGGAAAAGAAGAAGGCCGAGAACAAGGTGCATGGACAACATCTAGAAAGAATCTGGACTCTCCATAGTACAGACATAGAGAGCGGAGCAGGACCTGGTCAAGTGGAGAGCCATGATGAAGAAAGCTGTGGCGGCTCAAGTATGAGTTTTCGGCAAATGATGATGATATAAAGTATTTGAATCAAAATATAGAAATATTAAAAAGCTAAGAACTTCCAAAATTTTTTACGTTTCACGCACGTACCAATGTGTATCATATTAACTACAGATACTTGGTCGGCTCTACTTATGCTGACTAAATGTTGATAGGATATTTAATTGCATGCAATGCAAAAGATGGCATTTTTAAATGTAGACAAAAGCAGTCCTTTAAACAAAGGCATAAGTACTAAACAAATTAAGGCATCTGAGTAAACAGTATTCCTTAATAAAAATAGTCTACATGGTGCTTAACTGTTACACGCAAACTAATCCTGAAAGCTTTAAACTGTGTCAGAGAAATATAATAATTTCCATATATATGTAATATGGTATTTTGTTGCGAATTTACTAATCCTTTTATACTGTAGATTACTTCTATATGTGTTTCACTTTTTTAAGTATACAAGGTCCTAAGTTAAGAGGACACTTGTTAGAATTTTGACAGGGATGCTCGTGTCGCTTTAAAGAACATAAAATTCGTAAAATTATGAATACTGCCATGATTTCATAAAATTTCTAAAAAACGTGTTTTCAGTGTGCAGATATTGCACAGTTGTATAATTGACAATTTTCTGAAAATTGATTTTTATTGTTCAAGCGCAAATCATTGAATACGTATATCCCTTGGCTCTCAATAAATTGTTGTGCCTGACTCTATCTTGCTTTGATGCGTAGTTTGCTATTACCTATACAATTTCTCATTGTACAATAATTGATGTGAAAGCATTGTCTTTTTTTTGCTCTTAGGTCAAGCATTTGATGTTATTTGAAAGTTTTTTCTTGTTGTTCTATTTATTTACTTTTTTAAATTTCTTATAGCTGCATTTTCTCCATTTTTTTAATTTTTTCCCATTTACACTTACAACACTGCAGAGCCATTGCCCTTCAAGGGGATCTACAAACTGTGAACGAAGCGCTTCGACAGCTGCTACTATCCACAAACTTCAGCTTATAGTATGAATTTGACGGTTGAACAATCATACTTTTAGCTCATGCGCATATATATATATATATATATATACAAATCCAGGTAAAGAATACAGTTCACAAAGTCCATTTCCAGTTTTTGGGCTTCAAGTGTCACATTTAGTTCCCTACATACACTAGATTCATTCTTACCTATTTGTTTTATTTCTGTTGTTTTTCTTTTTAAACTTTAAAGGATCCAAAGGTACTTAAAAACTCCTGAAATACGTTTTGTTTTACTTTGTTTTACTCCCACTTATAGCCTCATTTAAAACATTTTTTAACATCTTCCTTATATTGTTCTTGTTAGAAAAGTGAAATAAACAACAATGTTTTCCTCAAAAAAAAAATTATTAAATTTAAGAATTTGTGTTGCCATAGTAACGTTCTAAATTTATTTTTACTGGTGAACTAAAATCCAGTACTTAGTAAACAAATATAACGATAAAATTAAAATAAACATGAATGCATTACAATGCCTTGAGAGCGTAATAACAATTTGCAATGAATAATAGTTTTGCAAAACGTCCACATTAAAAAACACTAATACTATGAAACCATCATTTGAAGTGGGATTACATCAGGGCTCCACACTCAGTCCTTTCCTCTTTGCTATGATAATGGACAACCTTATTATGGGAGTACGGAGGGAACCACCATGGAGCATGATGTTTGCCGACGATATTGTACTATGCTGTCGTACAAAACAGGAGGCAGAACAGGAACTGGAAAGATGGCGATATGCACTGGAGAGGAGAGGACTGGGAGTAAGATTTTGTGTCTGAATGATCGGTAAAGTGAAACACAGATAGTCATGGACGGAAGCAATATCAATCAAGTGGAGGAGTTTAAGTACCTGAGATAGACGCTGGAGAATAGCGGAGACTGCGAACGAGATGTGCAGAGGAGAGTGCAGGCAGGCTGGTGCGGTTGGCGTAAGGTGACAGGTGTCCTGTGTGATAAGAACATGCTATATAAATTTAAAGGAGCGATATATAAGACAGTGGTAAGACCAGGTATGATGTATGGCATGAAAACAGTTCCAGTGACGAAAAGGTAAGAAAAGCAAGAAAAGAGGATGAAATGAAGATGTTGCGGTTCTCCCTTGGGAAAACAAGGATGGATAGAGTCCGAAATGAGACAGTGAGGGACACATTGGGGGTGGCCAGACTGGGGGAGAAGTTAAGAGTCCAGGTTGAAGTGGTTTGGGCATGAAATGCGACGGAACGAAGAGTACGTAGGAAAATGGGTAATGGAAATGACACCACCGGGGAAGAGTAAGAGTGGGAGACCAAAGAGATGGTTCTCTGACTCGGTGAATGATAACATGAGGGTGGTTGGAGCCTCGTCAGACGACACTACCGACAGGCAGAGGTGGAGAGCGATAGTCCGCTGTGCCGACCCCTGAGGGAAAAGTTGAAAGAAGAAGAAGAAGACTATGAAACCATCATTAGTTTATCAATCAACAGGACAATGCTTTGAGAGTGGAATAACAATTTGGAATGAATAAGAGTTTTGCAAAACTTCCACATTAAAACAATACCAAAACCATGAGGCCATCGTTAGTTTATCAGAACAAGAGACAAAGTAAAAATTGATCCAACTGCAAGTGTTCAAAAAAAGAAATGATAACAACTTTTAAAACATGAAAAAAAGACAATTAGATTATTCACTTCATGATATTTATTCAAACAGTTTTTCATACGACACTATAATAAAGATGAGATTTAATATGATGAAAGGTCCTCTTCCAGTCTTTTCTGTGTCCTTTTGTGTTCCTTCTCTAATGATGCTATCCAGCCGTTTTTATTCTGTCTTTGTGAATGGTGGAAATTCTTCCAAAAGGTAATAAGTTAAATGTGAAAAGAAATGAACTAAAATTGATATAAAGTTGCTTATGTATTCACACTAAGAGGTTTAAGTTTGGTAACAAATTAGACAGTATCAAAGCTTTTGCATTAGTAATAAGAACAGTTATTTGAATTTAATAGTGTACTTCCTTACTTTAATTTAATAGCGTATTTAATAGTTTACAATACAGTAGAGCACCAGAGTAACACAGTAATATTACATAGCCTAATCTATAAACAGTTGTATTGGTTAATTTTTTCAATTTTGTTTGTGAAATCTTTTTCTAGCAAGCTAAATTTTCTTGCCTTGTCAATGTTAATAAATATTTGATAAACTTTAAAAAATGAAAAGCAATAATATAATTAAAAAAATTAAGGACACAAATTGGAAGAATACCTATGCTATTTTCAAGCTACTTTGTTTAATATTAAAAATTCATACACTTTAAAAAATAATAGAAAGTTGTACAGAAGATGCAATGTACAACAATGAGAATTCTTGAATTTTGATTATACTTGCCTGAAAACAAATAGGGTATGCATGAGTTCTATTTTCTGTTTATTTAACGAATAATATAATGTATTACTAATATATTGTAACGCAAAACTCAAAAGGGTAAAATTTTGTTGTAATGGAAGTTTAAAGGAATTTTTAACTGAAGAACGTATCGAAAATACTATAGTGTTAAAGTATGTGGTGAAAAACACTATTGGAGTACTCAAAGCAGAACTGGAGAATATCAGGGGGAAATTCATAAAACCCAACTTATAACAAACTTTAAACTGGACAAAACGGAGATAATGTTCTTTGGAGCTACAAGAATTTGATTCATGTCTTGGTTCAATAA
>RDPX01000077.1:365436-424390 GCA_003991215.1 Morbakka virulenta | reverse complement strand
TGTGGACGAAGCGGCGACCCATCAGTGGCTGAGGAGCTCCGGACTGAAAGGGGAAACGCAAGGCTTTATTCTTGCCGCTCAGGACCAAAGTCTTTTCACGCGTAGTTATCAGGAAAAATGTGTTGCACAATGGAACAAACGAAAGATGTAGATTGATGTTCGTAAACTGTCCACTGAATGTTATTATTTTGTAGTTCGTAACAAATTCTGTTTTTATACAATTAGGATACAAATTATTTTTACTTTACATTACTCCAATTTCATTCACCCTTGGTCACTGGTAGTGACCCGGTGAATTATTCAGTCAAAAGAAAATGACTGAATAATAATAATAATAATATGAAACTGTATTTAAAGACTTGGATCAGGGGGAAGTGTACAAATATCTAGGTGTGAACGAATCGAATGGGATACTTCACTCAGATATGAACGAGAAATTAAGAAAAGAACTTGTTAGAAGGACTAGGATTATTCTTAAGAGCGAGTTATACTCTAAAAACAGGGTTACGGCTATAAATACACTGGCAATCCCGGTTATTACTTATAGTTACAACGTAATTGACTGAAATCTTAGTGAAATTAAAAAACTGGACTCTAAAATACGAAAAATACTTACCATGTATAATATGCACCACCCCAAAGCTGACATTGACCGCTTATATATAGCATGAAAGGAAGGTGGTAGAGGCCTGACTCAATTAGAGCTTGCATAGAGGACATACACTATTGGTCTCCATAGATACCTGAGTCTTACTGAGGACTGGTTGCTAAAATTAGTGTACGGACACCACCAAAGAAAGAAGTTACATTTCATCATCAAGAAAGCAACAAAGTTTGCTGAGGAACTTGAAATAGTCCTTCAACATACAGCTGAAGAGAAAGGAAATGAAGAACACGTTACTGGTAATGCATGCAAACTGAAAACATTTGCGAAAGTAAAAGGAAAAAAATCAATTGGCGAAACATGGAAAATGAAACCGCTTCATAGACAGTATGCAGTACTTAGCCAAAAACGTGGTGTAGATTTATCAGACACCCATAGGTGGCTCAGTAGTGCTGGGCTTAAAGCTGAAACCGAGAGATTTATAATAGCTGCACAGAACCAGAGTTTATTAGCTGGAAACTACGAAGCAAATGTTTTATGTAATGGTGCCGATCTGAAATGTAGATTTTGCGGTAAAAGTGCCGAGACGATTGACCATTTGGTGTCAGGTTGTCCAATTCAAGGGACAAATGAGTATACTATTAGGTACAACAGTGTAGGTTATATTCATTGGAAAGTGTGTAGCTACTATGGAATTGAAATTGAATTCGTAAGTATCACGATGCCAATACTCATTCCTCATGTCTACCCCGAACACGTATGTTGACTAAAGTACCACAGGTTCTATGTAAACTCCAACACTATTTACAAGAAATCTCCATGACAGCTCCCACAGTTGCCATTACCTCAAGGTCAGATTTCTAACTCTTGGAGATTTCTTCTAAAGAAGATTCCCGTCAGCAAACATCTCTTCGCAGTTTATCAACCTTCATGAAGAGTACAAATCTGTCTTTGGTCCAACAATTAAATGTTACAGTGAATACATGGGACATATACAAGCTGTAGTCAGTATGGATCCTGTTCAGCCACCACAATGCAAAGTAAGTTACCTCTATATACACGTACTAAAGTTGTTGGGATTCAGTCTAAATTTTAAGAACTTCAAGAAGCTACTGTCTTTTCTACTCCGAAAGTTATCGGTCTCACAGCAGGATATCTAAACCCATTGTTCCTAATAAAATCTTCTGGTCACTACCAACTCGTGGCATCCTTTTTTCGGAGAAGTTGGCAAATGTGCAACACCACAATCTGCCCTGATATCTGATGTAAATCCTACTCTACAAACAATTGGCCAGTGGAATTATCACATTTCAACGGACCTTAGCCGGGCATTATACCAAACTCCTTTCTCGAAAAAATCGTTCAAATACTGTAGGTTTGTACAAGCACAGAAGAAGCCTTCTGTCAAGCCCAACAATACCTAGTCTACAATTACATTACCTAAGTGGGAAGACCGGCTGTGGCTTGTGACATGTAGTGCAGTTAAGAACCATGGGATTTCATCAACCCCTTACATCCATCGGAACAGTCCGATTCATCTTGCCAGTCATTTTATTCTAAATCTGAAACAAAACTTAAGCTTCTGGTTACCTTATGTAGTAGAACCTCTGCCTTGCATCCTCAATCTGTCATTTTAGCCCATACATTTCACAGTCTGATAAACCAACATTTGTCCTTAGAGACAAGATGTTTCTTCTTTGATGGTCGTTTTAACATCGTGGATATTAGATCAATTGTTTTGGTGCAAGTTTGTTGATTTATGCTGACCATATTGTGCTCGGATAACATGACGGTAATTTAATGGTACCTGCTTATGTGTGAAGTGGTCTCTCTGCATCCGGAGTTCTCGTGGAGGCAAGTCTTGGTTGGGTAACCGAGAGTTAACCTGGGTAGGTATTTCGGTTAAGGTTGTATCAGTTCGGGTGGGTTGATCGAGGTCACATTTAAGAAATTCGTCCTCGAGCTTTTGGAGGGATTTCTCTGCAATCGGATTCCTGTTTCTGATATTGATGTGGGCAAATTCAAGGGTGATACCATGTTCTGTGTGTATGTCGTCATTGGCAAGTGCAACGAAATCAGGACCAAGATGACAACCAACGACAGCAAAGGGGTCAGTGAAATAATACATGTCAACATGTCACCGTCTATCAGGACCTAACAAATAAATTTTGTGACAGTCTCTGTTAGAATTGGCGGTTGCGGCGTAACACATCAGTAGTGAAAGTGACATTATTAGTGGTAAGAGGATCACTGGTAACTTCAGGAGGCGTGGGATGTTACATTTTTTGCAGAAAACAACAGAGGTGACAGCTGCTGTATAATGTGAGTGCAGCATCCAGATCCCGGAGAAAAAGAAGGTGCAAATTTGTTTTGATTGGAATAGTGCTGGGTTGTCAGGGCGGATGAATAATGTAGTTACCAGCTTTTGTACTACATTCTGAGGAACACCAATGCACTCCTTTGGAGGTGCAAATGCCTCATTTTTGGTAACCAATAGCATTCAAACTTTGGCAAAGGTACAGAATTGAAAGTAACGTTTATGTATCGGATATTGATTATTTAATTATTTATGGTTCTGCGCTTTGTGCTAAGTGGCCTCAGGTTCTCCACAAATCACCACATTCTATTTTAGTAGTTAACCAAATGGAATGGGTGTTGAACGGCAGGTGTACTTTTCTGAAAGTGATTCCATCGAATATGCTTTTATACATACCAAACCCCCCTCTCCAAAATAAAACCGAAACCGTCAATTCTAACACATTTTCCACCACGAAATTTCACAGACCGTCATCAAAGTGACGATGATGAGCAAGAGACCACCAACAAAAACATTTTGACATCAATAACAGCCGTACTGTCCCATATCACTGCCCAATTTTTATCTGAAACCACATTAAACGCGCCTCCCACACCACCTCCTCTGGTTGTCCTAGCGGACCCACTTATAACAGACCAGTGGCCAACCTAATGACGTGTTCATGCAAATAGAAGGAAGTACAAAGAAAAGGAATCGATCACGCTCATATTGATTCCTTACCTCTTTGCTGACGATATTTGTGATGGTCAGCGGAAAAGCTGCTGTTGATTGCGTCTACAAGCTCTCTTTCAAATTTTCCTTTGAAGAAGGCGCTTTGTTGACTTAACCTATGTATTTCACTCTTAACCCTTATTAAGTCAATATCTTTAAAATTGTGTACATACAGGAAATGTACCGGATTTGATGATGAGGATCAGAATATCTCACCTTGAAATTTGTGTCAAAAGAGTGCCTTTTCTCAAACTATGGACCTTTTATTTCCATATAAATGATATAAAAATTGATGACTGATTTAATTTCTGGAGAAATGTATAGCCTTCCTAAAGCGAACAATTTGATACCAGAGCAACAGAAAGGGTGTAGGCAAAATACCATAGATATTAAAGACCAGCTATTGATAAGTAAAGTAGTTATCGGGTAACTGCAAAGGAGAAAGACAACTCTTTGTATTGGCTTGGATGACAACAAGATGGCATATGGAATGGTTCCTTACTCTTGAATCATACGATGAATCTAAATGCTTAAAGAATCTAAAGTTGTTATGAAATTAATAGCAAATTCCATGGATTCCTAGAAGGTAGAGGTAATATCAGACACAGGTTAGTCAGGGATAATGAATATCAGAAGAGGGACTTTTGAAAAAGTTCTTTTTCTTGAGTTCGTTTTGTTTTTTGTTTGATACTACGATCAGCATTTCTAATTAGAAAGGGAGGTGAGTAAATTTGAAAAAGACCGGGGTAAGATAAATCGCCTCACTCTAATATGGGCAGTTAAAATATATAGTGGATATATCAACATGGAATTCAGCCACCAAAAGTGTGCAATGATGAAGTTGGTAAGGTGTCGTGTTGTTGAAAGTAAGGCTTTATTGCTATTATCGCTATTGGCGTGGTACCCAGAGCTCCTATAATGATCGGAACTACCTTTATCGGGAGGTCCGATAGCTTCTTCAATTCCTTTGCTAAGTCTTGGTATTTGAGAATTTTTTCCTGTTCCTTTGCATTTACTCTAGAATTGTAAGGTACTGCAAAATCTATAATGGAACACTTATTGGTGTCTTTATCGACAACAATCATACCAGGTCTACGTGCCTCAGTGATGTGATCAGTTTGGACATTAGAGTCGCACAATTTTATTTGCATTTTTTATTTTCAATTATTGGCTGAGGATTGTGGTCATATGGAGACTGTTATTCCATTAACTTGACACTTTTTCCAGTAAATTCTTTTACCAACCCAATCATGCCTCCTTTTATATTCTCTCTGTGCAAGCTTAGGACATTCGCATAGTATATGGCTGATTGCCTCATCATTCTGGTTGTACATTCTACACTTGCTGTTCCCTTGGCTTTTGTCAATTGTTGCTTTGATGTGGTTTGCTCTAATGGATTGATTTTGCATTGCAATTATCAAAGATTCAGTTTCACCTTCCAGACATCCATCTTTCAACCATAGCCACCGTTCCTCATTAGAAATCTTATCTGTTTGTCTTACAAACTGTTCTTGAAACGGGTTTTCTTTCCACTTTCTAGTTCTTTTACTCCTCCTTCTGTTTTTAAACATACCAGCATTTTCGTTGACATCTATCGCTCTTCTCACACTCCTTGCTGTATTAATCAAATCTTCTTTACTATATTCAACATGGTTGTATAAGCTAACCCTTGCCTGTAGTATTGTGTCTCCGACACTCTATTGTCCTCTGCAAACTACCTTTCTTGGTAGGTGAAGTCTGTCAACATCATTTTTGGGTTTTTGGGCCTTGTGCATCGTTACCAATTTAATAGTTGTTCCGACAAGTTGTTTCACTTATTCTACCGCCCAGTCAATGAAAGCAGCCGAGTACCTAATCAATGATACAGCAAATGTTTTGATGGCTTGGATAAGATTTCCCTAATTCAGTTTTGCTTCAAGAATTTTTCTGACTCGTCTTTTTTATTCTTTAGATATGTTATCTTTGGTTTTCTTACTCATAACTACATCAGCCTTGAGAATTCCAATGTATTTATAACCCTCACCTTCTTTCAAGCCTTTGATTTTTCAATCATCTGGGAGCTTTATACCAGAGATATCCTTCATCACTCCTCGGTGGATTCTCAAGACAGCATATTTCGCAATGCCAAATCCCATTCCAATATCATTAGTGAAAATTCTCACCGGCTGTACAACCGAAGGCTTGTGGATTACTAAATACAGCTTTAGGTCCTCCATGAACAATAGGTGATTAATCTTTTACTGATCTTTTTTGAAGTGATATCCCTGCTCTATATTTCAATACAGATAACAAAGAGGAATGGCGATAAGGAATTACCTTGGAAGATGCCTCTTTAATAAGGACTTCGCCTAAGCTATCATTACCACATACCAACTTCACTCTCCATGAGCCCATACTCTTTTCAATTAACTTGCATTATTCTCATTGATCCCTAGAGAATTCAGACACTCCATAATCCACATATGTGGGATCATGTCATAAGTGTTAGCACAGTCTATCCATACGACCAAAAAGGTTATAATGTTTCCTTTCCACCTCCTTCATGTGCACTTTTGGCGGTTTTCCTACACTTTTTTGTTAGTTATGTAGATACTTTTTATCATCAAGAAAAGAATTTGTTTCTTCAGAGATTATTTCCGTAAGACCAGTGGTAAACAACTCATTCGTCGATAGTTATCATAGTCAATAGTTTCCTTTAGATTTATCCTTTTGAATTAGAACAGTTTTGTCTTTGGTCATCCATAATGGGATATTCTACACACTGCTGGAGATACGTACGGAATTCTAGGTGTAAACTAGTTAAATTTTTAATCCCGAAACCTTGCACTAGGTCTAGATCTGGAGCTTTCCACTTTGGAAATTTCTTCAAGACGTTAGAAAACTATTCTGCAGATATTATGATATCGGTTTGCTTGTCACCGTCTTCATAAGTATTCTTAAAGTAATGTAGCCAACATGACTGTCATGCATTTGTTCTTGTCTCCAAATTCCTGATTTAAATTCTTCAGCCTCAATTGGATTTTCTGATGAGCCAATTGTCTGTTACAATTACAGCAACAGCATAGAAAAGATCATTAACTTTTGATATATTAGAAACTTTAATTGTTGATAGCAAAGAGTTGACCATATTGAGTTCAGTGGTAATCTTGGCCTTCTGGATTCCTCTCAAAGGTGGTAGCCGTTCCCTGCTATTGTTCAGGCTATCCTAATTTTTTGGAACATTTGTTCTTCTTCGTCACAAAGCGTAATAAAACCAGGTGTTTTCTTAGAAAACTCAGTACTGTGATCTATCACATTCGACATGCTACAATCTTCAGGGGTGTTACCAACAATTTCCTCGATATTTTCAGGTTCAAATTAAACATTAAGGTCAATATCGTTTTCTAATACAATAGGCGTATCATTCAATTCACCATAGGAAAAATCTTCAATGTTCCTTCTAATTTTCTCTGGTTCTACCTCTGACAGTCGATTGTGTTGGATTTTTGGTCTATCAACCTCTGTTCAGTAACATCAGACATCCTTTACTCTTCCAGATCTCATCCATTATCTTTCTATATCGTCTTCGTTTAGGACTACTCGGAAAGAAACATTCCATAACTGTTTTATTTTCTTCTTGTGGCCATTTCCTACGGGTCTTTCGTGAGCCAGTATCAGGATGACGACCAAGTCTCCGCTGCTGTGCACCTGTTGGGCAAGAACCTTTCAGAATAGGTTCCAGCCCCATTAGCACCGTTGTTTTCATTACTTAAATAATTTATTTCACTCCGCAAAAGGGTAGTAGTGATGTGTCACAGCCACCAGAATTTTTATGGAGACGCTATCTCTTAGAAAACGGCAAACCAAAGCTAAAGATCCGACCCTGATCACAAGACACATCTACATCCCGCCAGACGTCAACCTAGCCTTTACAACTGCGGTAAGTTGTTCTGAGTTTTCCCTCTCATAGGACGATTGCCAACCAAGGCTTACGACCTCATCCTGGCCAGAAAGAGAAAAGGGACAAACTTAACTCTGCCGGATGTCAACCCGGTATTCCAAGGTCTCAGAGTAGGCTAATAGGAACAAGACCTTGCCCAAGGGTGACCTGGAGGTAGTGGTGGCAAGTGTAATCTCATTCGCCCACGTCGAAACTCCACAACCGGATGCAGATTATCGTCAAACCAGGACAAATAATAACAACAACAATAACAACAATAATAATATAAATAATGAATAGCTTGTAATTAAAAATTTTGAAAAGTAAAAAACATGCTATATAATAAATTTTGTATGTCATTCGACCCCAGAATTCAAAATAAGGGAAAGAAAATGTGAAATTCGTGGATAAGTAGCAGAAGCATGATATTATGGACACTGTTATTGAATTTCGAGCCTATATCTAAGAAATTTCAGTTAATTGTTCAACCAATGTTACACGATGTCTGCACAACTCAATTATGCTTTTCTAATATGAAAATATGAAATTCATGGATAAGTAGCAGAAACATGATTTTATAGACACAGTTTATGAATTTCGAGCCAATATCTAAGAAATTTCAGTTACTTATTCAACCAATATTACACTCTTCTAACGTCTTGACTTCCTTTCAAAATTTAAAACAATTCTACGTTAGCCCAATTGTGTTCTAAGAGACTTCCCCGAAATTACAATTTGCAAAGAAAATGTCACCTTTGCAAGAAAAAGTACCAATATTATGCAAGTGAAGCATATACAAAGGTCAGAAAACTAACAAAAAATGGTTTAAACTTGATTCAAAATTTTAAAACGTCACATAGTTATGGTATCTCACAAGTTAGATATCAGCCAAAACAACATACATTTTGTGACGTACAGAAGAGAAACAAAATACAAAAATATACTTAATTACTTTAAGGTCACGATACAAATTGTGATTTTTGTAAACGTATATAAGAGATACTCTTTTCTATTTTACTAAAATTATCATTTTAATCATAGCGGTAAAAAAGGATTATGCAACGGTCAATTAGATAGCGATCGATGGAGCTTAACTGTTTTGTCAATTGTCTTCTAGCCTAGGTTTAAGTTAATACGCTAGATTAATTATCTGACTTGTCACGCGAACTTAATCAACATTTTCCTAAATTGAAATCCTAGAAAATTCCTTTTAACATACGAAAAGAAATTTGCTTTTGCAATCTACATGAGATATTGAAATTTCAATGAATTTAACCACAAATATTCCTTTTCTCTCAAAAAAAGAGTATTCACTTTTCTTTTACTTTTTTACATATATTTATTTACAACTTTAAACACAATGTGCAAGAAGCCATACAGGACATTTCCTATATTCTATAACTTTGGATCAAATCAAAAGAAAGACCTTGATCCAAGCCGACATTTCCCATTAAAATGTTCAGGTTAAGAAATGTAACAATTACTAATAAAACTGAAAGCTGGCTATTTGTTACATTGCTGTTTAATACTTGTGAAAATCCAGACAATTAAATCTGTAATGATTTTTTTTGTTCTGCAGTTCTAGTAAAGATGCATGGATTAAAATGTATTTAAATTGAAAAATAATAAATACATTTCCCTGTTTAACCGATATGGCCATCTTTACCTGCAGACATACTCCTAAGCAAACATTCTTGAAATGCACAAGACTTGTAAGTATGAAACCACTTTACTATTTTGTAAAGCAATAAATATTATGAATTCATATAGTACATATACATTACATAGATACCTGTATCTACGTTGTTTATTAATATTGGTTGGTATCAGTATTTTATTTACTACTAGTCATTATTCTATGTTTCATTTACAACGTATGTGAAACATGGAATTAGCCAAAAGTTGTGGTTTATAGAAAATGTCATTCGTTCACAGCAGAGCCTACAAGATTCGTACATAACATAATAGACTTGTGTCACGTTTTATTTGTTAATTACACAACTTCTTTGTAGTGTACAGCAAAATTGTACTTACCAAAAATTGCCATTCGTTCACAGGATGAGCCTCTTCTATGTATAAAACTACAAATCGAGCAAAACTCTTGTACTTTTTTGCTAATGCAATATAATACTGCAGTTTTGCCATAAATGGAGGTCAGCTACAACTTCCAAACAGCATAATTAGTGGCTTGTTCGAAGCAGACAGATCTGCAATGTCCACCCACTCATTTGCATCATCTTGCTGACAAAGATTCCCTTGTTTTCTTTTTCTCCTTAAATCATAAACAGAGATGTTTCTATAGCCCTTTTGAAAACCATATTTATTTTCCTGCATCAGATAATGACCATCTAAATTGATTACCTTGTTGCTTGCTTTTATTTCCTCGACTTCCATTTTGTACATATCTTCATCCAAAAGACTGTGCCCCTCGGTTCTGGATTTCATATCAAACACTTTACAGCTAGGTACCAGATCATTGGTCTTTACCATTTTCAGAGAATCACGTTTTATCTGTTTAATGAAGGCAAGGAACATTGGCCAAGTAAACAAAGTGTGCACAAAATCGTCATCCCTCTGCAATTTAGCCTCGTTTTTGAATTTCTTTATTATTTTCTGCCTTGCCCAAGGAAATAGAAAAAGTAATTTGCCAAATAAAAAACAGAGCGTCACAAGAGTTGCTGATGCAAAATACTTGATCTTCCCCATTCCAACTTAGCAGAGAATCCTTAACAGCAACTTGTGTGTGGACACTGAGTCTGAGCCAGACTAAATTTGGTATAGGTCGTGGTTTCATTTTTATACCATAATCAGACAGAAACATTTTCAACGTGTTCTAAAGGAAGACTAGACATTTTTCTTGTCTGCTGTGAGTAAGAAAGGTAACCCTGCGACCTAGTCACGCAAAGGTTATTAGAGTCAGGGTAGGTGAGATATTAAATGATCACTTTACCACTAACATTCTTTGGCTGTTTAAAGTAGTCTGTTTTTCAGCCTAAATCTGGATTCAAATTAAACAATATTACTTAAACAATATGTACAGATCTAGGATCCGAAATGGGCAGATGTATATCAATCCTACAATAATTAACAAGACAGCTTACACATTTGTTCTACTTTTCTAGTAAAAAATAATGCTACAGATAAAGCATTATTCCCCTAAAAACGCAAAATGTTAGGAATGTTACCTTTAAAATAATGTAACAGTAAATGAAGAAAATATGAAGACTTTGGAGGAATTAATCACATATTTTGATGGTTGTAAGTCAGTTGTATATTTTATACAAATAATATGGTTCCTTTATTACTTTAATAACCCCTATAGTAGAATCAGGAAAACAAGTTGATTTGCCAAGTTGCACTACTCTACAGATTTCGTCTGAACAGTTCCACAAACGTTTGACTTCAGCCTCCGTTGATATAAGAAAGCATTGAATATTGGTCACGTAAATTTTTAATTGGAAAAAATAACTTAAATCTTGCCCAAGAGTTTGGTGTCTCTTTGCTTTCTTTTTACTGTCACATAAAAAGCCTTGTCAAAATGAAACAGTGTATGATTGAACAGAAAGTGATAACTAAGAATTAGGGAACTTATCAATTAGATTTACCGTTTTGTTTAATAACATTAGATTTTCAGTTTAGTTCCAAAATACACTTTAAATTTTATTTCAAAAATCTGGTTTATATAAGCAATTGAAAAGGAAGATCTTATTAGAAAGTATAAACAAGTTATAAGCCCCTTATTAAACATCCTAGTTGATTAGAAAAAAGTATATATGAATTATCCGTTTGACGAAACAAATAAACACAACTCAGAAAAGTCCTTCTTTTGAAACGTATTTTAGGACGTGTATCCCTTCACTGCTAAAGACATAGTAAACTTGCCAAGTAGCTTTTCTAATTTCAGTTAACATTTCACTCTAGGGCTCCACAAAACCCAACCTTCACCTTGCTGTGGTGTGGAATGGGCAATGGTTCGCCGGATAACGAAGGCTCGCAACCAGGGTCACAACCAGGCTCAGCATGCCACTGGCCAAGTACACATGGCTTTAAATACTCAGAGATAAGCACAAATAAACGGACTGACCCAAGGGAAATCGACCTGGAAACGAAATGGACTACGACTTGGAATAATTAACGTTGGCACAAAAGAAGAAATTGTTACACTGATGCAAAAAAGGAAAGTACACATAATTAGATTATCAGAAACCAGGGAAAAGCAAAATCGACAAGCAACATCATTATGCAATAATGACGGCTTTGTGGAAAGTGGCGAGTCCGCAGGGAGACACGGTATAGCAATTGTTGCAAGTCAACAACTTGGAAAATACATCACACACATGGACCAGAATACTAAAAATATGCATCAAAACAAGTGCGCAGAAACTGGCAATTTTACAAGTTTAAGCCCCACAACAAGGTAGGCCAAGAGAAGAGAAAGAACAGTTTTATGAATTGCTACAGGACGTGAGAGATAGCTGTAATACTGGTGAGGAGATCATAATTATGGGTAATCAGAATGCACATGTAGGCAGCAATAGCGAAGGATATGAACGAAGTATAGGACATTTTGGAGTAGGTGATTAAAATGAAGAACGCTCTCACTTGCTGGATTTTTTCAGCAAAAATAGCATGCAAGTTATGAACACGTATTTCGAACACCAAGACAGCAATACATATACCTGGTAAGGATGGAATAGTGAACAACAAACTTATTCACGCGGAAACAGAATAGATCAGTTTCTAACATCAAATCCTACATTTGTAAATGACATTTGTAAGGCAATACCATCAAAATCTATGGATGGGGACTGTTGTCTTGTTATCCTAAAAACCAGAATACAACCATTGAAAGTAAAACCCATGCCCAAAGTGAGACAGGTAAACAGTAGAGAAATGCGAGTCGAACAAAACTAAAGAAGGTTATTGGAAAAACTTGAAAAAGCCACAGTGAAAACATGGCATATACAGGAGGGTGTAGAATTAAAAAGGAAGAACATAATTAAAAATATCAATTTAGCTATCGAAGAATCCATTGGCTATAGATATAGGAGCTTGTCTGGAAAGAAAAGAACACCTTGGTAGAACGAAGATATTACTGAACCAGTCAAGACATAAATCAAGGCCTTCAGAGAATGGATGAAAAATCGAACACCTGAATATAGAGAGAAATGTACTAATGCTAGAAGTAGGTGCACTTCCATCAAAAGAGAATCAAAGCGTAGAGCTTGGGAAAACATCTGCTTGGATATCAAGCATACAGGGGAACAAAAAGCTCATGTGCGACCTAACAAAGACATACAGGAAGGGCAACACGAGAATTATGCAACTTAAAATAAAATTTTCAAGCTTATAGACTTAATTGGATGCGATATTACTGTAATCTACTCAGCCCTAGCGGACACATGCATTTGCAGAATGAAAGAAACAAGTGGTACTTCTCTGATTTAGCAGATAAAGCTAGTAGAAATAACATCGAAGAAATCGAAATTAAAGAAGCACTAAAATCAGCAAAGAATGTCAAGGCTTCAGGCACAAATTTACTACCTAAGGATCTTTACAAATGGGGCACACCATTCACGACTGCATGTTTCACTAAAATCTTCAACCTTGCTTATAACAGCGGCAAAAGCTCCAGCTGAATGGGATGAGTCACAATCTGTTCAATATATAAGAACAAAGATGACAAACTAAAATGTGAAACCAACAGGGGAGTATTGCTGTTGAACCATGTGTCTAAGTTGTATGTGACTATTATTGTAATGCGAGTCAAGATGATTGCATATAACAAGGTTGGGCCATGACAACATGGGTTTTAACACGGCAAAACCATCGTTTATATGATTTTTACCCTCAAAAGAATCATGGGAAAACACTGGGAGTTCAATAGACTACTGTACATTGCCTTCTTAGACCTTGAAAATGTGTTAGATCGAGTGCATAGGTAAGATCTTTGGAAAGTAATGGAAAGGTATGAGATACCAACACTTCTGCTCAGAGCAAACACCGATCTATATGAACATAATCAGAACAGGGTGGCCATCGGAAGTGATGAAGAGATGTGGTTTGATACAACATCAGGCGTCCAACAATGGAGTGTCCTCTGGCCATGAACTACAAGCTAAAATATTGAACTGTGGTAACACTTTCCCTGGTCTAAAACTCAATAAGAAGAAGACTAAAGTGATGGACTTAAGTCAATCACCTGTCAAAATACCTTTTTTCGTAAACTTCAGTAGAAAAATAACTGCTTCAACTGTTTCTTTTTACTTTCAACACAAAGTACGTACTCCGGATTGTACTAATTTGGCTATCAGAGAGCTCGATAAGGAAAAGGATCCTTGTGTAAAACTTTCTGAACTATTTTTAGATGTCTCTTGATGGCGGAATCTATGAGATATCTATAAAGACTAGAAAGATCCATACCGGAAAAATATTGGTCCAATTTTAGTGAAGTTGAAATGGGCTTTGCCCTTCTTACAAGATGTGCAAGTAGATTTTTTTTGGAAGACATTTTTGTTGAATGGGTGACTGCATTATAGTTTTTTTAACTAATTTTGTTTCTTTCATTCTTTAGATCTGGGTTTTCTTTTTTTTGGTAAGCCATGCCACTAGCAATGCTACTTTTTATTTGTTAAAGAAATTTATTTTTTTGTTATATAGACCTTTTGAACTATTCCGGGATTACATAATAGGGCAAGAAAGCTTGAATAACTTCCCACAAACTCCCTACAATCGTGGATTGTAGTGATAAAGAGTAGTGACCATTTTTCGAAAATAAAAGGCACTCTCTTGTATTTGATATTGGTATTGTAGATTAAAGGCTCTTGCACTTTCGATTGTGTTAGGCTCAGTCTGACGCACGGTTGCTACTCCCAGAGCCTAGAATTATTATTTTCTTATTGCTTTCGACATTAGCCTTTATTAGCAAAATAAAATACCTTAAAAACTTGATTGGATTTCCTATACTTGTTTAAGATATGTAATCTTTTTGTTTTCAGATTTCAGATCTAACCTACAAAAATGACTTTAACATAAACTCTAAGTCTGAGAAACCCCAAAGTCCAGAGTTTTGAAGTATACTAATAAATTTTTTATTATCATGTATGACCGGAATAACTTCCTATAAATTTTGTACATTCTTTAATTACAGTTGACTTTACTGGTTAAGATTGAAATCCAGATGACAGGGACTGCAGTAACCCTTTCGTCTTGTCAAAACATCCCTTCTTTCAAACATCAATTATTGGGTCAGGTCCTTTAACGAACTCAGTCGCGCATGTATTAATTGTCGCATTGAAAAAAGATACCTTAAAGGCTTCTGCATGTCAAAGGCATTCTTTACTTATTTATCGGGCTTGTTTTGATCTGTTTTTCCAGTTAGCTACAGAGAGCTGGGATCTTATTTCAAAATGAATATTTTCTGATGTCTGCATGACTATACTTGACAAAGATTTTATCTACTGAGTTTCTGTTTGTGTATTTTTGTCCATGTTTATGTCACCACTACTATTAGTGATTTTATAGGCCTTTATTGAATCTTCCCTTACTCTTCTGGTCTTAAGCGATGAAAGAGACATTTTCTACAGACTTTTTCTAAAACACGCCTTTATTTTCTGATACTACTTTTGTTGCCCTTTTCTGGACCGGTTTTATGGTTACAGATTATCTTTTCAAATAGGGGCACCAGACAACATTACCATATTCATCCAACATGTGGGAGAAAAAATGTTCTGTAAAGGTGAGTAAAAGATCTATTATCAAGATAGTTAAGCGTTCGTTTTATCATCCCACTCATTTTATTTGCTTTACCAATGGCATTATGCATATGAGTGTCAAATTTGAGCAAGTTATCGAAGGTACCATCCATGTCTTTCTCTTCAAACTATGCCTGAACATTAACCACCTTAGTACCGAGTTCCATCCACTATTCATGCTTAGAATTTTTCTTTTTAAAGAACCTTACATTTTTGATGTATTAAAATAGAAATTCTGTGGATCACACCACTCCTGGTGACGGTATAAATCTTCAATTTTAGCATGATTTCTTAAGGAATCTGTCAATTTTCCATCGTCTGCAATAATGTTGCAAGCACCTTTAACTATGCCCAGCAACTCATTGATAAAAATTGTCAAAAGAGTTGGGCCCCAAAAGACTTCCCTGAGGAAATTCACTTAAACCATCTGTTGAATCGGATAATGGTTTGCCCACTTTGAATCGTTGTGTTCTGTCTTCCATGATCTGACCCATTGCCAGACATTGCATGTAATTTCATATGCTTCTAACTTGAGGATTCTCTCATAGGGAATGCTATCAAACGCTTTTTTTGAAATCAAAATAGACAATATTTTCAAATTCTTTTTGTTCATCATAGGAGTAAAATTCTTCATACTTTAAAGTAATTGCGTCACAAGACCAGTCTTCCTTGAAGCCATGTTGACAAACTTTATTTAGCTTGTTCTCTGTCATGTGATCAATCATAATCTCTCTTAACAAAGCTTCTAATACCTTACGAACTATACACGTGAGTGATACAGGGTTGTAGTTATGGGATTACTCCAAGTACCTTTCTTGGATATGGCTGTTACATTCACTTGTTTCCAATATCTTGGCACAATGCCCTCTTAAACTGATTTATTACTGGAGTAATAGAAACATCATACCAAAATGCTGATTCAGTTAAAGAGTTTAAGACGGTTGCTTTACCTTGTAGTTTCTGCGGGACCACATATTAAGGATTTTTCTTATTTTTTTAAATGCAAGGTGCCTCTTTTTAATTTATGCAATACAGAACAAGAGCAATTCAAAGTACTTTGATACAGTTATTTTTCCATTCAAGGTTTAGGATTGGGTCTATTCCATGTACATTTGTGTACAAGGTTAGCTCTCGAGATTTTTTCCTATTCATCTTGTCCATGGAATTATCTGCAACACAATTAACATCTTCCATCAGGATAAGCATAGAATCATTATCTGCATTTCTTTTACTAAAATGATATTTTAATTTCTTTCTGAAGGAAATAAAAACGGTCTACCTTCCCTTAAACAATCTGCTTACAGATATTGTTGTTGCATATGCATATGCATATATATATATATATATATATACTCAATCTGCAGACAGTACCGTTTCGCCCTTTGTGGGTTCATCAGTGCAGCACAGAGCTTCTGAGACCTAACTCTCTGGCTATATTGCCGGAGCAAACACAGTTTTAAGAGTTACTGTGGGATCCTGATCCTGCAGTGAGCATTGCTTATTATATATATATATATATATATATATATATATATATATATATATATATAATACGTATATCCATCTACATACAACCTCCAATCAACAGTTACTTTTTGCCTAAATTAACTTCTAGTATCTGCAAAACTGAATTAGTATCGTGACAGATTTTGGAGTATTTTGTATATTCTGTTTGAAGNTGAGTATATATATATATATATATATATATATATACTCAATCTGCAGACAGTACCATTTCGCCCTTTGTGGGCTCATCAGTGCAGCACAGAGCTTCTGAGACCTAACTCTCTGGCTATATTGCCGGAGCAAACACAGCTTTAAGAGTTACTGTAGGATCCTGATCCTGCAGTGAGCATTTCTTATTATATATATATATATATATATATATAATACGTATATCCATCTACATACAACCTCCAATCAACAGTTACTTTTTGCCTAAATTAACTTCTAGTATCTGCAAAACTGAATAAGTATCGTGACAGATTTTGGAGTATTTTGTATATTCTGTTTGAAGAGAATTGTAATTTTCCTACTCTGTGGTTAGATGTTGATGATACATAGATGTAATCACCCAAAAAGGTCTTAATAGTTTGCTGATGTCTTTGGTAATACGTATATCTTGCAGAGGTAAGACAAGTGGATTTAAACATTCAAGGAACTGACCTTACTTGACCTTACTTTTTTTGCATTTGGGCATTTGACCTTTACTGAATGAAATATTATGCAGAACTTGCTTCATACAGGTATCTAATTTATTCCAAAGGTTTTCTATTTTGGATATTATTATAAATATGTTTTCTACTTCTTCTCTCTGACTTTATTCTTTGCTTTCTCTTTCCTTTTCTTAATTGGCCAATTTTTTCTCTTGGATTTTTTCTTTTCTCTATGGAATATTATTACTTTCGCTCCTCGACCGTTTCCTTTTTTTCCTTGTGATACCTTATGTCACTAACTTGTGTTGACTTTATAGCTTCCGTCCAGTTACCTATGACAGTGAATATGTTTTTCTTCTTCAAACCCTTCTGGCATGCGGACAAGACCATCTTTATTGTGTTGATCTTCTACTTCACAATGAAAACAGATTGTTGGCCGTCCACAGTAAAAGACAATCAACCTCTTGTCTTTCTACCAGAACAAAAAGGTAATGCCAGGGAAGTCATGAAAGGCCTCTTGTCATATTTTTTATACTTTCTCATATCCCTCTAACACACCACAAATTTCTTCGTTGGTGGTATCAGGATGTACCCTGGCCCTAGTTATTAGTACAGTGTCATCAATAGCTGGCATCACAGTGTGCATCACATTTTGGAGAAACAATCCATTTTCTCTTAATTTCTCTAACAGTTTGCTACTATATAAAACAATGATCCATTACTCATTAGAATTAGTAACAGCCTTTCTGATATCGTTTTGTTCAACAACTTTTAAGATTGAATTTAAATCAATGCCCGATAAAACATAACTGGGCAGCCTAGGTCTGATAAAACGTAAGCGGGAGTGCACATTAGCAAGGTTGAAATTTTGTCTAGATAGATAGGTACATGGATGGATGGATGGATTGATAGATGATGGATAGACAGGTAGATTGGGAGATGGATTTTAAGTAAATAGATAAATAAGTAGAAAGGTAGATAGGTAGATGGATAGATTAGTACATAGATAGATGGGTAGAATAACAGCCATCCAGACTTAAATTTTTTATATTATATTGTATTATATTATATTATATTATATTATATTATATCATATTATATTATATTATATTATATTATATTATATTATATTATATTATATTATATTATATTATATTATATTATATTATATTATATTATATTATATTATATTATATTATATTATATTATATTATATTATATTATATTATATTATATTATATTATATTATATTATATTATATTATATTATATTATATTATATTATATTATATTATATTATATTATATTATATTATATTATATTATATTATATTATATTATATTATATTATATTATATTATATTATATTATATTATATTATATTATATTATATTATATTATATTATATTATATTATATTATATTATATTATATTATATTATATTATATTATATNGCTTACTGAATGTGACACTACAAAATCGTTTTGAAAGTTATCAATGAAACAACTGTGATCTCTGTGTCTTTGATTTCTTCTAAATGGAATTTTAGGTCCAAGAAGGGTTTAAAATGTTTATAGTTATTTCATTGCCTCCGATTACAGTCTAAAGATGCAAAGTGCTTACTGAATGTGACACTACAAAATCTTTTTGAAAGTTATCAATGAAACAACTGTGATCTCTGTGTCTTTGATTTCTTTTAAATGGAATTTTAGGTCCAAGAAGGGTTTAAAATGTTTATAGTTATTTCATTGCCTACAATTACAGTCTAAAGATGCAAAGTGCTTACTGAACGTGACACTACAAAATCGTTTTGAACGTGACCAATGAAACAACTGTGATCTCTGTGTCTTTGATTTCTTCTAAATGGAAGTTTAGGTCCAAGAAGGGTTTAAAATGTTCATATTTGTTCCTTTGCCACCTATTACAATATGAAGATGCAAGGTAGGGTTTTTCTATTAAAATACATAAACTATACTAGGAGAACACACCGATTTACTTTATTTAGCAAACATTCCTTTTGTTTGTAACAGAATACCATAATAAAGAATACTTTGGTTGTAGAACATGATAGACTCCGTAGCTACTTTTCTCTCGGAAGCATTGCGAAGCGGAACACTCCATAACCTGCAAGATTAGAAACAGGATAGAAAGAGGCAACAACAATTTCAATTATGATTTAATTTTAATAATTATAATTTAATTTTAATAATTATAATTAATTTTAATAATTATAATTTAATTTTAATAATTAGAATTTAATTTTAATAATTAGAATTTAATTTTAATAATTAGAATTTAATTCTAATAATTGTATTTTAAACTTAATTATTTTTCATTATCACAAATAGACTGTAAAATAGTTTTTGTGGATCTGGTTTAACCACACATACACTTTATATTTACTATAGGGAATGCCACTTTACTTTTTTTAATACAATAGTTGTTATATTGTATTATTCCATTTATCTTACATCCTTTGGAATAAAGCTAATACTTAAAATGCTATGCGTGCTTTACACAAAAAGGTCAAATTTAGAAATTGTCTTGCAAAAAAACTGATTATTTAGTTTTCTTGAATTTCAACAAAAATTTCAATACTATTAACATACTTAAAAGTCAGTATTGCTTGTAAATAATTTGTAATGAAACATTTATCAGTCCCATTATGTTTAGGAAGGTAGTTGGTTGTTTTAAACAGTACTGCATCATCATGTATGACATGTATCATGTATCTTGTATCATGTATGATATTACAAAATGTTATTAGAGTCTTTTCCAAGATTTTAATCAATTCACAGATTTTTTTGTCGCATTGTCCAAATTCTGTGCACCACTGTTGTCGAATTCGGAAGCTAGCTAATCAAAGACTTTCAGTAATAAAAGAGTAAACAAAATGAGCGAAAGCATCCTTACGTCAACCCTGAATTAGGCAAAATTGCTGTAACAATACTACTCCTGTGTGTTAAACATGCAAGTGGTGTATACACATCTGCTGGTATACATACAGTTAAACCTCGACTATCCGAACACCGATTATCCGACTTTTGGATTATCCAAACAAGACCTTCTTGTCAGGGTAAATATTTACGTAAACGTGTGTTCTAACGTAAGTATATGTAAATGTATATCGGGAAAGGCGTCATTTGTTTATGGATAATCAGTCATCCGAAAAATCAGTTATCAGAACAAATTGCATCCGATAAATAAATTAATAAATAATAACATAATATATGATAATTAATATAAAGTGGTATATATTAATTGGCTGGAAATATTATCAATTGCACTATAGAACATAAAAGAGTAGACTCGCTTCAGAAAATACAGCGAATCAAGGTCAGCTCAAGTGCAAGTTATATCATAAAGATACAATAGTTAATTTAGTGATTATTTATACAGTGGCAGTTATAATTTTAGAGGATGGATAAGATTGAATGTGCTACCCATTATCGTTGTGGCTGTAGCAATTTCATTAAGATCTAAGTATCACTGTAAGTTACACTGAAGTAAATCATCTTTCTCTGCCGTAGACAATAGCATGCACAGAATCAAATTCAGTTTTCAATATGATAAACGAAGTAAATACAAACATTTTTCCCTTTAATAATTGCCAGTTAGTAATAATGACATTTGTAATGTCAGTATAGACATGTTGCAGAAAAGTATTTCATTATTAATCCATCAATTTGCATTAATACAAAACCCCAATCCAATACATTTCCTGTACTATAGATGTTCTGTAATCTGACTATACAGTTTTCTGTTGTTTTGTTTTTGTGTTGTCTTTTGTTGGTTGTTTTTTTTTTTGTTCAAACGTCATTTTTCCCCGGTAACTGGGGCTCGAACGGTGCCCTTCACAGGAACTTAGATTTGATAGTGAGGGATTTCTTGGCCGGATGCCCTTCCTGATGGCCCTTCTCTTTTTNACATTTTTCCCTTTAATAATTGCCAGTTAGTAATAATGACATTTGTAATGTCAGTATAGACATGTTGCAGAAAAGTATTTCATTATTAATCCATCAATTTGCATTAATACAAAACCCCAATCCAATACATTTCCTGTACTATAGATGTTCTGTAATCTGACTATACAGTTTTCTGTTGTTTTGTTTTTGTGTTGTCTTTTGTTGGTTGTTTTTTTTTGTTCGAACGGTGCCCTTCACAGGAACTTAGATTTGATAGTGAGGGATTTCTTGGCCGGATGCCCTTCCTGATGGCCCTTCTCTTTTGTGAATTTCCAAAGTCGCCCGGTCCGTGAATCTAACCCGGAATTCTTGGTTTTGGTGCAGCTGCACTTACCATTAAGCCACGGCTCCCCTATAATCTGACTATACAGTAAACTGTTAAAAATAGGAGAGTAAAAGTTATATTACAAGACCTTTTAACAGTTTTTAATGATGAAAAAACTCTTAAGGATGCAAGAACAATTTATCGATCTTTCTTGATTTAAGTTTTTAAATCTCATGACACAATTAGGAAATAATGCACCTGCTCTAGTTTGGTTCCTAGCTTGATTCGTTACACATTGTTACAAAGTTAGTTTATTTTGCCATTCACCTTCTTAACGAAGGTATACAAAAAAACCAACAAGAAAGCCTACACTTTTTATATCTAGAAAAAAGTTTCAAATAATGAGATAATTTTTTCCCATCAGCATATGAGTCAAAAACAGACTCTTATCCTTTTGTCCTATAAATTTATAACAATGCTTCATAATGCTCACATGGAGTAATTTGTCACTTGGTCTTCTGGAAGAGGCTTTAAAACCTAGTCCGATTTCAAAATTATGCATTTGCCTTAACTATGAATACCACTTTGAGCAACAACTACATTGAGATTACCATTAATAAATCTAATGGATTTTCTTGGATACAAACTAAGGCCCTCCTCTTGTAGCAAGCAAGAAAAATTAAGCCAACTCTCTAGCCTAAAAACTACCTTACCACAACAGATACAATGCTCATTATATATTTCTAGATATGTACACAAATTGCACCCTCCTGAATCGTAGTGAAATTTGACCAATTTTACAGAGACAGTAGGATAAGATTGATGCAATTGAAATGAAAACAGTAAAGTATATTTATGATATAGATTTGGAAGACTATGTGAGGAAAGAGGATATCAGAGGTCGAACTCAGGTAAAGAAAATCTCCATAGACATACACAAAAGATGCCTGCAATTATATACTCATGTTGGTCGTGGAGAATAAGAAGAGGATATTGGATGGGTAGAACATACGAGAATAGCTCGATAAAGAAAGAAAACAAAGCTCCAACAGAGATGGAGTAATACAATTAAGGCAGACTTTAAGCGCTGGGGTCTAAAAAGAAAAGATGAAGAAGACCATGCCAAATGGGATTATTTGACTGAAGAACGAATTCTGGGGGAAGCAAACTTCAAGGATCAAGGCGTTTTAGGTTGGGTGAGAATTTTAAAACATATAAACATTTTTCATACTAATTGTTAAAATGAAGCATTCTTTTATCCTGTCAGTGACTTCAAAATATGTAGGGAATGGCTGGTAATGCCTTTTCATTTTCATTCAGTCCTACCAAAACCACTAGCAACCTCTTACCTTTGTCCTGAATTAAAAGACAAGCTGAAAGTTAATTTAAGAAAGGGATGGGTTCATAAAAATTGAACTGAATATTATTCATTTAATTTACTTAATACCCATATGTATATACCAACAAATACCATTTTCTTGGTATCAGCCACTGTACTTTTGTATTGAAAAAATTGTTTAAATGTAGACATAAGACTATCACGGCAATCTTTAATGAACGTTTTGGTAAGGAAGTTAATTAAAACAATAAAGGACACATAAATGAAATTATTTGTCATTTCATTTTCTCAATGGGAATGTTGAGTCAGTATCTAGTTTAAAATGAATAAAAATAGTTTATAACGTTTTTTGACCATAATATTTTTAGAGCCAAGTCTTTAACTTACGGTTAACTCTTTTCATACAATGCCACCACAATAAAAGCTCTGGTTTGTTTAATTTCTACGCTAATTTTTCTTTCTTTCTAAGTACTTTTTAAGCACCCTTTTGGTACTAAATCAAGTGAAGTACAATACTTTAATCTTTAGTATAAATGTTCACTTACCTGTATGAGATGAAGAGCAAAATGCCGTCATGGTTGAAGTCAGTGACCTATTACATTTATTTAGTGGTGCCCTAAATAAATTGGTTATTTCCATATGCATGGTCAATATTTTTTATTAATACGAAATGTAAAAGTAAGTCTAGAATAAAATTAATTTTGCATGCTTTTGCTATAAGATCATATGCTTTTAATATCTATGATGTCAACAGCTCTATAGTCAGTCTTAAACTCTATTTTTCCCCAGCTTAGAGAAAGAAAAAGAGGTCAGGTATTCATGTTTAGAATTTGCTTGTTTTACAATTAGTATATTTTGTTAGAGAAATTTTTCCTGGAAATTAATTAAGTGCTTCAACACTCAATAGCTTGAAACTGTCCTGAAAATATCTTTGTTTTGTCAAATTTTAGATTTTGTCTTCCTTTAAATATCCTTAGAAAAACAGATCAAGATAATAAATTTTAAGCAGTCTTTTTCTTAAAAAATTCGTTACCCAGTTTTATGTTTTACTCCTCCCAAGCACTACAGAAGAAGTAAGCAAAGGGAGTATTGAATTCCTTACTGCAACAATTTCAACAATAGAAACAATTTCAACTTAGCTTTTAAATTTCAAAAACACTTTAACACAACGGACCGTTCTTGTGCTACTGCAATTAAAATTTATTTCACTCCACGAAACAATCTTTCATCATCTATATAAACTATACTTTATAGTAAGCAGAGACGTTTGTGAATTCCTGGTGCAATATTTGATACGCTGATCGTACATCCTTTAGATAAATTGATAGAATAAATCAACAAGTATCAGCACTTTTAGAAAAGACCTTCTGTTAATTTTGTTCAGTAAAAGAGACAGTGAAAATCAACTCAGCAAAAAGTTAATCAGAGTTTGGGTATGAGGTAGAATTCTTTGCTTAATTGAAAGTAGCATGAATATTTTAAATTTCAGCAATGTGCTGTTACTGACGAAGTCAGGGGTGCATTGAAAGCATTAAAGACTATTCAAGTTGAATGTGATGACAGGGACAGCTAATGTGTTGTATGCCGTTACTCAGTTTTTGGAATTTAGCTCGGTCTTGAAAATCATTTGCGTCCTTCTTAAAAGCTCTTTTTTAACTTTTTCGTTTTTTTGTAGCATGCTAGATTTCACTGGACTCATTAACACCAAGGTACTTGTACACATTCTCCTGTTCCAGATCTTGAATCATTGTTTCCTCATCAAGTCTAACATTGTTAGTCGTCATTAGTTTGCCTTCTATAAAAGTAGCTTTGCCACACTTACTCAACCCAAACTCCATACCAATATTATCAGTGAAACCCTTTACTATCCTCAATAACCCTTCATTATTATCCTTAGCGTACAATTTCAAATAATCCATGTAAAACAAGTGGAAAATTCTTTTAGATCCGATCTTATATCCGTAACTAGACGAGTTCAGTTCAAGTGATAGAAGTATTGGCGAGATGCAGAGCAGTTGTGGAGATATCGTTCCCTGGAAGATCCCTCTTAATATTGATGTTACCACTAGTCGATTTACTGTTCCCATGTGTAAGAATTAAGCATGTCTTCCAATTTTTCATATTGTGTTTCAGAAAACCGATAACTTTGGGTAATACCTTAAATAATTCTAAAGACTTAAGGATCCACTCGTGTGGAACGCTATCAAATGCATTTTTTGTGTTCAATCCATGGATCTCATATTCCTTTTCCTTTTCTTTCAATTTCAAGTAGCATTTTATTTACTAGTAATTGCTCCTTTCACCCGTATGATCAGCCTCTGCATCCTTTGTTCAAGAGGGTAAGGCTGTTTCGTTTCAGATGTATATAATTTCAGTCTGTCATGACTGATGTTAAAGTTTTTACGTTGAGGACAGACATGTAATTGGCCGGTAATTTTTGGCATCGCACTTTTCATAATACTTGACCAGTAAGCATGTTGTTTCTTCGCACAGCCATTCTGCGGTTGTCTCAGGTTTATGTATAATTTCATTCAGTAAATTTGAGAGTTTGGCATTGGATAAAAATCGAACATTTAACCAAAAGTTCTAAACTATATCAATTCCAGGTGACTTCCATTTTTGGGATTTGGATAATGTTGCCCTCGATTTCGTTACAGTGACATTTTCCCACTCTTGTTTGTTGATGTTCTCTTTCTCCTTCTCAGTATTCCCTATCCAGTTTGCTTTTTTATTAAAGTTTTTCTCTTCTTTGCATACACCTTTCCTAATCTCCTTCACATTTTCTTTAGGTGGTGCTTTCTTAATTGTAATTTTTATTCTTCCCTATCCCCCGATAAAACTTCTTCGCATCCGATTGAAAAATTGTATTTTGCCTAAAAAATTGTATCGTTTATCAAACCTCTTCAGTCGCTGAATTTTTATTTGTATTATTTGTTTTAACTCTTCGTTTACACTCGAGATGTTTCTATAATTTGAGATCTTATACTTTCTTACAACCTTTCTAGCTTTTCTTGTTTTTGGCTTGCTATTTCTTTCACATTCAGTTAGGATTAATACCTCGCCCTTCAACGTTTCGAATTCATTTTCAATTCGAACTTTCCGTTTTGGTTTTTTAGGTTGGTTTTGTCTTTTTGTTCTCTTGGCCTTAACTCCAAGCTTACTTTCGATACTTTTTGAATTTGGATACAAAATTGTATTTAGATTGTTCATATCTAGATCAAGATCCTCACAGAGCTCCTGTATAATCAAGTTTTTCAAGGTTAAAAAAGTTTTCTGTGATTTTTTAACTTTGATCTTCGATAGGTTTTCTCGCTCATTCATACGCATCGCGTCAACATATGCTATAATCCTCTCTGCTCCATCTTTTCCTTTATCTTGTTTCTTTGATGGTGTATCTCAAGATGGACCAGCTGATAGTTTTCCCTGTGCATGTTGACCAACAGAGTTTTCATTAAAAGAGATTACCGATTTAATAGTAAATTTTTCGACCCCAAGCAAATTAAGCTCCCTTAGGGGGGGGGGGGCATGTTCTTTGTTTACCCATGCGACGGACGATGTGTTATGATATTTTACTTCGGCTTTTTATGATTTTTATAGGGGACATTTTAGCTTTGTTGGAAAGTGGGTAAATATTCCGTTCCAGAGGGCACCTGGTATTTCAAGTTTACGTGGATTTATTTATTTATTTGTTGTTCTGAGCTTATCTTCTCATACGATGGGCCAAAGAGATAGACCTCATCGTGGCCATGAGACAAACATATACCCGCCGGACCCCAACTAGGTACTTCATGGTCTCGGGGAGAGCTAACAGGTGCTATACCTTGGCCAAGGGTGACATTGAGCTAGTTGCAGCAAACGGTAACCTCATTCGCCCATGTCGAAACTCCACAACCGGATGCAGTTTAAGGTCAATACCCAGGACATTTACCATATTATTATTATATTTTCTTTCTTTGTTTTTTGACTTGTAAGTTAAGATCAAACATCGGGCTACTACCAGTAGCCCAGGGTGAGTGAAATTGGAAGTTATTGTTTTCATTATTTTGAAATTTAAATTTTTCAGGAGAAAGAAACGAATAATATTTCTATCATATAATAGGAGAATTCACGAACAATGTATTTCTTCGTTCTGCAGGGACAGACACAAATAACAGACTAATCACAAACATTGATTATGAATTTTCAACGTGACATACAGAAAGTAGACTAAACAAACAAAACGAAACAAAAACAAAACAAAATCAAAATTGATTCACTAAACAATCATTGCTAGAACTTCACGAAAATTAAATCTATTTTTAACACACAAAAAGGAAATGGTTTGGTTTCAAATGGTCTCCTTTACATACCCAATGCTCTTCTTAGTAGATGTGCCGTACTATTTAAAACTATCTTTTGTATCTCATATAAGGAGGGGGTTCCTGGGATTTTCTCTAACAATTGTATTGTTTCCTTTTTTATCATGCCTAGTGTACCTACCACAACTGGTATTGTGGTCATTTTGAGGTGCCATATTTTTGGATCTCTATCTCTAAATCTTTGTATTTCGAGAGTTTCTCAAACACTTTGGTAGCTACATTTCTATCTGATGGCACACTCATGTCAATCAGGAGACAGGTGTTGTTTTTCTTGTGTTTGATGACAATGTCAGGTCGATTGGCCTGAATAGTGCGATCAGTGTGAATTGGGAAATCCCACGAGATGGTGCAATTTTCTCCTTCTGTTACTGGTTCAGGGTTGTGTTCGTACCACTTAAAGGTATTGGTATCAATATCAAAGTGTTGGCAGATTTTCCCGTGAAGATACTGACCAGCCCTGTCATGTCGATTTTTGTACACTACCGGTGTTAAGGTAGAGCAGCCCGAGACTAGATGGTCAATCGTCTCTACTTTATCATCACAGAATCTGCACTTTGCGTCTGCGCCATTGTGTAAAACTTGAGCCTGGTAATTTCGCGTGAATAAGCTTTTGTCTTGCACCTTCAGTTTCCCCTTTCAGTCCAGAGCTCGAGAGCCACTGATAGGTTGCGAATTTATCTACATCGGCGTTATTGGCTCGAATCGTAAATTGTCCGTGGAGTGGTTTCTCTTGCCATTTAGATTCAAGCTGTTTCAAACCAGTCTTTTTTGCTAATTTTTTAGCCTTACGAGCACACTCTGTCGGTGTTATTAGATTGTCTATTTCAGTATCAATATTTAGCTCATGAGAAAATCTTTCAGATTCCTTCAAAACAGAGTGGAGAGTCTTAGAATCTTCATGTAAATTCACTAGTTGCAGCATCCAATCGTTTGTTGTATCTAGGTATTTACATTATCCTATTGGGATTGTTTTATAACTAAGTTCTAGTTGGATCATTCCCCTTCCTCCATCTTTTCTTGGAATATATAAACGATCTACATCTGATTTTGGGCGACGCATTTTTTACTACTACAGTACCTTCTAAAGCAGATGGCTGACCTAGCTAATGGACACAGTGGGAAGTCTACTTAAAAGAAACAATGTTGGATCTTCCATTGTGCAAGAAATGATGTAATTTTGATTGCCAGACATATTTACAGAAAACTAAAAAGCCAAATAAGAGGAATACCAGAACCTCGACTAAATTCACATCTTAGTGGGTATGCTACTGTCTTGTAGAAGAAGTATTGTAAGAGATGCAGTCTCAGTAGATTTCTCTGATCATTATTCCTTCCTAACATACGTTAAATGTTCCTTCATTTTGAAACATACCTTTTTAATTCATTGAAGAAAATTTCATTCATTTTGTTCTCGTCATTAGGACCTTTTCCTCTACTTGGTCGGCTTAAATAAATTTGAAATTATTTCATTTTCCTTGTGTAGCTTTAAATCACTGCTCTTTTTCAGTAGCGGTGGATCCAACTCTATTTTTACGTGATATATATATATATATATATATATATATATATATATATATGTGTGTGTGTGTGTGTGTGTGTGTGTGGAAAGCAGCCACTGCCGGTCACAAGCCCGGGACCTCTGTTACCAACATGGTCTATCTTATGTCTGTCTCTTATCTAAATTTTTCTGAAGCACTTTTTTTATGGCTTTGTTTATGTATTGCATCTCAAGTCTTGTAAAATTTGTTTGTAATGTGTAAGTTGTTTGTTTTGTTATTTTTGTTTGTTTTTGTTGTTGTTGTTGTTGGGTTTTTTTCTTTCTGTTATTATTTTTGCAAAATAGAAGCCTCAACATCTGGCTGTTTGGAGTTTACTCCTAATACTATACATATGTATATATACATATGTATATATACATATATATACATATATATGATATTTTGTCCAAGTTTTAACTGTACAATTTCGTGAAATGTCATATTATAGTATGACCCAAGAGGATTGTAGATGCTAGAGTTATAAGTGAGCTTATCTTTTGCAAAATATATTTATAATGCTATTCATTACCCTTAATAGTTTGTCATAATGCATTACTATGTTAACAGAAATAAAAGAAAATTATTCATAGCAAGTCTAGTCACTTTACAGAGGGATTTTTCTAATTACTAACATTACTTGAGAACTTCTTGTTTCAAACATGATTTAAGTGATGGTTAAAATCCCACACTACTTACTCAAGTTAAAATGCTCAGTATATGTTAGAACGTTCCTCAAAAACCGACACCAGTATATTGATACTGTTACACTTGTCATATCACAATGTGAGCTTATAAGAGCCTTAAAGGTGTTCTTTCCATATAATTAAACATTTTGTATCCATGATAAAAATGACAATCCTTCCTTTCTGATGTAATCCAAGATTAGACATAATATTATCTGAAGGGTTTTTTCTTTCATTTTTCATCATTATTAAATATATCTCAAACAATAAGGTGTTCTCCTAACTTTTTCCCAATGTTAAAGCCAGGACTTACCTCAGGTCTGTCACGCTATGGATTGCGTGACTCTAAGAAAACATTGCGTGAGTAGTCTGGTCTACTTGATGACGAGAAAAAAGGAAGATATAACTTAACTTCTTCTAAATAATCAGTTGATAAATATGTTAAATATAACTTAATTTCTAGTAAATGCCTGTCTTATCTTGACTGTAAACAACAGAGGTCAAAAAGAGCAGAAAATCATGAAAAGTTATAAAATTTGTGGGTCACAAGATTATAACAATGTGATTGAGATGAGCGCGGATTTTCCGCAATGAATAAATTACTTTGAACAAATATTGTATTATATGGTAATTTTTCTTTCACAGCCAACAAGAAAGTATCTCTTATTCTTTTTTCTTTTTTTTTCTTTCCTTTGAAATCATCAGTTCCCTTGACACATAACTAACCAATTGCATAATTTCTAACAGTGAAATATAATACAAACAAATGGATACAATATAGCGATACATGAAATTGATTGCTAACATTCATGTATTGCTAAAGTGATTTTATTGATAAAATTGATAACATTCATTTCCTAATAAGATTGCTTCGTATTTTTAAGCTGCTGGGTGTTCACATGAGAAAAATCAGCCCGGCAAAACGGGTTGTTTCTGTTTGCCGAGATCTCGACTCTCTTATCAAGTCCCAAAAAAACCCTAAAAGCTGTCATATGAAAATTGTTATGCTAGACTCCATGTTCATCTACCACTGTTCTGTGCGACCTGGATTATACCATCTTTCTCTTTCTTTCCATTCAAGTCTTCTCCGAGTCTTTCTCCTTTATCTCCTATTTATCATTTTCTTTCTGAGAGAACTCAATAAGTTAACCAAAGTATTAAAATTTGTTTGTTGTCTCATTCGTGACAGTATCAGATTTTCAATTCCCAAAGTAATTGTTTGTAATGATGCGAGTGTTGTTGTTATTAGGACTGCCATTTTCACGTTCTTATCCGCCATGTTCGATTTGCATTTGTCCGTAGAAAATTTAAACAAACATTGTCACGTGATTACTCTGGGGAAAAAGCCGGGCTGAAAATTGCACATGACAGCTTGGGAATTTCAAGAAATACCATATGAAACGTTTGTCAATTGACAACAATACAGGGAGATAAAAATTCATTTAATTTATGATGCCATCTATTCTGTTTGAAGTAACAACATTTTATTTCAGTCTTTCTGAAAAATACACACTTTTTGGGGTTAGATTTAGAAAATGGTTAGATTCTCTTTGGAGACCAACCTTCAAAAATTGAAATTTCGTGAAAGCTATATTTGAGTAACTGTGTGTGAATCGATGGGGTGAAATATTATATTTCCTTTAATAAAAAAGTTTAAGATGACAACAAAGTTAATAAATTTTAATAATGGAAAAATGGAGAAATTTAATTGATAACACAGGCCAACAATTTTTTGGCCACCTGAAAGGAAGCAGGTGTTTCTGGCTAATTTTGATACATTGAATTCAAATGCGGCATCTATTTTAGCCCATCACATCAAAATATTTAGATTCAGTGCATTTCATATTTTGACTGTTGCTCAATTTTTTAAAACATTGCCCAGGTTTGAGGAAACATTTTCCAGTCACATGTCCTTCAGAATGATTGGAGTGTCTGTTTAAAATCCTTAACTGCTTGTTTGGCGAGTTTGAAGAGTTATTTAACGAGTGGTGAGATCATCAATGTGTTATATATTGCGTGATTGCGTGTTTATTACTTGTTTTGTACTGTATGTGTGAAATAAACCCCTGTGAATCTGTAATGACGTCAATCACAGGTGATGTTTCTATCATGTCCTGCTATCGTCATGCATGTTTCTGTATGCCATAATTAAAATTAAAATTAAATTTTGTATGATTGTAGAAATTTGTCAGTTAACATTGAAAGTTAAAACAGCAAGATGCTCTCCAATTCTGAGTCAAACAAGAACATGTTATATCGTACAACAGAGCAAATTTGGTTTGTGGTGTATACCAGATCGTTCAAAATTCATGGATTCAGAACGAAGAAAATGCATCAATGATGTTGACCAGTTTTGTTATATTTGCGGATCGTATACTCTGCAGAAGTAAAGACGATGTATCACTAACTTTGTAAAGCAACTCTACTTTGCCTATTTCAAAATGAAATTAGGAGATCAAGAGAAGCCTTGGCTCCCCTTATTGTTTGTGAAACATGAATAGTAAATCTTAGGGACTGGTCACTGGGTAAACGAAAGGGACTTGCTTTTAGAATACCTATAGTATGGAGAGAACCTCAGAACCACATAAATGACTGCTATTTTTGTCTTGTTGAAACAAAAGGTATTTATGCCAAAAACAAAGCTAACATTGTGTACCCAAGTTAAAAATCAACCATAAGACCAGTGCTGCATTATACCAATATCCCTGTGCCTGTTTTCACAAATCTCCCGAATTTTTGTATGGTAGACAACGACAATGATGACACACCAAAGGGTAAATCAGCTAGACATTATGATTGCCAAGATAAAGACTGAGTAATAGAATCTGAACCTCCACAACTCTTCCCTCAATCAGAATTAATGGACTTGGTACGAGATCTTTCCCTTTCAAAAGTATCATATGAGCTTCTAGCTTCTAGGCTTAAAGAAAAAACCTCCTACTTCCAGGGACAAGAATTTCCTTCTATAGGACTAGAAAGAGCAAGCTCTTGCAATACTTTGACAATAAAGTGAACTTGGTGTACTGCAATAATATCCCTGATCTTCTTAATGAAATGGGAATAGTCCAGTATAACCAAGGAAATTGGAGGTTGTTCATTGATAGTTCCAAGCAAAGCTCAAAGTGTGTATTTTTTCATAATGGAAATAAGTATGGTTCAATCCCCGTTGCTTATTCCGTCAGAGCAATTGAGATATATGAGAGCATCAAAGTCATTTTGGAGCTGATTAGGTACACTGAACACCAATGTATCATATGTGTTGATCTAAAAATGGTTTGTTTTCTACTTGGTCAACAGAGTGGGTACACAAAGTATCCATGTTTCCTATGTCTTTGAGATAGCAGAGCCAGACAAGAGCATTCGATGCAGAGAGAGTAGCCAATTGAAAAGGAAATAACTGTTGGAGATAAAAATATCACAAATGCGCCATTAGTTGATAGGAGAAAGATATTATTCCCACTATTTCATATAAAACTCGGTCTTATCAAGCAATTTGTCAAAGCTTGTACAAAGAAGGAAACTGTTTCCAGTACATCAAACCTGCCTTTCCAAGTGTAAGCGAAGAAAAAATCAAAGCAGGCATATTAGATGGACCTCAAATTAGAAAACTGATCAAGGACCCTAATGCCATTTTATCTATGAATGATGTGGAAGCAAATGCATGCAAAGCATTTGTTAGTGTTGTCATAAATTTCTCAGGTAATAGGAAGCAGGATGATAACATTACTTTGGTCGACAATTTAATCAAAAGCTTTCATGCACTTGGATGTAGCATCATTATAAAATTACATTTCTTGCATAGTCACCTTGACAGATTTCCTGAAAATCTCGAAGAAGTTAGTGATGAACAGGGAGAAAGGTTCATCAAAATATTAAAACAATAAGGGTTATCAAGGTAGATGGGACCAGCACATGATGGCAGATTACTGTTGGAGTTGGGAAAGAGATTGTATTGCTGTTTGCCATCGTAGAAAGTCTACCAAAAGATAGTTTTTACCTCATTGAATCCATTCCAACATCACTGTTGCACAAGTGATTCAGTGTTTTGTTTACTTTGCAATGCTTATTGCAACACTGATTCTTTGCATAGAACTACCTAACTATTATTGGGAAAGTCTCTTAGTTTTATTACTACTCTATTCTGGTATTTACTAAGACTGACATTCCTTAAAGAAATTTTCTTGCAATATATTTCAGTAGCGAGACGTGATAGTGGAAATCTGATGCAATTTTTGAATTCAGAATTTCAAAAT
The DNA here is from genome assembly GCA_003991215.1 of Morbakka virulenta. Taxonomy (NCBI): domain Eukaryota; kingdom Metazoa; phylum Cnidaria; class Cubozoa; order Carybdeida; family Carukiidae; genus Morbakka; species Morbakka virulenta. Next base: position 390,530 of record RDPX01000077.1, on the reverse strand, counting down.
TGTACAGAAATGTCTATTTGTAACAAAGGGAAAAAAATTTTTTTTGTTGGCCTGTGTAACTTATACGCCACAAGTCTGCGATCATTCTGATATTAATATAGGGAAGATTGAACTATGTCCAATTAGTAGAAATCTGTGACTTCAATGAGTACTCCAAACGGGATAGCAAGAGAGAAAGATAGACAGATAGATAGATGAATAGATGGATAGATGGATAGATGGATAGATGGATAGATGGATAGATGGATAGATGGATAGATGGATGGATGGATAGATGGATAGATGGATAGATGGATAGATGGATAGATGGATAGATAGATAGATAGATAGATAGATATAGATAGTTAGATAAATAGTTGGATAGATAGATAGATAGATAGATAGATAGATAGATAGATAGATAGATAAAAAGATTGATTTATTGATTGATTGNTATTAATATAGGGAAGATTGAACTATGTCCAATTAGTAGAAATCTGTGACTTCAATGAGTACTCCAAACGGGATAGCAAGAGAGAAAGATAGACAGATAGATAGATGGATAGATGGATAGATGGATAGATGGATAGATGGATAGATGGATAGATGGATAGATGGATAGATGGATAGATGGATAGATGGATAGATGGATAGATGGATAGATGGATAGATAGATAGATAGATAGATAGATAGATATAGATAGTTAGATAAATAGTTGGATAGATAGATAGATAGATAGATAGATAAAAAGATTGATTTATTGATTGATTGATTGATTGATAGATGGATGGATAGATAAATAGATAGGTAGTTATATAGGTACTAAATTTCTCTTTAGTAAGTTTAAAATTGCAACTTTCATTTTCAAACAGGAAATAACAGGTGAGTCTTGGAAATCGTTTTCAAATTTTGGAATATCATCTTAACGAAATACAATATCCCTGTAATTTCATAACAATTTTTGGGTTTATATCACTCCCTCTTCACCTTCACCCATCCCGTAGTCTGTATGACTGTGGTGGCACCACTGATGACCTTAAAACCACACCTCTCTAATCTTCTCGGTCTCTTGCTTTTTTCATGTCTTAACCCAATGTGCAACGGGTCCACTCTGAGATGTTGTTCTCCCATCTCTTCTTCTGTCGTTCTCTCTTTCGTCATTCTCTAACCGTGCCTTGGAGGGATGTCTTTGGAAGTCCATGTGATCTTGCTACGTGTCCCTACCACTTCGATTTGCATTTTCTTACTGTGAGTCAGTAGTTCTTCGTAAGGTCCGATGCCAGGCTTATCCTCCTTTTCACTTCTTTATTGGTGATATGGTCTTTGCAGGAGATGCCAAAAAGCTTCCATAAACATCTCATCTCTGTTGCTTGTATCCTCTTCTCAGTGTCTGATATCAAGGTCCATGATTGAAAAATATACAAAAAGACTAAAATTACCAGTGAGCGCATCAGTCTGATCTTGAATGCCTATTTGATGTTCCCGCCATTCCAGATTACCTTGAGTTTCGTGAGTGCTGCTGTGGTTTGTGTGTCTGTGTGACCCTGGAGAGTATTTCAGATGTGGATCCCTTAACTGTGATTATTGCGCCAAGGTACTTGAAGCTGCAGAAGGTTTCCAGCTTTCCTCCATCAATCCTGATGTCAGTGTTGGTATTGCTGGCCATCAGTTTTGTTACCTCTGCTTTAATCTACATGCCATAGGTCTTCGAGGTCTTACCAATGCTCTCCACTAGTCTCACAAGCTCCTCTTCTTTATCTGCCAAGCCAACGATGTCATCGGAAAAGATCAAGTTGGCTACTGCCCTGCCTCCTATGCTGATTGTTCCCTCATAACCTTCACGTGTGACAGTCATGATCCTCTCCAAAAAGGTTTTAAAGAGAATGAGTGAGAGCAAACAACCTAGTCTCACTATAACTGTTGTTCTGAACCAGTCGCCTATGCTGCTATTGAAAAAGACTGCACTGGTTGCCTTGTTGTAAAGTTGTTCTATCACACGGATCAGGTTGGCATTTATATTGTACAATCTCATGGTGGGCCATTAGGCTGCGTGCCAATCTCTGTCGAATGTCTTCTTTAAACCCATGAGTACATAATAGAGATCTTGTTGATGCTGGAGGTGCCTTTCACACAAATGTTGAATATTTGTTCATTTGTGCTACGACCAGTCTAAAACTCGCCTGCTCCTCTTGAATGATCTTTTCTGCTTCTGGTTTCAGTCTATTTAGTACGATCTTTAACATGACTTTGCTGGGATGGCTGATCAGACTGATTGCCCATCAGTTCTTGCACTGCTGTAGGCTGCCTTTTTTGGGGGAGGTTTATGATCACTGACTGGGTCCACGGTGTGGGCCACTCACCTGCTTGCCAGGTCTTGTTGCAAGATAGTTAGTAGGATGTTTATCGTGTATTTTTCTCCTGATTGAACGAGTTCTGCTGGTTTGTTGTCCACTCCAGCCAATTTCCCCCCTTTTGGCTATTTTACTGCCTTTTCAACTTCTTCATTCAAAATGGGATGATTGTCCGGATTTGGTGCTGGTGGGACATTGAGTACCTCTAAATCTTCTGTGGCTCTGTGGCTGTACAGTTTCGAGCAGTTTCCTGTTCATCTTTTTAAGTTGTCCTGTTCCTCTGTCAAGAATTTTCGCAGTTTTGTTCTGGATGGTTTGGAATATCCCATGCATTGTGCTGGTCAAGTCTTTTACAAGGTGGTATGCCTTTCTGCTGTTGTTTTTTTTTCAATCTTGCTTCAATGCCTTGCCACTGCTCCTCCACTCAGCTTTCCCTTGCCTTTTTCATGCCTCTAGTTATTTTTTGTTTGCCTTTGTTGTAGTTTTTTGTCCCCTTGATTTCGTTTTTCTTGTTCTTCAGTTCCCTCTTTTTGTCACACAGATCGAGAATGACCCATAGCTTTTAAAATTGGACTACTTTTGCCAAGGATTTCACAGGTAGATTCAATTACTACTGAGTTCAAGGCGTCAGTCAACGAGTCTAGATCAGTGTCATCTGCATTGAAGATAAGGAGTGAAGCTAATTTTTTCCCTATCATTGCTAGGAAGGCTGTTGCTACCTCTGGATCTTTCACCCAGTTCTACCCTTGTGCTGCCTTGTTTGTTTACCTTCTTAAGGTAGAGTCTAAAAGTCATCATCACTAGCTCGTAGTCACTTGCAATGTCGGCTCCTAGAAAGCTCCGGTTTCTGGCGATGTGTACACTAGATTAGAAGTGCCGTTTTATCACGTTGCTGGGCTATGCCACTTCATTTTCTGGAAGCTTTGGCCAAAGGTGTTTACCAGTTTCAGGTCGTTATAACTGACGTATTTCAGGAGTCTCAAGCCTCTCGTTTGCCTCGGTGTTGCAGTATCGTCCACCTGTCCCTGTCTAGTTCACCCAGGCATCTCTTCCAATCTCGTACAAAAATAATGTCTTTCTTTGGAGACTGGTTCAGTACTTCTTCCAGTTGATTATAGAAGTCTTATACTATATTGCCATCGTTTTCTGGCGTTAGGCATGGGTACGATGGGGATGTTGATTGGTGTAGCCCTTAGGCGTAGGGTCATAAGTTGGCTGGAAATTGAGTTATAGTTGACATCGTTATGTGGTGTGTCTAGGGCGAGTGTCGCATAGCGGAGCCCATCCCTCTACATGCCTGATCACAGCCGATATCCTCCATTCGGTGCCTTGCCTTGATCACGAACACTTGGTGGTTGAATTTCATCTCGGATTTCTTTTGTACTGGCCGGTGACATAAAAAGAGTACGTCCTTCGCCCAGTGGTGCTGTGATAACACCACCCCCTCACGTGGATTAGCCAGCCAGCTGAAGCAGTTTACCGGGTGTGGCTCTTGGAGCGAGCACCTGAGAGATTTAGAAGATAGATAAGAACCATTGGTGCCCGCCCACTCAAGGAGTTCAGCATGCCAAACACCGAAAAGTACTACCTATACCCAAAGCTCCCTATACCCCGGTTTACATACAAAATTCATTTTCTTAGTTTGAAATAAGGATTTATTGCAGTTGTAGGGATATCAATGGGGTATATGTAGAGTAAGGCCAGACAAGAGTCGAAATTAAAAGATGTACCTTCCTCGATAAAACTATTGGGAATAAGATTTTTAAAACTTCTTGGTTATGAGCCAAACGAATTTACTTCTTATAAATCAGCATTACTTTGATGCTCAAGAAAAATAAAGAAAAAGTACGGAAAACTTTATTTTTTACTTTTTAACGAAAAAAAAAACAGGGAAAATTGTTCGTTCATGAAAACAGAAACATAAAATAATAAGTAAGCGATAATCAAAGTAGAAATCAAAGTTCACAATTTTATGGCAACATATGAAAAGCACAACTCATATTTTAATAACTTCTTGATCAATACTTGTTGTTATCGCATCCGGTAAATCTGTGACATAAGTAATTGTAAATCAATTGCAACATATATTGGTGACCAAGTCATGGCTATGTGCAAAAGAGTCATGTATCATTTAAGGTGTATTCGATTATTTACTACGTAAAATATCTGAATAAGAACATTGGAATTGTCAACTGCAAACAATTATACCAAATAAATAAAGCCAGTATGTGTGGGTTTTGGCCAGAATATTTAGAATGAGTTGAAAAACAATAACGGATGAATATAATCTTTTAAAGAAAATACTTTAAAAGAAAGATGTACATGAATAACAAACGATTAATTAATGTAACAGTAAACAGAAGTATACATGAGCTTTATTTTAACGGTGCCTTTCGGAACAGACTAGTGATAATGCCAAAACCTTTTAGAGTTTTAAATGATCTATTTTGATTTTGTAATCAAAAGAGAAGCCGTGTCTTATTGGTTAGTGCAATAACACAGTAATCAAGGGGTTTCAGATGCGATTTCCACAGCGGGCAAGAGAATTTGAAACTTTACAAGAGAAAAAGCCATTGGTTGGCATCAAGAAGGGCATCCGGCCATGAAATTCTTCACTGCCAAAACAAAGTCCCTCTGAAGGGCACCGTCTGAGTCCCAATTGCTGGAGAAAAATGACGTTAATACTAAAAAAAACGATCTTCTAAACAAAAAAAAACATTGATTCTTTGCATTAAAGTGGTACTGTCCTTAAAGAGAGAAGGGAGAAGAATTTACACAAAAGTTTTGCTTTTGATGGTTAAGAACCATACATGGCATAAGGAGATGGGGTTTAAGAGTAGCAACTTTACCAAGGGTGCCATAAAACCTCAATAAAAGTTTTATGTATATCGAATATATTGTTTCGTTTATCCTTGTACGAGGAAATAGCCTGACCAACACACGGGGTAACATATAAATGACTCTTTCACTGCCATGGAAAGAATCTTTCTTTGTGAAAATCCTTGATGAACTACAGATTTATTTCAATAATGCTGATATCCACCGCACCTATGTTCTTTTCTTCCACCTCTCTTTTTTTAACTTTAAAGTGGAAGCTGAATCAAATCAGTCAAAAAAATTCGCATTAATTTTCTCTACGTCTTTTCTAATCGTCAAAGCCTTCTCAGTAGCAGAAAGGATTAGAATTAGAGAGTTCGGATTGTTTGAAAGCTGATTGAAGTGTTTCTAGAGGCTCCTGTGATGCATGCCATATTCTTGATCAAGTAACTGTGCAGCTAAGAATACTTTCAAATTTACTGAATAGAAATTAGATTAATTTTCATAGTTATTCAGACTTTTCACACTTTTTTGTCAGTTTTGTTAAATAATATTTAATTCCTAGACTGCACGTCTCTACAAGTAAAAAAAATCCTGTTGCCAATAAATATGTGGATACAAAAGCTCAGTAAATGTTTTACGATATTCAACTTTTGACTTGTTAATTTAGTTAAAAGGACTGACGCTCTGAATATCATATTACTGGACAAGGTAAGAAGCTCCCAACATTTCTCAAAACTTGGAGATTATAGTCTCTTTGACATATGCAACCTAATTAATTCCCTTATGTCAACAAGGATTTTGTTTCCAGACTGTGGTTTGGAATTTCTTGTTGGTCTTCAGGTCAATTAAATTTGGTTGATACTTAGACTTAAGGTACTTGGCAGATTATATCCTTGTTTCATTTGAGAGAATTACAAAGTCATCGTTTTGTAAATCTCTTTGACCAGCACTATCCTTACTGATAGAATACATTAATAACAGAATGAATACTACGGTATTATATTGATTGACCTATTGACCTATTGCTACATATGACACTGTACAGTAGCATAGTTTATATCAATGTTCATATTGTTGAATCTGACAAGAATTACTCCAAATGGGTGTTGGTAGATCAGGCTAAAGGTAATTTTTATTAACTTGCTTTATAGCCAACCTAGACATTTCAGTCAATAAGGAAGATAATTCGAGCAATGTTTCCTTGCAGATTCGGTCAACTCGTTAGCAGATTCGATTGAAATACGTATCTGCTATATCAAATATGGTTATCAATGATCATGACATTGATATTGCGCTTTTTATGAAACTTGCATAGAATGGAACATGTGTTATTTCCTCTGAGTCACTACATCAGGAGAACATGGATCGAGTGCTATGTTTTTTTCTGCCAGCAAATTGGTCAGTATATCGACAGCCTGTAGAAACAAACAATGACGTTTATCGTACAAACAATGACGTTGAAGGATGGTACCAGTATATAAATGATAAATCCTTACTTCAGGAGATCCAATTGAAGGCACTAACCACACTAATCTATACAACAATATATTCTGAAAAATTCCTAAATCGAAAATTCAAATACATGTATAGGAATACACATGATTACTATGTAATTGTACTACTGAAATTCGGAGAAATGTAAATAAATACCGTCAGTCATTTTTAACCGACAGGAGATATCACTCTAGAAAATTTTGATCATTGGGGAAGTAGATATTTCCTGTAAATAAGAGCAAAGCTAGGGTATCAGGGCAAAGTGGGGCAGGCAAAGCAAACTTATTTTTATTTACTACTTCATACTTCCAAAGACATTAAAAGAGAAAGGTTCAACATCCATTCAGCTGAAAAAAAATTTTCCCTGTAAAATCAGAACGCAGACTGACTTCCACTTGAATGCGCCTCTAAAAATTTTATTGAGCCTGGAATTGGAAAGAGGCATTGTCAAAGTTTGATTGTTTGTGCCCTATGTTTTGTGGGGCACAGCGCTATAGAGACGTGTTAGCTGATGACGTCGTTATTAAACATTAACTGACCATAACTTTGGTTCAGAGAAACAATTATCCACAATCCGTTCTATTAGTGAGTAACCACACTATGCTATTATTTTAAGCCAGTGATGTATCTTCACATCATGACATTCACTCCCCTTTTTAATTCAAAACCTAAACACACACACACACACACACACTTACTCTTTTTTACTCTCTGTCTCTCTACATGTCTGGCAGTTGTGATATAGGTGGCTATTGCAATTAGTTTGTAAGGGTTGAGAATGCCTCTTTTTTGGCGTCTCCCCATTTTCCTCTGTTATGCTTCCCTTTCCTTGTGAGGTCAGTAAGTTGCACTGCAATAAAAGCATAGTCTGAAATGTAGTTTCTATAATAGGTTTAAACCTCGAAAAACGATCTGACGTGACTCTTGGATGTAGGTCTCTTGTCTTGCTGAATCTTTGACAATATTTCCTATAGTAGTGCTGTACTGTCACTTTCGACATTGTCCCAAAGAAATTCTAGTGGTTCAAAGCCAACCAACATTCTACATGTCTTTGCTATTAGTCAACACTCCCGTGGCCAAAAAAATCAACTGATAGCAATTACATACTCCTCGCAAATCTATGTGTGCAGTAAAATGTCGTCCATATAATTGTCAACATTAGGGATACCATCAGACAGTAATCTTACCTTTCTAGTGAAAAATACCAGTGCTAAAAACAGCTCAAAAGGGATAACTTTAACTTCTATAGACTATTAGGAATGCCCAATGTGGACCTCTCCTTTTATGAATCGTCCATCGGCATTTGTCAGTGGCCCCTACCTAAACCAACGCTGGAGAGTGCCTTGTCTAAAGCAAGTTTTAAAGAAACGGCTTCCACATACGTTATGTTCTCTGCGTCAAAAATGGTAATTTTGTTTAGTCTTTAATAATCAGTGCAGAATTTGTTTGGAACATCTGGCTTCTTAACTAAGCAACAGGCAAAGAAAATGCCAATCCTGATGGTTCTGTTATTCCCAATTTTATCATCTTAATAACCTTTTTCTTCAATCTACTTTTCATTCTATACGGAACTGGGTATGGGTTAATTCTCACTGGTTCACTAGAGGTAAGTTGAATTTTACAGTCTACCATGTAGCCCTGACTGGTCTGTCAGTCATAAGCTTGTAAAAATCCTCCAGCAGTTTACTGTTTCTTTTATTTGTTGACTATTCATTGAAGCTAACATCCCTTGCTCCCTCTTTACCCTTACCATATCATTGGGGGCCTTCCTGATAACATCTTACTCCAGGTTGTTCATAATTTTCTAAAACAACAACACGTGCCTCTAAAGTTCTGGCTAGCTTTCACTTCCCAGAAAGATATTCTTTCAGTAAGCTGAGATGCATTACCTTTTCTTTACGATCCACACATATCTTATAATTAGCTTTACTTACTCTTTTTACAAAGCAGTATTAGCCCTTCTAATGCATTAGTAATTTTATGTGATGACAAGAAAGTAAGACAAGTACTTGGCCCCCCACGTTTAACCTAAGAGACTTGGCCTTTAGATCAAAATATTCTTGTATCTAGTACTGGAATTTCTAAATACCTCCTGTGCGAGTGTACAGATATAAACTGATCCCTCAACATTCAAAACAGATTCCTACGTTGATGTTACCTCTGCTCTCTCTGTTCTTTTGTCCAGAGTTCGTTTAGTATAATCATTATACCCCTAACTGTTTTGCCATATAAAGTTCGAAGAACAAAAATCCAGTGCTTTGCAGTGGTACCTCACAATTATCTATCCAATTTTCAGTCTTTACGACGTTCCCATGCACATTTTCTTCAGCATTTCTTGCAGAGTACTATGGTATCGCTTAACTAGGCCAAAGCATATGGGGTGTTAAGGTTTGGTAAAAAGCTCCCTTAGGGATAGCGTTCTAATGACTTCTGACATCAACGTAGATGTGAACTGCCTACCAATATCACTAAGAATCTCTGTTGAAACCCCTGCTCTAGACTAGTGACTCTGCTACCTGCTCTGCCTCAATGTTTAAGTGTCGCCTCCCCTGGATATAGATTTAGAACATAGGATGTAGCCTAGTCGATGAATATAAGGATGTACCTGTTTACCAGATCAGATGCTCTGTAAATTTTCTCTATTTTTTCTACTGCAATCCTTTTGAATGGTGTATTAATCAAAGAAATTCTTCCAAGTATGTGTTCAACAATACTAACCTTTTTAACTGTCCTTTTACATCTGTCACACGACTGGCAATATCTTATGTCTGCTGCTATACGAAGCCAATAAAATTGAGTCAGAGCGCACTCTATGGTCTCTTTTGGTCTAAAATGGCCAGATATAATAATATCAAGTGCCAATCACATTACTTGCACTTGATAAGAAAGTTCTAAAAGAATCAACTGTTTTCAACTGTTGCCATTGTTGTCCATAACTTCTCAATACATAATTCCTTTGTCCACAACAAAGGTGAATGCCCCTCTTTCACCCTTCAGCTCCTCTTTGACGCTACTTTTTTCTATTCATACCTTCAGTGTATTGTCATTGCACTGGACAACCTTTAAAAGATTTGCAGTGACATCTAAATCTAGTGGTAGTATTGTTTTTAGGGGGTTAAGACTGACCTAGTCTTTACCTTCCTTACTGTAGTCTTAATTGGTTGAACCATAAAAACTATATCAGCCATATAAACTCCCTCTGATTGGGCACTTTTCCTTTAATCTGTAGTGTGTTCATCACTTCACCAATCTGATTACAGTGATGATGCAGTAGCTGTTAAATAATATTAAATATGTGTATAATTAAAAAAGCACAGATAAATTTTTACATCCAAAAGTGTCTCATATAACATCACATTCAGCGCCTAAAATATATACATACTAACAGTTATGCTATAAGAACTTGAATGTGTCAAATGGATTTCCGATGTACTAAAAGTTGAGACCTTTGAGAATCTTATTGGATTAATAACCAGGCATGAACTTTTGGACTCTATTAAAGTGGAAAATCTTGAAATTACATCATCAGCTACAATAACCTGAATAGTCATAAGTATGAGCCTGAGGCTTTTTGGCCACGAAACTGTATTTCATGTTATGATAACACGGGAAAGAGAGACAGAAAGCACAAAAGAAAGATAAACATTGTATATAAAAGGTTACGTCGTAAGGGTTCGTGATTACTCAAAATAGGCATTGGAAAATAAAACATTGTTTCCAGAGTGTGTTGTCTTTGCACATCATGATTTTTATAGCTTTTTAAAGTTAAGATAGCATTGTTTTTAAACCTGGTGGATTAAGTATTACATTTTGTAAAGGAAGGATCTTGAAAACGTTACATAAAGCTTTATCTTTTAATCCATAAATGTTGGTAAGAAACAAGTGCATTCATTAACAACAGGCTTAACATTTGTTTCGTTTCTGTGTTGTAAGATTCTTATGAGGTGCAGTAGAGGCTTTAGTATGTCTGTTTATTAAGCTTAACAAGTTACTAAACAATAAGTTAATCTCTTACACCTGACATTGAAGCTATATTTGTTCAGCAGAAAACATCAACATTTTCAAGGTATCAAAAAATCATCTCTCGCCTCAAAGGTACAATAAAAACTTGAGGCTTTATCATATTTCAGAGTAGACGTTTACTAAAAAATTTCGAGAAAATTCACTATTTGGGAGCTACAGCATGTGTTTCAGAACGACTAATCTGGAAAAGAAGAAAAGGTTTGGAAGAAAGTAAGGATTGTATTTTCATCGAAAATAGCAACAGAAGTCCAAAACGTTTCCCTGTTGATGACCCCTGAAAGTTCTTGATGTTTCCTAAAAAACTCCAGTGATTTGTTCAAGAACCTTTTGATCGGTGGCACCGACTATTTATTGGAGACAACTGTCGTAGGTGATTTATTTGCTGCCCACTGAAAGGCATGTAACAACAGAGGCCTGGAACCGATAATTGCTACACACGGACTTGATCAGCTGATGCACAATCAATAGAGGAGTCTTGTAAATACTTGACAAAAATTTTGATCTGCTCAAAATAAATGAAGATCTCGCTTCCCCAAATCTGGGTAAATTTACGAATGCAGTGACGTCAACTAATGTTGAAATTTATTCAAATCGTTCTTATATTAACAAAAACAATGAATGGAAGGTTCTGTTCATGAATATCTACCGAAGTGAAACATTACATGAATATAAAAGAACAACCCTGTCGTAGAGTTCGTCGAACAAAGGCATAGGAGAACTGGATCCAATTCAAATTCGAAACAAATGCAAGAACCATATCAGGAAAGCCAGATGGAAAGAAAACGTTTAAAAACAGTACCACCTCATCGTCCAAAGCACCAAAAATTAAAGGAGCTAATTGTCGACATTTAATTTAATGCAGAGACTTTTTATCTATTCTTTCCAAACGTCGTATTATGCCTTTGCATCTTCACCAGACTTAATTTAGATAATATTAATAAGATCAAGGAGAATAAAAAGCTGCACGTTTACCTTTGATAAAGCGAGTAAGACCTACGTCGAGCGAGAATTTAAGCGGCTTAAGAAACAAAACTACAGGAAGAGACAAAATTCCTACAAATCTGTTAAAGGATAGTTCAGCTGAAATTTCGAAACCGCTATGACCCATCATCAATTTCTCCCTTCAGCAAGAGTCTTTACTAGCTGGAGGAACACTAAGTCAAATAACGCCTATAGACAAGCTAGGTTATCAAATCGAAGCTAACAATTTTTTTCCTACCTTGATTCTCTCAGCTGTTTCTAAAATTATAGAGAAAGCCCTACAGAGATAACTAATGGGTTACCTGGAACAAAAAATACTTTCCAGCTTTCACTTCGGAAAAAGAAGGCACAAAATCTACAGAACTTGCAACTTCTTTATTCCTTAAAAGTATCAGGAGGGTAGGAGTGAATTAAGACCTGCAACAATCTCAACATAGCTAATACTTCTATCTAATATATGTAACCACCTTACAAAGGATGCAAAACAGTTATTGTTTCTATCGTCGCGTCAACTACTATTTTTAATAGCCTAGCAAATCTGAACTTAAACGACAATCGGCTTACAAAACGGCAAGCAATCAGCAGAAGAGTGACATATTTATCAAAAATCCTGTTTCATTGGCTTTAAAAAGAAATACAAAAACATGCAGTCACCGTGGTTTTGAAGTGTACTGACAAAAGAGTATGTGAAAACTCGTGAAAGTAATATCACATACGACGGACACAAGAAATCATGTTTTTGTAGAACTTCCCAAAGGTAAAACAGAATTTTATAAGTGTAATTTTTTTCTATACGGAGACTATAATCAAAAATGCTCTCCCTAAAGACATTAAAAAAGGATTATAATATTAAAACTATGATCTGCATCGGGAAATAACAGTGTAAAATAATAAGGATGCTTCCTTTTTTGTAGATAAAGGGAGGTAAAGATATTAACCTTCTGCTTATAATTATTATTTAAACGTAATGTGATTCATAGAAGACCAATTAAACACATTTCTGTCGACAGAGAAGAATTAGAATTTTTCTCCAATTTGTCATGGCAACGGGGTTATTATCTACTTAATTAAGTTTACAGCTTTTAATTTTTAATAAGCGATACCTGCCATAGTGAATAAAACAAAAGCAAAATATTAGCACTCAGTACATTCGAAAGAAAAAAAGTCTTGAGTTTACGTTGCATTAAAGAACTTGATTTTCTTTATTCAATACTCTTTTTTGGTGAATCCTTCTCTTGTGTTTTTCTTGTAACAAGAATTACGTTAACAAGTTAGTAAAAGAATTAATAAAACTATTATTGAATTGAGTTTCTAAAAAAATGCATTGTACCTGTATTAAATAAAGAAATTTTATGAAAAGAATTTATAGCACTGAATTACTGTATATTGCAAATGTTTAAAAGTTCTGGCTACCCTAGACCCTCTAAGCCAATCTTTTATCTAGAGAGCATGTCACTGTCTTCACTCAAGTTGCTACGGAAGTAAGTATTAAGCTAACCCCAGAATTTGTTTTCAAAGGTACTGGGAAACGCCAACCTAAACTAACACCACCGCCATGGGTCCACTATCAATGGGCTGCCAAAAGTTCATACCTCCTGCAGCAGCTTCTTGAAACAATCAAGCGCTTGCGAAATCGCTTTAATATGTTTAGTGACGCGAATTTCGCAATCTACGTCTTGGATGATTATTCAGTCCATCTAATGCCAGAAGTAGAGCAGGCTTTATGGAATCAGGAATACAAGTTAGTTATCGTTAGTGAAGGTATCACAGGCTTTGCCCAAGTGAAAGACACTCATCTGCACAAACATCACGAAGAAAGTGTCAAGTTTGACAGCCATGCAGCTTTCAAGTCGGTATGGGTCACTAACGCACTTGATGAATCCGAAGACTATGAAGTTAGTGGTAAGATTTTTAATCTTGTTGGAGAAAGCATAAGAAATTTCAGAGCTGAAAAAATGTCAAACCCACCACCAAAAACAATCAAAAAGGTAATCCGCTTGCTAATTCCTCCAAAAGGAATCAAGAAAGGAAAAAACCTCGAAGGATCTGAACTGCTTGAGGGAGAAGAAATGGAAGACAACGGAATTGAGGACGAAGAATACGCTGATGACGAAGAAGTTAATGCTGATCAGGTTGTGAGTAATGATATTCCTATCGAAGCCATGAGCTCAATACAAAGCAAAGAAAGTATCTCAGTCATAGGGAATACCGTCTCCCTTGTTGCAATATTGGAAGATGAATAAATAAACAAAGATGCTCGATTCCTTAATGAAATCAGCAAAGTTCTTCAGTCATGCGAGACAGCTATTCAGTTCACTGCAGCGCACAAACAAATTGAAACGACCTACAGAAATGCAAGAAGTAGTTTCAAAACGCAAATTGCTTCAGTCTGTGTCTTTTATTTTCAACCCCACCTATTTTCCACCCCCCTTTTATTCCAACCCCCCATTATTAGTTTTCCAAAACATATTCATTTTCTCCGATTATTCGGTACTTTCTAGTAGATGGAATAAGACACAGGAAAGAATAGGCAGAGAATGTTGCATCATACTTCACTGTACGTGGTCTCCACTCTATGTCTGAAATAAAGAAAACAGAAAAGCTATTTGAATGTCTGTTGTTAGGAAAAGAAAATACTCCACTCTGCCAAGGCTCAAATGATCTCACCGGGTTCCAAGTAGGCTGCCTCCACAAGCTAACATCATAATAGGTTAATCATGAAACAGACAATTGTACAGGACTGGTAAAGTTTAGAAAAATAACACATTCTGTGAAGCGAAGCCTCTAAAGAAAGAAAGAGCATTATGTGAAGCAACCACACAAATTAAATATATCATTTGTGAATTGAAAAAAAATATAATACGGGTGATATCAAGTACATTGAATACATAATTGGTATTCTGTACAAGAGATTTAAAAAAAACAATGGGAAAATGTATTTGTAAAATGTTGATGGAAGTTTAAAAGTTTTAGCTGAAAGAAAAAATTAGTTGCAAACGAAAAGTTGTCAGTGTTAATACTGACAAGAATAAAGTGTAAATTTGTTGTTTAATGTGTGGGGGGTTTTTTAAAGTATGAATGAGACAATAACAGTCAAGCTATGCTATTGTTGGCATTTCTATTTTTGGAATACCTAGCATCACGCCCATCCAAACCATTAAGTATAGAAAAAGTTTTCAAATAAAGTATGAAAATGGTAGTGCTAGTTATTTAACGTCATATCTATCTAGACCTTAAAACGTTTTTTGTCAGAAAGTAAAAATAAGGTATAATTTTAGCTTCTCCAAAGTTCTTCAAATTTTCTGCCATACTTAATGCATTAATTATTATGCCAGATGAAATGGACGATGGCAACTCTTACAGTGAAATGTAGTAAGATTGAAGCAGATATGAAATTTCTCTTCATACCTGCTATGGAAAAGGAAGATCCTTGGTTTCTTAACAATAGGATAACTTTTTTCCCCACAGAAGAAGATTTTGGGTGTCACAGTTTCCAGACATAAAGGTCACCTGCTGCGACCACAGAGAACAAAGGTAACATTGTGCTAGACAATCTTCCTAAAGTCTTTCAATTCTATCTGAAATTAGAGCTGAGACTCGGGGGATTTCTTGTGAAAGTTGTCCAAAAGGTGGATATCAAAATCCCTGAAGTAAATCAAGAGCACATTAGAGAAATTACATTAAAAGTGATTTTGGACATGATTGTAATTCGAAAAGTGATTGAATTGTAATTGTACCATTTAACTTTGTCATTATACCTGAAGGAGGTGCAAAAGGTGGTAGTTCATAGGACTATTGTATATTGTGTAACGATACTATGCTAAATATATCTACTCATATACTCTGTTACGTCTATGTTTGTATAAATTTACATGGGTAAAACAATTAACATTATACAGAGCTACCACTACACACTGCGTGCATATATATATATATGTATATGTGTGTATGTATGTGTGAGCATGCCTATGTGTGTGTGTGTTTTGTCTGTGTGTGTAAAAGTTCAGTAAGAAAGTGAAAGAGGGGAAGGGACAGAGAAGAAGAAGAAGAAAAAGAAGAAGTAGAACAATGAAAAGGGGAAACAGGGAGGGAAAGAAAGAGAGACAGAGAGAGGAAAAACTATTATAATGTAGATGAAGAGGATATGAAACTGGCATAAAGTCAAAAACATGCGTGCACCAAAATGTATTCCAATAAAAGCCTATGGGTATCACATCACATGCTTCACCACCCAAGCCATCGGCGCTCATTCATAACCAGTGCATTTCTGAAGCCAAAATCCTTTACTTGAGTAAGCCATTCTTTCCCTAGGTCCCCTTCTCAATTATGCATATGTTACTTTGTACTATATTATTTTCACAATTTCCATGTATGTTTGGATCAGTTGATTTTAACTTGGAAGGGAAGTCGTCTTTCAGTGGGAGGGTTAGACCTATAGCGTAATTGGGATGAGATGTCGAACAAGAGAGGCCTAGGGAAAGAACATCCCACGCAAGTGAAAGATACGGCTCCACCAATAACCTGAATGAGAACGAATGCTGATACCTCATGCGGTGAAACATATGGTCATGATTGCCATAGATGCTAGAAGAGTAGCCAAATTGTAAAGAAAAAATGTCAACTTTTAAAGCACGACTTTAACCAGTGTCATTACAGATATGACTTTGAATACCATTCAGAAGATTAAAACAATATTTAGACCTTATATGATAGCAGTATTCAATGTAAGAACAAATAATAATTTATTTAGATAAAATAGACTCTGCGTATGAGTGTAAATTTACTTGAGCACAAAAGACAACCAATCATGAAAAGTCAGGTAGCATCATGCAATGAAGATATGTTGAGTTACTCTCAGGTACCTCAGTATAATTCATCAAAACGCAAATCGGAAAGCAGCCCTAAAATGATTAAAAAGCAAAAGTACGTTTTGGAGCAATCAAAACTCATCCTTTATTTCTCATCTCACTTTGCAGCAGACCGACTGTCATACTCCATATCAGTTAAAATTTGGATCTTATCAATAGTAACAAGTGAGTACCAAAACAAGCCTACAAAATCGGGTTTTTACTTCATATGGGAAGCGTATAATGGAGCTTATTAGCAAGACCACTGATGAAGAGAAGAATGAGATTTAAGCCAGGAACAAGACTTTGTAAAACACCAGGAGTGACACACCAAGAGAGGATTAAACATTGACAAAATATTTAATTTTTTGATCACAGAATACAAGCAGACTAAATTATACCGTAAGCAGGAAATGTCTTCCAGGGACGTCGACCATGACTAAACTGTTAAAAACGTTAAAGATATGTATACCAATAGGCTTACTGTATCTTCACTTCACAGACTGAGTCCTCCAAACACAGCATCAGTGACAACTGTTTGAGTATAAAGATCAGTAGTTCATTTTCCAGACTTCTTCTTTGTCGTGTCCTTGACATTCACAGTTAGTTTGACCAATGTTTGTTGGTGTAGATAGCAGCTGGTGTTGGTTCGCAGTGGTCCTCTGGTTGGCAGTTTGGGGCGGTTGGGCAGCTAAATAAGTGTTGCATAGTCTGCATTTGACCGCAGATGCAGAGGTCTGGGGTAATGAAACCCCAAGACACTCTGGATGCCATGCACCCGCCATATTCCACTCATAGGCGGTTCAGCGTTCTCCATGTGGTACATGTCTCACTGCTACCAGACGATATGGTTTCTGTCGGTTCGATTCCTCTCTGGTTTATCCCTGGTCACCCAGGTTATCCCACTTCTCACACTACATGAATAAAGATTTTAATGCCTCAGTAGTATTATGGAGATCAGTAACCTGAGAGCTATTACACTACGGTTAGTAGAAAGCCGATAAAAAGGATTTTGAAAGGCAATTCCATTTACAGAATGTGTAGTTAATCAAGTAGATGAATAAAGCTGTTATTAAAGTTGTGACTAGAAGTAAAAGTGTTTCTTCCCATGTGATCTTCTTTTCTCTTAATTTCCATTTGAGTCTCGCCTCTCATATTTTGTTTCCAAACTTTTTGAAGTATGTTGTACCTCATACGTTTTTATTGTAATTGAACCGTAATTGAGCGTGACTTCAAGGAATCAGCTATTCTATTTACTTAGCTATCAATTTTACGTTTTCTTACTAGATGAATTTCGCAACCCAATATTTTTTTACCTTCTTTTCTTTTCATACAAATTCCACACACCCTTCTGTAAAGTAACACACATATACTACATCTCTGTATGTGTATATAAACATAAGAATATTCATAACAAGATTTAGGACTGATGCCAAGTACATCTACAAAAGGGAACTTTAATTACATCACTTCAAAACCAAGTAGTTTGATCAACACCGTACAACCAGGTCAATTAGACAGTACTGATTTGTTTCAAATGGGGAAGTCAAAAGTGTTGATAATTTTGGGACATTAGTCGAGGTAGTCAAAACATGGGAATACATTGTTTTTGTAATTAAACGACCCCAAAATGTGAAAGGCAAGTATCTATTAGGAAAATCCAAATTAACATTGATAAAAACAGTTTGGAGAAAATTCGATACATTTCCAAAGAGAAAGAAGCACTTTCAGTATATATTAGCTAACTAGAAAAGAATGAATACAAAATTGCTAATAATCCATAAAGTAGCTCCCTTGGGACAAATTATTAATGCTATTGAAATTGATTAATCTGCCAACTTGGAGAAAAATTGCAAAGGGGAAAATAAATGTTCTTTGCAATCATTACAATGCCACTGTCAAATCACAAAGGGAAATAAAGCTAAGATAACTATTTATTCCCAAAATTGCAATGACTAATCAAGCTCTACTTTACATTTTAATAAACGTATAGTATTTCATTGTGACAGTCAAATAGGGTCTCGTATGATATCTGGTATCTCTTTGCACCTACCCCTTTGGACGAGGTTGTAAGGTATCGTACTTCAAAATTCTTATATGATAAATAGACCTGTGTCAGTTGTATTTGTTAACTACACAACTGCTTTGTAGTGTACAGCAAAATTGTACTTACCAAAAATTGCCATTCGTTCACAGGATGAGCCTCTTCTATGTATACAACTACAAATCGAGCAAAACTCTTGTACTTTTTTGCTAATGCAATATAATACTGCAGTTTTGCCATAAATGGAGGTCAGCTACAACTTCCAAACAGCATAATTAGTGGCTTGTTCGAAGCAGACAGATCTGCAATGTCCACCCACTCATTTTCATCATCTTGCTGACAAAGATTCTCATGTTTCTTTTCTCTCCTTAAATCATAAACAGAGCCCTTTCTATAGTCCATGTGCGTGTTACATTTATTTCCTTGAGTCACAAATTGATCTAAATCTATTTTCCCTTTGTTTAATCTTATTTCTTCAACTTCTACTTGGTACATTGTTTCGTTTAAAAGACTAAGGCACTTACTTCTAGACTTAATATCAAACACTCTGGAGCTGGGTACTCTATCACTGGTCTTTACCTTCTTCTGAGAATCGCACTTTGTTCGCTTAATTAAAGAAAGAAACATTTGCCTTGTAAATAAAGTCTGCACAAAGTCGTCATCGCTCTGCAACTTGGCCTCTTTTCTAAATTTCTTTATTATTTTCTTTCTTGCCCAAGGGATTTGAAAAAGTAATTTGCCGAATAAAAAACAGAGAGTTATTAAAATAACAGATGCAAAATATTTTATATTCCCCATTCCAATTCAGCAACTTATGTGTGGACACTTAACTCTATAATAGACTACAGTTGGTACAGGCTGTGGTTTAATTTTTATTCCCTAATCAGACAGAGACAGTTCTAGAGTGTTCTAAAGGACGACTAGACATTTTTTGTCTGCTGTGAGTAAGAAAGGTAGTCCTGCGACCTAGTCACGCAAAGGTTATTTCAACCAAAATAGGCGAGATATTAAATTATTACTTCACCGCTAACATTCTTTGGCTGTTTTAGTTTTCTTATTTTGATACTAGCGTGGATATTATAGGGAAATTACTGCATAAATAGCTCTGATATAAATGTCCTTATAAGTATAAGGTCTGTAATAGTTTGCAGTATATTATATCTTTTATTACTTCTTAATTAAGAGGACACTGTTGCCAGTAGACTATTAAATGCTATTCGTTTTCAAAAATTAACTTTTTTTCAACATGTGTTAAAAGGTTTGGAATAAAGGGAAATTTTAGAACTAAAAATATTTCTTAAAATATGTCTAATATATTATTGAGTACAAATATAAAAAAAAGTTAATTTGTTTTTGTACTTTTAGAAGACTCTCTTGGGTGTCAACAAAGAGCATTGCAGCAATATATTTTTCAAATAAAAGTGCAAGAGTTATTAGTTAGCTTTTTGGTTTTATAAAGACTACTTAAAACAGTTCTCATTTGGGCTTTTACTTTTACTTTATCACAATACAGTCGATGTTCCTTTCTCAAGTACACATGTCTAAATGATAACAGGGCAGTGCGTCTTACTCTATATCCACAAATGATTTCTTTGGAATGGATTGGTATTTTGAAGTGAAATTTGGCATAGAGATAGAAAAAGTCCCCTTCAAGAGACCAAAGATTCATATTTTTTTATATTCACTCGTGACATTGAAAACAACGAAACAACACACCAGCAAAACAATACAACACTCACTCGCATATGTACCCTAGCATTTTATCGCCATACACAGGAGTGTGTAGAATTGAGATTCCAATCATAAACACAGTGGTTATAGTATCACTGATTTAAATACAAGTATTGTTTGATTTGCTATTCAAACAATATTATAGAAGAGAACAAATATTAAATTTAGACTTGCCGAGGGACAAACAAATAAAAAGGACAGATGAAGGAGCTGTAGAAAACAATTTTTAGTATCCCAACACTTGGGTGATATTTGGTAAGTATCTAAAAATGTTATTGTTTTTACCGCTGGAGCATTTTTTTCGTCCACGAAAAGAGAAATTTATCTCACAGATGTCCTCAGCACTTCGGTAAGTGCCCCCTAAGATATGTACTCCTTAATCTTAAACGTTCTTGACTTTATGGACTCAGTAGAAGCTCCCATCAATAGGATCAGGTATCCCTGTTGATAACACCTTACGAATTATCAAGGACCTGTTAAAACAAGATGATTCATTGCCATCAAGAACTGCCCTCAAGGTTTTAGGTATCCTGAATCTACTACAAGCACTTTTTACCAACACATTGTTCCTATTCAACAATGACAGATACATACTAAACAGTGCTGTACCCGTAGGAACTCCAACATCTGTGATTGTTAAAATATTCATGCAAGCCTTTAAAGCCAGAATATTTTCGCAATTATTTACTCAAACATCGTGCTCACCATAGAGGAAGAAGAACATAAACAATTGCCCTTCCTTTCTGTCCTAGAGACAAGTAGATTGGTTTATTTCTGTTACTACTTACAGAAAACCAACTTACACTGACCGATACCTTAATAACTCATTACACAGTCTTCTCTGTACGCTATGTCTAGTTTCAGCTAGTCATAGCGTTATCGCCGCTCTGTTTGAAAGGCAAGAAGCATCACGTTAAATGCATACGACCTCAGAAAGCAAGAAAGGCACCATCAAAAGGTTCTCTTATCCAATATATATCATTCTAGGAACAGCCAGAGAGCATAATGAAAAACGTACAGAGCTAGTCTTGAAGAAGAAAGAGAACCTGTAAAAACACTATGTCTTCCCTATGTCAAAGACATCAGTGAGCAGCTACGGCGAACTCTCCGACAACACTGTAGTAATTGTTCATTTTTTACAACACTCGCCCTTAGAAGGTTACTCTCAAAGCCTAAAGATCCAGTTCCACTTGAAGAGGAAAACAATATGGTTTACAGACTACATTGTAAGGGCTGTCCTGCTCAACATCAAAGCATTCCTTGGGTCCAAGAGAAAAAAACACAAGAGAGATGTCCACAAAGGTCAAAGAGTCATGAAATAGCAAAGCACCGTTGGACAAAAGATCACATCTTTGACTGGGAAACTTCAAAGATTCTGGATAAGGAAAAAAATACTACACAGAGAAAAAGAAAGGAGATCATGCATTTGCTACAGGACAACAATCACATCAACAGCATATCTTACATTTGTTCCAGAAATATGGTTTCCAGCACTACAGAAAAGAAACCCAATAAACATAAGATAGATATAGAACCACTCAGGCAAAACAACTCCATTCTTGTCACCAAGCATGCCCGCACTATAAAAGAATAAAATAGCTATACCTAATTACTTCAGTAACCTGGCGATGGGAGAAATATCTCTCGAAACGTAGCTCAGAAAAAGATTACGAGTCGCGACATGTTAAATATCCTATATCAATGCACTTCATTTCTTAAAAATTGTAGGTATGTTCTTTTTAACTACATGTTCTAACAACCTTGCAGATTCGTTTAACGAATGCTGTCTTAGATTTTCACATTAACAATGTGTTAGCCGGTTCCAAATCGATTTCAATTTGTTTTTGAACTTTGCAATACGACAGGTAGTAAGAATTCTGCAATACATAGAGAATAGTTGCAATACGAATAAATATAGTGCTTTTGACGCTTTCCACGTTCACTGACGTTTCAATCGTTTCAATTAACACAGTGTACAGATAGTTTCCTTGTTGCAGATAAATCTGTAGTGTATTAGGAGCAGTTAATATTTAATATCATTTAACTCCAATATATTTACAACCGTCTGTCTAATTATTTAATTGCCAATATTAGCAATTTCTTTTTAAACATTGTTGGATAAAAAACTCCCTCCTCTGCCTACTCAGGTTCAAACCATTTCATGTAACTAGAACCAATCAGAAATCCAGGACGTTCTTCAGAAAGTGTAATTTTTAGAATCTGAATGATTCTGTCAGCAAAAGAAGTTACTGTATTGCTGTGTTATCAACAATAAATGTATTTGATAGGAGTTTTAAATTGGTCATTAAAAGTGAACCAAAAAATAAACGATAAAACAAAGCAGCAGCGTCATGTAATTTAATAAATAAGCTAAATTGATTCATCTCTTAACCTGGCCTTCATATGTTTTTATGTCTCAGAAAACTCTTGCATCTATTTATACATGCGATATTCCATATCTAGAACAAACCAGTTGCCAGGTCCTCAGCTTTTACCACGAACGTGCTATAGGGCACTCATGAGTACAAAAACACCCCATCTAGGTTAACGTCTTCTAAAATACTAACCTAATTCGTCTACTTAGCACACCGAAATGACCTCTAATACACCAATGCAATCACCACCCTTCCACTACGTTAAATCCCAAAGCATTACCACAGTATTATCGGAATATTTTGTAAGTTCTGCTTTTTGTAGTACAACAAACAATCAAAGACAGTCCAAGGTTGGTAAAGGAAGTCCCAATGCCAACCTTGTTTAAACTCCACGCGTAACAAGACCTTTTCCAGAAACCACACTATCACAACAAACAGCTTTGATTTGTTGGAATGATAGTTAATTATCCAATCCTACTCTTCAGCAGTCATGTAGAACCATCGAACCTTGCAATCATATAGACCTGTCGAAAGGTGTTAAAAACATTTTTAGCAGTAAATAATAAAACTCTCATTTTACCTTCATTAATATTAGTTTTTAATGTTGTCAGTAAACAGCGTGGCAACTAGCTTAGAGTTTCTTTTTCACTACGTTATCGGCCCTTAATCCGCCGGCCTTAATTTAACGCTTAGGGCCCCATTTTACACCTCCCAGTGTTAAGAAAAACGAAAAAAAATAGGAGACTACATATTTTTTTATCTTTCTGTCTGTTGTTCTATTCCTTAATCTTTATCCATCCTGTTCAATCAATTACAATTATACTACTTTCTTTCTTGCTTTCTCCTTCTTTACCGCGTGATTCTACCCGAATAGGAAAGGGTTCTTCTCGCAAAATATCATCTTCATCGGGGCGAGGGAGTTCTTCATTCCTTTCTTGTCTTTCCTCTCGTTCCTAATCTTTGCCTTCTTCTACTTCTTCGTCATCAAAGAAAGTTTCCTTTAATTTTTCAATTGGAGTTCGCACTAGCATTTCCATTTTTTGAAAAGATGGCTTTGTTTTCATGCGCGAAGTACATCGTGATAGGTACCTCTCATCCCCCTTCGGGAATAGGCCAAATCTTTGGCGTGGTATTGGAAACTGTTCCTGTCACTGAACCTCCTTCTTGTATGAAATAAAAAATGAACCTCGACGATTCTGTAGGAACATCCCCAACTGACACAGGTCTAATTCGGTCGACTCCCTTTATGGTAATTCGACAACAATAAGGCTCAATGTCAATAGAAATATCGTTAACTTCTTTTAACACAACAACAGCCTGGCATAATCTTTTGTTTCTCCAGGTAGTGTTCCGGTAAACATGGTAACCTCGACTTCCAAGCTCTTCAGAGAACGAATACATTGTACCAAAGAGTCGAAATAACAGGACACACTATTGTGTCGTAATCTGTTTTTTAAAGAAACGAATTTTATTATTATTATTTTAACTCTATTGTTAAACGGTCATGATTTGAATGTAATTTGACACTTGAGTGCTCTCCTCCGTTGGTCATATAAAGATATTCTAACATCATTACATTGTATAAGATCTAAGAATGAGACTTTTTAGCAATAATGCGAAATCTTGGAAATCTTGCTTGTGATTTTGTTGAATTGTCCAATTCTTTTTAACGTGATTTCTTTCCTAACATACAGAGGATAGATAGATGGATATAACAAAATATTTTAAGAAATCTAATGATAAGCTAGATGGCCGCATACTTAACTCTCGTGTTCCGTGCCAATCAATATCCTCGGTGCTTTCAGCTGCAAGAAAGCTTAACAGTTTGTAAGAAGAAGAAGATCGTAAAAAGACAAGACAAGACAAATCTTGCCTGAACACATTAGAAAGGACGTGGTTTACTATGCATGGAAAAATGGAAATCCAGAAGCTAGGAGATGGACTGCAAAGAAATATCCGGATTATACATTTAAAAGAGAGACTGTTAGGGATTGGAAGCTGAAATATCAGAAAACTTTTTAAAGTAATGATGTAGAAAATGTTTTCACTTTGAGTCGTCTAGGAAGACCCTCCAAAATAATTGATGATTTAACAGCTGAAATCAAATCTATCTTACATAATTTAAGGGCAAGTGGCGGAGCAGTCACACCCAAAATTATTATAGCGATTGGAAATGGAGTACTGAAAGCAAGATGCCCCAAAATTTTACGAAAGAATGGGGGAAGCACTTCACTTACTACTAAATGAGCAAGAGTTCTTAAATCTATTGATTGGACCAAAAGGCTTTACACGACAGCTAAACGAGAAATAAACCCAGCCCTGTATGAAGAATTAACATTTTCGTGGAAAAGAAAAATTGCAAGTGCAGTCTTTGAGCACAAGATTCAGAAAGAAATGATCTTGAACTTTGACCAAACTGCTCTTGGATTTACAGCACCAAACAAATCT
>RDPX01000077.1:352586-364678 GCA_003991215.1 Morbakka virulenta | reverse complement strand
CAGACTATGTAGGAAGGAGGGTACTGAGTTATGAAATACAAGGCAGAAGGCGAAGAGGAAGGTAGAGGAAAAGGGGGAAGGACGTGATTGACAGAGGTGTGGAGGCTGTTGGTGCGAGGGATGCTGATGTGACAAACAAAACAGGCTGGAAACGGCTTATCCGCTTTGGCGACATCTGAGGGGGTATAGCTGAAAGACAAGGAAGAAGATTATTTTTATTGCCAAGCTTTTTACTACTTGTATTATTATCTTCGTCACTTTATTGAATATAGGCATACATGACATTGGTTATTTTGTCTGTTCCTATTTTTTATTTTATGTTGTTTATTTTTTTAAAACATGTATTTCATTATTGTTGGCATTCAATCAGATGTGAATTTGTACTTTTCTAGAATTGTTTCCACAGGCTCGTCGTCGGCATATTTGAATATGTAATTCGTTTTCAGAGATGTGGTTCTACAGAAGGATGCTAAAGATATCATGGACTGAACATGTGACAAATGAAGAAGTTTTGATTAGAGCAGGAGTAAAGAGAGCATTGATGATGACTATCCGACAAAGACAGTTAAGATTTTTGGGTCATATTATGCGCAAAGATGAATTGGAAAATGTAGTGCTCTCTGGAAAAATAGAAGGAAAACTCAGAAGGGAAAGGCAAAGGCTAACTTACATCAATAGCGTAAGTACATCTAAATAACATGGAGTTACTTAAGGCAACTAGAGACAGAGAAAAGTGGAAAACCATGATCGCTAATGTCCGAATCGGAAAAGGTATCAAGAGAAGAAAAAAAATTCGTTTTCTCTTTTATTTTCCTTCCAATGTAATTTAACTGATAAAGTAACAAAAAATCAGGAAATATTTCAAGGAATTCCATTGCTGTTGTTGTTGTTTCTTCTTGTTATTCAAAACAGGATAGCTGCTCTTAGATCAAGAATGTATATATGTATATATTATATATACATAGCTTATATATATATGTACATAACAGAAATTAGGAATGACCTTGAGAAGATCCACAAAAATAAAAGATAAAGCTAGATCACATTACTCCAAAACCCATATTTTGTACTTGTTATCAATACCGTACAGCCAGGTCAATTATGCAATATTGATTTGTTTTAAACAGAGGAATCAGAAATTACAAAGGGACATTATGATTTTGATCGTTTGATCTACAATTGCTACTTTACTGTTATAGGCAAACTGTCATGCTAAAGTTGTAAAGAGGTGACCGGCATGAGTATTATGTCAAGTTAAACCGATAAACAGGGTCCCGTAGATACTATAATTAATGTACTCTTCATATGAGATTAGTCAAACATCAAAAGCCATATAACCGCTTTACAAAAAGAAGATTGTTGTTAATCAGCTTTAAAATTAATCAAATTCTTTACCGGCAAACCAAACCATTTGTAGTGTTGAAGTAAATATTTTCGGTATTCCAATAGCCAAGTGCTACGTTCCGCAGGGACGGAAGCGTAAGATCCTTAAAATAAATCTCTTTGCTCTTACTCTTTTCATAGAGGAGCGATACTGCGTTATCTCAACTGAAAGAAGGTCAAGAAAGATTACAATGGCAGAGAATATATTGCTCATCTAACTGTACTTATTACTGATATATACTGGCATCTCAAGTCTATAGAAGAATATTTAACACAAAGACCCAAAAGAGAAAATTTCCAATTGAGAGAAAATTATGACTGATCTGATCAAGAGAAAGTTTTAGTAAAGCTATCCTCGCTCTAAATTGAGACCTGATTTCCACCATAATTAAATGTTTTGTTCCTGTTAGCAAACAATTAATAGCTTACAGTGATTTTAGCTTACAACTAGACTTTTTCGAGGCACTTCTGGGCATTCAAAATGTTAGACACTGTTGTCAAGATAGTTACAAAAGAATTATTTTTTTGTCTCTTCTTGCGCAGCCTTAGTCCTTCTCCATTCGACTTCGAAATTCAAATACATGAGCTCTATTTTGCTTCCTTATGTTGTCGTTTTACTCGTTAATCTCTTGCAAACAAAATTCTTATTTGTGAATTTCATTTCGTGTTTCTCTGGATTGGCTCTGCCGATCAACCTGATGCTAATTAGTCTCATGATTTCCTTACTAAACTTACTACCGAAAAACATGCTCTTGTACACTGGCGTCAAAATATAAAAGACCAAGAAATAAATTATTTGCGCTGAGTTAAGTCATTTCTGGTCGTCCTTTCTATCTGTGTGCCAATTTCCATGGTGAAATACCCAGCTAATCTGGATATATCGGGTCCTAACCCTACTGACTGGCTGACAGAAAAACTGAGAGAGACATACGCGTGCATGAGCGCACATACACACAACATCCCAACAGAAACAAATATTAGGTATGATACAGCTACAGCCTATGTGCTTAATATATAAAAATTCATGAAAAGCAGTATCGTAAAGTCTCGTAATAAAATACACTCATAATAATCATCATCATCCTCATCATCATCACTACTATCATCATTAAAAAGTGTAGGATGTATTACAGACATACGCTATCACCCTCCTCTGAAAAAAATTATCTCTTGAGATTATCACAAAGTCAATGCTGTTTATTCCTTACTGTGTGGTTTAGTTGTTGGTAATTATTGTACGTATTTTTGTCGCAATTTATAATGTACATGTGCCTATAAAGACGTCTCTTTTGAGATTTCTGACCTTCATGACTGCGCGTACTGAAGAGACCTGAAATTTTCCTAAACTGGTTTGCGTCTGTCTGGAGTTTGCACTTGTGCATTGCTTCTATGTGTTCATATAGATAGATAGATAGATAGATAGATAAATACATACATACACACATACATAGAGAGATACATACATACATACATATATAGATAGAAAGATAGATAGATAGATAGATAGATAGTTAGATAGGTAGGACGTTAGGTAGGACATTAGGTAGATAGATAGATAGATAGGTAGATAGATAGATCAAAGTCAAGTGACTCTATGTCAAATCTAAAAATTCCACATCTATAACTTTGTTTCCATAAAATCAAAATTTTGTTTTTTATATTTCCTTCTGATGTTAGATTCCATTCATAGCATTAGAACCTTGCGAAGTAGCTTAGTCAGATAGCTTATGGGGTATATTTTTCTTCATGATATTAATTTTGTTGCACGGGGTTTCTTAGCTTAAGACTATAAGGATGGGTTGATGCATATCGTCTGGATGCTTTCCTGTATCGTATATTTAACAAGGCTGTGATGACAGACGCTTCAAAGGCTTTGATGGAAATCTGGTTTGGGCCCACTGTTTTACTTGCGCTCACATTTCTTATTGCATAAATGGTGACATCGTTTATGATAGATGCGTCGTCAATGATGTTGTATTGAGTGGCTTTTTCTATATTATCATAGAAGTCTTTTATACTTTTTCAAGATATCTCTTCAATACCTTGTCTTTTCTCATTACAAATTATCTTACCATTAGCTTTGATGTATAGACCATTGGAGCAATCATTGGATTTCCTAGCAATGTCTTTACTCTGTTTGGTGCTTTGTTTTTTCACTGTCTCATCTTCTTGGGTTGCATTTCATTGCATTGATTATACATCTACTTCCGTCTGCCTTTATTACTTTTGGTTTTAAATACCTTCATTGAATAATGCCAAAGACAGTGCTCGATACAAAGATTCGTAGATGGTGACAGTTATGTTTAAAAGTAAATAACTGTCAGTTTCACGCTGATGAGATTGTCAAGTGTACTTTTGGTTTTAATTAGTTTTTACATGGTTTTGTCAGGATTTTTTTTGTCCGCCACGTTTCTTTTTATTTGTTGGAATTAAGTATCTTAAGCATGCTGGAATTGTGGGATTGGGGGTTTGTCTTTTGGTTGAGTGATATTAGACGACTGTTATAATTTCTTACTTGGTTATATTAAAAATTGATTTTTGACTTCTCGGTCTTTATATAGTATGTGAAATTAATGCTCAGGAGGAAGTTTACTACGCTTACACTTTTTCACGTGGATTTAAATTGCGCATGAAACAGGGATGTGATCACTGTCACAATAAGCAGTTGGGAATGAGTTGGAGTACAAAACAATACTTTGAAAATTTTCCTGTGTAGACATTACCTTCCAGAAAATTCTTCTATGGCTACTCCAAATCCGTTTTTTACTTCAATTATTTTCTGATTCGGTATTAGTTATGATGAGATTGTCGGAGCACAAGGTTTAGGTGTGACAGAAGAAAACAACTACAACAATGGTGCCAAAATCATAATATCATCTACATTTTTTATTTTTGCCTTTTGCTTTGAAATCATCAATATGTATTGTGATTTTAATTGGTATATTTTGCCTGGTCCACATGTTCGTAGAAATTTTCAATCTCTCCTCCATCATTGTTTGTGGTTGGTGTGTGTGCCAATATTAAAGCAGCTGGGGTTCTATTTTGACAAGCCCAATACGATCCGATATCGGCCAAAATCTATTTTATAGATTTGGCTGCAGTTTCATCCAAAGAAATTCCGATCCCTTGTTGATGTTAATATCTTTCAGAACAAAGATTTTACCGTTGTCAGTTGTTTTCTCATCATAAAGAACTTCGTACAAATCCGTAACACTGACATTCATACGTGACATTTCTTGAAGAAGAGTGGTAATTTACATTTTTTATGTATGCTGCATTCGTTCCAGGTGGCAATTCTCAGTCGCAGGTGGTAGACAGTAGTTGGATGCCTATGGTATGTCAAATGTCGCCAGTACGTACCTAGCTCTAGCGAACAAAGATGATGTTACCAAATAACTAATCTGAATTCCTTCAATGTTGTTGAGTAGATCGAATTAAACGGATTTTATGGTTTTACAAAGAAATTTGCACTGGTGTACTTTTCGATAAATATTCTCCTTATATTGTTTTCAGAAAGCTGGTTGTGGATAAGGAGCTCTCCTATGTTTACTTGAAAGCAAGTCCTAAGATGCTGAGTGCTGAGATGTTTTTATTGTGTGACAAAAACTTAATTTCAGGCCTCAGCGGTCCTTACCTGCCCAGATAACGTTTATTTTCAAATACAAAAAATTCTATAACCTTTATATTATTCTAAATTCAAGTCACGCAATTTCTTTTTTACATCATTTGGTTGTGCATCGGATTAGAGATTAAGAAGCCATAGTCGTTGGTATTCATTTTATTTATCTATTTTTTTATTTTTTATTGATTTATTGATTTATTGATTTATTGATTTATTTATTTATTTATTTATCTATTTATTTATTTATTGTAATCTTGTTTCTCCTTCTTCTATTACCACCTTCAAGTAGAAACTCACCATGCCTACAAATATTTTGCAGTCCGCTCGAGATGAAACCCTGCAATTCGACTATCTTGTGTCATGAACTTGCAAATTAAAATTTGAGCGAAGCAGTCAATTAAAGAAATCTCACTATTGATAACAGGTATCATTCTTTTACAAAGACAAACCCTCGCCACTGAATCAAACGTGTGTAATTTATCTACGCCTTGCAGGGTTTTTTTTAGTCCCTTTCAATTGTTTACTAGCTTCTGTTAAAAAATAAGCAAGTGAGATTAGTTATCGCCTTCTGATCTTACCTTTTCGTCAATGTTCTTCTCTCCCTATTCTTTGTTCTGTTATCTGTTTATATTGTTTGAGGAATAGTAGCCTCCTAAACACATGTTTTTATCCCAGTGTGAAGATAAAAACGCCACAGCAAAATATTCTAAAGCAAAATATTGGGATAATTTTGGGATATTTCGTATCAATCTGACATTACTATGCCGTTAAATGCCCAAACTTTGGCACTGGAATTATCCAGGAGCATTGTTCGACATGTTTAATTTCCTATATTATTATGAGATCGCTAATTCGGTGTCGTGGCACACACGCAATGGAAGACAAAGCTTAGCTACCTAACATCGAAAAGAAAAACGAATTTTATGAAAACAGGAATCTGAACTTGGAAGGCCAATGAAAACCTAAGCACTTACGTTATCAATGAGACACATATGCAACCAGTTCTATCAAAGTCATTTTAGTTTGAGAAATGACTCAACCTGTTTCATGACGTTACTTGAAAAAGTTATGTTTTTAAAAAAATCAGTTTCTTGCAATTTGAAGAAATGACAAAGAAAAGGCAGACAAATGTTTTCAGTTTTGTACTGTTGAGACCAATTTGGATAAATAAAACACTTGATTACCACATGAGTTCACAAGGCCAAAATAAGGATTTGAAACATCTTTTATAAAAACTTCTCCAAAACATCAAGGCTGGTATATTTGGAAGTGGCAACTAGTTTTTTGTCACAGATAAGGCCACAGATCCAACATTGTTTACCCGGTATATATGTGTCAAAAGATCTTTAAATTATAGGGGGATTCATCCGCCTAATACCATTCGATAAAAAGCTACAAACGTTACTTTTAATATTTTACAACATTTAGACAGTCTTTTGGTAGAAGAGGCAAAAAAACAATATTTCGGCGGATACTCGACTGTGGTAGGGGTTTGAAAAGGAGTAGAAAAATTCACCAAATAAAAGATTCACAAGCAGCCCTCTAGAGGCTGCTTGTGAATTAAAAAAATTAATATGAGATTTGCCTAAGAAACAAGTGGCTTTGAAGAAAAAGCATGATGAACTATGGATACGAAATTTAGATTTACATAAAGATACAGACAGTAATGAAGCAGAAGGACTCGCCAGGCCCAAGTTAAGGTACTTCCCTCAAAAACCAAAATTATCCAATCCTTTCAATGTTCTCTTGGTGCAATGACCCTAAAAGCATTTCAGATACAATATGTTAGGCAGGGCAAGTGGCCTTTAAAGAAACTAAATCTCTTAGCTCTAGTACTTGACCACTCTGATGACCATAATGTGTCATTACAAAGTGAAAACGTCTCTATTTCTAATTCTTCACTAACTCTGAAGCTTTTTGTTTGGACATGGCATGTTTTGCGCGCTAAAAACTACGCTTAAACGTTTCCCCGAAAAGTAAAATGGAGGCAATAAAACTGCAGTTTTAAGAACTAAAACTTTATTTTCTTCAATCCATAAAACTACGACATAGTTTTAATGATGCAGCAATACCTCATTGACAAGAAAGTGCTGAATGGTTTTATCGTCCTCACTCTCATGCCGCCAAGTACACAGTTAAACTTTTAAAAAAGACAGATTGACCAATCCTGACTACAAGACAAACACATATCTTGAACAAACGCGGACACGATTTTAGCGAAAATATATAGTTTTTGAGAAACTTGTTTCGTAAGACTTTGATTTCTCGCAGTTAAACATTCAATTAAAAAGGCTGACATTGTCTTTTAATGCTAGAGGTGGTATAATGGAATTGACTAATCATTTGGGAAAGCTAAGTATTGCGGAAGTTTTTCAATTAAATGTTTACGCTAAGACAATACTGTCTTGTTATACCAGCTTCAAATGCTATCGATGAGCGTCTGTTTTGTACTATAAGATGCATCAAGACATCTTTGTGTGATACCATGACCCAAAACCCGCTAAATCACGCAATGTTTCTTGTTGTTCATCCTAATATGTTAGGTCACCTTGATTTTAAATCTGTTCTGAATGATTCTATTGACAGCTCGGAGAAAAGAAAGTTTAACATTGATTCATTGAAAGAATGTGGTTGTTTTCATTCTTCATATGTGATCCAGTCTCACTTCGGCTTATTCAAAATATGAAAAATACTCTCTTAGTGAATTTGGTTCAAGCCATCAATTTGAAATGAGAACTCAAAATTTAAAATAACTTTTAATAGCAAAAATCTGTTCTTTTCTTTGTCACTAGCAGAATAATTTTGAACTATCAGTTTTGAAATAATCCATTGACCTGTTTTATTAAGGGACATAGTTATTACATAATTAGACTGAATATAACATACAGAGTATAAGAATTACAGCCTTTTCTCTTTACATGTGTCCAGCCTTTGATATTGAAGACCTTTTGCATTATTGTATGAAATGAATTGGTAAGGCCCACAGAAAAAGTCTAAAATTTGAAACCTGCTGTCCACCTTCACTATCCAAAAGTGCAAAGTCACTAAAATAAACTCGATAGATGATATTATTTGAATTTACGTGGTAGTCAGCACGCTATCTAGGATCAAAATCGTTTATTACTTTTCATTTTTTCTAATATTGTTTTATTTTCAGTAACTCCAAGCCTAAAAACATTCTAGTTCCCTGGTGAACCAGTAGAAACAAAAATAGATAACACTTGCCAATAACTCTTGGATAAATTATAATTGAAGCTAGGAAATTTGTAGTTTGAAGGAAAAGCAAAAATTGCCATAATCAAAACTTATAAGAAATTTATTATGTATTTAGTTAGTTTGTTTGTTGCTTATCACTGTATGTGTAAACAGTCTGTATTGTAAGTTTATTTCCTTCTACGCCTTTTTGTTGGTCTTTTTAGGTCATAAGAAGATCTTATAAGCTGTAGTCAACAGGAGTCTCCAGGTCTTTTTTGTTAATCAAGAATTCTACAGCATGAGAAAAAGGTACACTAATAAATAGAAAATCTATTCGTTTGTTTCTACCATATTAACCTTGTCACTTAACAACAACCATTTTTCTTTGTAGACAAGAGTTTATGAAATTTCTACCTTCACCTGAGAGTAGGAACGTTTCTAGTACACTATAGTTTACTGCTTAGTCAGCCAAAGCCGAACAAGTACAGCACATATAATTTCTCCTCCAATAAAATACTAATAAAGTCGCATTGAAAGGGAAATTGTTCAAAATACATAAATTTAGCTTTATTCTAATAAAACAAAAATTGTTTACCGTTTCGTCTTGCTTTTCTTAATTTTTACTCCCAGAAAATACTGGAATAGAACTTTGGCAGAAATTGCAGCCCTTTTTCTTGTCAGACAAAAATTCTATACAGTACAAGTGTTAAGGTAACAAGACATAGAGCTACTTCACTGAAACCTCGTTTCAATAAAATTCTAGCGTGACCTGTTTCCTAGACTCTAGTGACAAGTCAATGCACTCAAGGTGTGCATTTGGCACAAAGGTCAGACAGAGTTGTGAAACCAAGTTGAGCTGACTCAGCTGGTTGTCAACAGCACATGGATGAATAACATTTAGGAAAATATGTTACTTCTCAGCATTTTTTTTAACATAAGGACAGAAGGGAGTCTTGAATGACCTACTTTATCTTTACAATAACAACTGCTAAGCATTCAATATTTAGCTTTTTCAAACATTATAAAAGCAAAGCATTGTACGAATGCTAAGTTCAGTTATTATGTCAGTAGTTACTATTCAAATGCTCTATGAATGTTGTCAGTAGTTACTTAAAACCTTCACAGAGCATTTGAAGATTACTTGGAACATTGGAATCAAATATTTCCAGGAGGACTATAAGTGGGTTGCTGAAAGAATACAAGACCATCAAATTATTGAAAATAATATCAGAATTTCATTAATAAAAAGGTAATTGTGAAGACACAGGAAAGTTATGCCCACTGAAGATTAAATGGTTTGTTGCAAAATTTGCTGGACTGAAAAGCATGATAGCAAAGTACAATGGTGTTTCAGTGAACCATTACAAAATTTAGTCAGAACATTACATTCCCAAACAAACTAATGAAAAAAGTACAAGGTCTAAAGTAGCGATGTATATAAGACACAAATTTTGATAAGCTAAATTGTAAATATCAGTAGTTCCATTAAGGTCTAAAACATAGGCGCCTCATTATCTCTTTGCATTTTTATAAACATTTCGAAGTGGAGGGCTCTTTCTTAGCTCATGAGATCATTGTCAGAGGACTTTGATTACTTGCAAAATTTAGTGAAGCCTTAATATGAAGGACATATAAGCTATGACATTAAAAATGCTCATCTCTTTTCTGTCTTCTCAGAACTCTTTTCAGTGAAAATGTTTAGCTATTTTTTCTGTTCTCTTTAAAAGAGAATCGAATAAAAATTACAAATATCACAAAATGTGTAAAGATAAAATATCTTTCTCGGTTTTGAGGTGGTTTGGTTAAAAGGTCACATGGTGTTATTAACTTTGACTTAGTCTCTTCGATTTTGTGAAGATGATTACCATACGAATTCTCAGATCACTTAATCTCAGAATTTGTATTACAAGCTATGAAGTACATTGATTAACATAATATCTTAGGACATCATCAGTCAAGTCAAAACACCCTAGCTTCCATTGAAAAATAAAGACATTTCAAATTCTTATCTGAGTTAAAAAGTACATTTTTTTAAACTTCTGTTGGCCCCATATAATACATCTAGTTTAGTATTATTTTACTTGTTCCAGTGTGCATTATATACATTTATCAAGAGATTGAAAAATCACAAGTGGGTCTTTGCTGGAATAATATGAAGAGACCTACAATGACCAAGGGAACACTGTCATTATCACATATTAAGTAATGTGACCTAACTTACTGCATTATGCGGGGATGAGCAAATATGACCCTTTGATTTTTCTTGTGTTTCTCAACTGCCTTTAAAATCTACTTTTTGGGATGTTCTCATTGATTTTACATTTAGTGTTTGGTGAAATGTACATAACATTAATGTCCCCTAAATAGTAGGAATAATCAAACCTATTGTAAAATAGTATCAGTTTATTTATTAAGTAAAATTGTACATTTTTATTAGAACACAGATCCGAAATGCTACATTAATTTTTTTTGTTTCAAAGCGGAAGATATTTTTAAAGGATCTTGCTCTAAACCTTCAAAGTAGTACGAATTAAAATCTTCTTCGTTAAAATTTGCATATTTGTATTATTGTTTACTAACGAATATTGGAGAATCCGTTGCTTGCTCTCCTTTGCTTACTTAATATAAATGTATTCAAACGAGAAGTCAGCTTTACATGTTGCACAATATTGTAGCATGTTGCTACATATAGCTTTTGCCTGGATTGAAGGAAAATTGGCCCGTATTTAAAAAAGGGATCTGATGTGCAACTACTGAATGATAAATGTTGCATAAAATTGCAACTGGGCAAAGAGGCACCAAATTACCCCAAAAAGTGCATGCGTTAGTCAGCTTTCGACAAAGGTATCCAATCTCAGAGTTCCAAGCTCTCCAGGACCTCAGGAATATTTTTCTTGAGAAAAAGTCAAAACCAAACATAAATAAGAGGTCATAATAGGAGAAGGTGTCAGAATTTAAAAGTTTTTCTGTCACATAAATTTATTACTACCTTATAAGCTTTTATGAAAAATTATACTGAAAAATATTTGGTGTTAAAACCGAAGTTGTTCTGTCAGTAATGGGGAGAAAAGAGTTAGTTTGACTCTAGTAAAAATTAATAACATGTTTCTACAAAATCTAAAAATACTAGTGCATTAATACATAGTCAATGCTGTATTGGAGATAATATTGTATATTTTTTTATGTATATCTTATCTGGTTCAAGTTAGTAACTTGCAAAGATCGCTGGAGGGCGTTGAATGAAGTTAGCTTTATATAAGACAAACATGTTGATTAAACAGAGTTGCAATCTTTAACAACAATATTTTATTTCCAAAAAACAGGAAAAATATGGATTTTTAGAAAAACAAATGAAATCCATTTGCTTAAAGGATAAAATTAAGGATAGTTTGGTTTTTCCCATTCAGCTGACGTTCTAAAGGGGTTCGCCCTCAAAGTGAAGGGCTCTGATTGAGTATAACAGTAACTGAAAATCTGATCTATGAACCTTTATGAAAATCTTTTTATAGTTTAAGGGATTGTAAAGTTACAATTCTGTTTGAAGCACAATTAACACTGGTCATGAGTTATCACAATTAATATATATATATATATATATATATATATATATTCGACACAGGAAATATAATATATATATATATATATATATTAATTGTGATAACTCATGACCAGTGTTAATCCTGCAAGTAAATCCTGCTGAAAAACATGCACACACACATAATATATATATATATATATATAAAAAAAATATAAAATAGATGTAATAAGTTGGAAAGAACCAAAAACCCACACTGCCCATCTCGACAAGCCTGTTTCGTGATTTTTCTCATTCGTCAGGAAATGTACAAATAAAAATATTCCAGTAGCGCTTTATATATCTTATTCACAACTA
>RDPX01000077.1:318725-350810 GCA_003991215.1 Morbakka virulenta | reverse complement strand
TCTCTCTCCCTCTCTCTCTCTCTCTCTCTCTCTCTCTCTCTCTCTCTCTCTCTCTCTCTCTCTCTCTCTCTCTCTCTCTCTCTCTCTCTCTCTCTCTAGTAGAAATCTGTAGAAGGCATTAAGATTGATATCAATAAATAGTTACTCTAAAGTGGTCTTGATTGACGGTAAGCGTAACTAAAAAGATCTTTTGTCTAATTCTCTTGTTTTGTGAAGAATAAGCCTGCTTGGAGGGTAAAATAACTAATCTGAAATACCTAACAGTCATAGAAATAACAGCAAACTGTAACTTAAAACATTTGAGAATGTATATTTGATTTTCATCAGTAAATGAAAAACCTCGTTTGTTTGTATAAAACACAATCCATATGTTGGCAAGAACTCTGTTTGCAAAGAAAATAACCAATCGTTGGAATCTGTAGAACTTAAAATCTCCTATGGCGTTGTAATGACACTAATGAGTCTCGAATATCGCAATTAAAATCATGCTCTTTTTGGTTCAAAGCTTTTTCGCTGGCATATGACTGGACCAAGATGCCAGCATAAGAAAATATCAGTCACCTGTGGTTTTATCAATACGGGAAACAAAAAGAGGATTGAGAAAGCCCTCCACCTTTTGTGATTGGCTGAAAAAACAAGATTGATGACAGTTGTGTAACATACGTAAGAGAGCAAATAAACCTTGGGGCTTACTTTAACGACTCATTTTTTATGAGAAAGAGCCTATACAAAACAGCCACCCTTTCGAGAGCAGGGGTCTGGTACCAGCAGCTTTAAAAAGTGGGTTGGTACGCAATTTTTATCAATACTCTTTAGAGTGCTGCAAAATGCAAATGAAAGTAAATTGTTCCTTACATTGAATAAAACAGCTAAGCTTTCATAAATACTTTATTACCATGTATTCATCCTGTCGAGAGCAGGGGTCTGGTACAAGCAACTTTTAAAAGTCGGTTGTTATGCAATTTTTAGAGTGCTGCAAAATGCAATTAAAAGTAAAGTGTTTCTTACATTGAATAAAACAGCTAAGCTTTCATAAAGACTTCATTACCATGTATTAAAACTTCACAACTTTTTTTGTTTTAATGACAGGAAATTATATAAATATGTCTCAATTATATTGAGAATGAATATAATGTTCAAGTTACAAGTGATGGAGCATGGCATAACGACCAACATGATCTTTTTCAAGAGGATTCAGCTATCACTCTTTGTAATTTTCACATAAATATTGACTTACTTCTTTGGTCTCACTTTTTTTATTTGTTGCTTATCAAATAAAGCATTAGAAAAGGACATTAGCTGAAGGATTAAAGATGAGTGCGACAATCTAGCTCACTAAAACTAAAGAAAACCAAATACCCTTGTTTTGCACAAGGGCATTTGGTCAATTGTTTTGACAAGTGCTATTTAATACTGTATTATGTAATTCCAAGTTATACATACACACCCATTGTATCTAATTGAGCCAAAAAATATTATCCTTTATTGTTTTGATATGTATTACTTTGGAATTACAGTAGTTCATAATACATTTTCTAGTTGATAGCAATAATAATAGTATTTTAGTTATCTGACTTAAAAATAACCTTCACCCCTTAGCCTGGTTTTATCCAGTAGTGGTTGGTGCAACGGTACTAATGGGACTGAGCTCCAGCAAAGCTTTTCATGGAAATATATTTCCATTTTAACAAGAGAACTTAAACTTGGGCTCTTGATATATTTATTCTTATTTTTAAACACTGGTAGGATGTCGTTGGTCTTAAGCATAAATTTGTAATTGTATTATCATATTAGTCTCCCACAATTTTGTATTTCACTTGATCAGAACGTTCAAATGTTGTGTATAAGTTTACATGTGACATCTGTAATACTATGTATTATGGTAAAACCATACGTCACTTGAACGTCAGAGCGTAGGAACATTAAGGATTTTCCAATTCAACATGAAAAAGCGTCAATAACAAACCTCCTGCGTTGTTACAACAGCTTGCACCCTGTTTGCAGTTTATTAATTCATCGAGACCAGTGTAATATAAACTTCAATGTTACTTCAAGACCTACGTATGTATTTAGCAATGATTGACAGATATTGAAGAGTTTTGGTTTTTTGGTCTGCTTGGTTCATCTTTCTTTGGCCTAATGGGTTTGTAACGTTTTTGAATTTATTTATAAGCATGTGTTAACCGTTAAAAAATTTTCAATTCTAGTTAATGGTTCAAATTGACGACCGAAACATCGAAATAAAATCAACTTTGGTGAGAGTTTTTATCCAGAATAGTTTAGGAGCCACTATCAACTCAAGAAACACAAATTTGAAGAAAATCTAATCATTGAAATGTTTGTCTAAGATTCAGTGGATGCCAACTCTAAAGGATGAAAATAAACTATATTTGGAGCACTGACAGCTACAAAGAAATCGAAACAATCATTGCATCCTTGCTCTTTGAGACATGCATAGTATCAACGTTATCTTTTTTTCTCAGTGATTGATACAATTTATTTTAGACCCAACATCAAATAATTTAGGTTATCTTTTATTATTCATTTTGTGATATACGTTTTTATTGTTAAAAGGCAGCTAAACATGCTCGGTTCATGGACATGTTGGAAGGAGAACGAATTTATCGACCCAGAAAACTTCAAGCCAAGCTGATCAAGAGCTTGCGAGTCAGTTCTTTGGAGTCCGAAAACACTCGGTGAGCAACCAGTGTCCTTTCCTAGATATACCTTATGAGACTGGGGAGAGTACTAATAACAGACACCTCCTCACAACCTTAGTCAAGGAGTAAAGCAAGGCTACGTCTGACAAGATATTGGAGAAAACCCAGAAGTTTTTAGGTTTCCTCATCCTTCATTACTTTGCAAATTAATGTAAATAAAATAAATTAACTTTTTATGAAAAATAGTCTTTTTCAGCATTAACAAGATGATTTCTCTAGTTTTGCATGGTTTTAATAACAATAATGTCCTCCTCTAGCCTTGAGCAGGATCTGAACTCGATTTGGTTTTGACTCTATCAGACTTTTGCTAATTTTTCTGATTTATCATGAAATCTTGAGACAATAATTTTATGATTGTCCCTCTCAACTTTATCTTTTTTGTGCAAGTATTATTCGAAAGTCGTCTCTTCAAGATATCCCATAAATTCTCAATGGAATTAAAGTCCGGGGAACAATATAGAAGAGCAAGAATGGCCAGGGAAATCGCATATTTATGGGATATTCTATTTGATTCAGTCTGCTGTATTTGTGCCTGTGATAGTTGAATTCAAGCCTTGAAACATAGTATGATTATTTCCACTTTTAGCATTTTGATACAAATAATTTCAGGACGTTTGTCAAT
Source organism: Morbakka virulenta (assembly GCA_003991215.1). Taxonomy (NCBI): domain Eukaryota; kingdom Metazoa; phylum Cnidaria; class Cubozoa; order Carybdeida; family Carukiidae; genus Morbakka; species Morbakka virulenta. The sequence continues at coordinate 347,468 of RDPX01000077.1, read as the reverse complement.
GTCAATGAAATATCGATGAAATGGGCTTTCACAGTTTTAAAAATCATGTATGTAAGCAACAGCTGTGTTCTTCCAATTAGCTTGTATTTTTCGGTTTTCAAAACCCCTATGCATGATTTTAAGTCTAATATAAAGCAATCAGTAAAAGCCAAGTTCACTATCTTACTCTTCTTTTATAATTTTCTACATTATCAGAGACACTTGTGGTTTTACTGGCAGCCTATCCTTCTTCTTAACCAATATTTACAGCTTCAAGATTATCTTGGTCTTCCTGGAAGTAAAAAGAAGGGTTTTATTCTTGACCAAAATCGTGTCTTTGTTAATATAGCCTTTGTCTTTTAGCAGGGCATCATTTCAGAAAATATGCATTCCATATTTATTAATAGCCACTTGATTTTTACAAGTTTTCCAACAAAACAGTTGTTGCCAGTTGCTGGAGCACATTATTGTACGAATTCCAGCTTTTGCTCTCAGGAACTACAAATCGCTGTAGTGTCTGGACCAGTCAATATATCCTCCAAGTCTATCTATCAGAGTGCCACTAACAACTTTTTTGGTAAACTATACCCTTTTTCAAACAAGAAGTACAAATACAATAAAGGATGTTAAGTGCATAGGAGAACTAATCTACAAAAATATAGTATCAGAAACTTACTGGTAGTGTATCAAGAGTAGTCAAAACAGGAGATCCTCATTTCATGCAGTAAACTATACAACATTAATAAAGGTGCATAAACAGAAGTAGTTTTATTCTATTTATGAAGACGTTGGGCATCTTAGAAACATTTTGATAGAAAGATGTATAAAGATGCTACTGAGTCATCAATTAGCACTTCTTTTTCAGTGTTGCTTAGGGGAAACAATACTTTGTGAAAAATGTGTAGACGCAAAAAGTATTTCATGTCAGAGACAGATGTAGTTGTTGATGGAAGTTTCCTGGTATATATTGCATCTTTAGTGTGAAAAATGCCAGCTTAAGAATTACAAAATTTAGGGAACGAATGTTTCAAATTTACATTTTTTCTGACTTTTAATCCTCACCTGAATTTGATACCTGACAAATAGCAATATATTTTCCTCTTATGAGGGTTGTTCAAAAACTTAAGAAGTCANACTAATCTACAAAAATATAGTATCAGAAACTTACTGGTAGTGTATCAAGAGTAGTCAAAACAGGAGATCCTCATTTCATGCAGTAAACTATACAACATTAATAAAGGTGCATAAACAGAAGTAGTTTTATTCTATTTATGAAGACGTTGGGCATCTTAGAAACATTTTGATAGAAAGATGTATAAAGATGCTACTGAGTCATCAATTAGCACTTCTTTTTCAGTGTTGCTTAGGGGAAACAATACTTTGTGAAAAATGTGTAGACGCAAAAAGTATTTCATGTCAGAGACAGATGTAGTTGTTGATGGTTTGTCAATCACAGGTAATTTCTTTGAATAGGCTACTGTAATATACTGTGTAAACATAGTAATAATCGGTGAAGAGTTAAGAAAAACAGGTTCTATATTTTGTTTTAAAACAATAAAGAAAGTAGTCAAATTTGTCTTCAAAAAACAAAGAGAGAAAAAGTCGTACAGGATAAAATTGTATTGAAAATGATCATCCTTTTTCTCATTCCCAATCTCATGTTCAAAGTAAAAGCCAAAGCTATAGATGAATGTTTCTTTAAAACAACATCTCTAACAAACAGACTTTATATCTTACTGGAAGAAGTAGTAGATTAGATTTTCCACTCTCCAGCCATTGACAAATTTCTTTCCAATACTTTTTCTAGGAACTTAGGTCCATTGTAGAACTAAGTATCTGCCGAGGATAGGATTTTCCCCCTTACGACTCTAACGTGTCATTTTTATTGGTTTTGCAAGCAACAGCACTGTAAAGAACGGCTGGAAGAGAAAGGCTAAAAGAATCCATGTCGATTGAAGTGGGATGGTAAAGATTATATTCGTGATAAAACGTCAAATCACATCTGAGTCCTTTATGCAAGATATGCACCTTTTAGCTTCCACCATAAACGCTACAGCATCTGTGAAATCTTAGGTTGTTGATGTGTGGAAACAGCGATGGAGCAATACAGAAAACCAGCTTTCCCAATTTATTCCTGAAGCTACGTTGAAACCTCCACGACATGACCTGAAGCGTGAACAATGGGTGCTCTTAAATCGTTTACGATCTGGATATGGACGATACGCCTATTTCATGCATAGAATTGGTCTTAGGGACAATCTATGTTGTTGCTGTGGTGAAATTCAATCACATCAACATGTATTGATTTGTCAAATGATAGGTACTCGAAGTGATATCAAAACCGTAGATGAGGACTTCCGCTTGTGGCTCAGTGAAAATGTCTTAGATATTTAGCTTTTTTGTTGATCATACGCATATATATATATATATATATATACAAGATCTCAAATATTTTTTAATGTTTTTTACGCTAATATTAGTCCATGTTATTTTAAGAGAAAGTTCTTGCTTTATGCTTAGTAGTTTTGCTTGTAAAATCTGTGTGTAACTAGTTCATTGACTGTATGTAAGTATAACTTATCAGAATGCTGTCATGAGGCTCTTCAGAATTAAATTCCCCTATGTTTTTCATTTGGTTACTTACATCCTAGTTACCTGCTTTATGAACAATAGTAGGTGAATTTCCGTAAATAAACAAATGAACAGATTCTGTTTGACAGTTGATAAATTTCTTTAGTTTTTGATGCAGACACTAACTCAGTATAGATACTATAGACTTAAGTTTGAACTTCTACTTTAATTGAAACTTTGTAGTTTAGTTTCTTATTTTCGTACAGCCGTTGCATCTCTTTAAAAATGGTACCCACTCCGGAATTAGAGTTCCAAAGACAAGAAGGAATAAGTATTGGGACATTCGCCAGTGCTTTGGATCCAGCAGATGGTAAGTTCATCAAAGGAGAACTGCAGCATTTTTACGGCTTTTTGCCTCCCAACAGCATTCATACCTTGATAACACTTCTTAACTGAGCCACTTTAACACTGGTACTGACTTGCTTAGATGAGCATACATTCTTAGTGTGACTTACTAATACTGGCATTAGTTTGTGTTTGACAGACTCCCTTCAATAGCATTTCCTTACCAACTTCCATCATTCTTTAGCCAGAAAAAGATCCAGATGTCAAGAGACGCTTGCTCTCCGAAGACCTCTGCACATCCTCTCTACCCTGCTTTACTTCATATGGAGTGAAGCTCCTATCCAGCTAGAAGAGCTGCACTATATTCCGCTCACATATTCTGTAGCTTCATCTTTCTATAAGCATGCATTGACAGTCTCTCTTGTTGTATCTCTTTCTGTTCTTCGGCCACATTTATATTTGATTACCGTGGAACTATCAGCTACAGTATATGGACTATCGACTGGTCTTCATTCCAAATGACGATGTCTGGTATCTAAAAGATCGCCACTACTGTGGAACATTCATAACTTATTTTGCATGTCTTCAATGTTCCCTCATTTCTCGTCCACTAGCATTATTCATCTTCTTTTCACTCGCTTAGGAGCTATTTTTCCTGCCTCGTGAAATCTAAATTCCCTTTCCACTTCCCTGTCTGAGAGCTTGCTTTTATTGATCTGTTCTAATAAAGTCTTCGATGCATCAAAGGTAAAACACAGCACCTGATCATGTCTCTAGGTGTACCTCCCTCCGTTCAGACTTTTTCACCAAGGGCTGCAACATTGGTGTGTGAGAAAATACCTTTCTTTTTTGCTCTCAGGTAAAATGATATTTTTAACTAACAGAGTGTCCCCAATAATACCAAAACAACATTTAGGGAAAAGAGATTGACCATTTACATTTTTCTTGCGTTCATACCAATATGATGAAAAGATTAAAATTTCCATAAATGACTCATGGTGCCCCCTAATATGAAATTTTCGACCTTATCCTCCATGAAGCCTTTTTTTATTACATAGCCTTCACCAATTGAACATTTGCAAAATCGTACAATTAATGAGTAACTATCTGTTTCATGTTTTTTTTGGATGGAAAAAGTTATAAGAATAAATATGTAAAAGTTTGTTAAGGAAAGTATAAACCTTTGGTTCAAAAGTACAAATAGACAATCGCATGTTTGTTTTCTGCTAACATCTCATTTTGATTTGTTTGGATTTGGAATTTTGAAAAAGCATTTAAATTCTAAACTCTGATCCACACGAAAAGTAAACATTTTTGAACTTTCACTAAATGATGCTTCAGAAACCAAAAATAAAAGCATACCTTTTTGACCTCACGAAATAAAACGCACACCTTTCTGAAATGTTCTGGCAGCAGTTTGAACAAAGTTGGTACAGCATCCACAGTAAATTTTACATTTACCCTGGTCAATTAATGTTTTTTTTAGCAAAATGGTCAGAGCAATTTTGTGATTTTACTTGGGGCACAAGCCTTCTCGACAAATGTTCACCACTCACTTGTTTCTTTGTCCTGTGTCTTTTGTAAACCCGTTTGTCTAAAATACCTAACAAAACGTAAATCATCTATATTCATGAAATTCGAAATTACTGTCGTCTTCTTGTTGTTTTTCTTCTTCTTCTTCATCCTATCTCTCTCTCTCTCTCTTTCTCTCTCTCTGTATTTCTCTGTATGGGTGTAGTCCAATTTGGTTCACAGACCAGGTAATATACAAAGTTCAACGTAGGGGTGCAATTACTTTGCACTGCTTTAATTAAAATAGGTCAGGTTGGTTTGTGTTATAACGGCCTGGACGTTTGTTAGAGCCAAAAAGTGATTCATTTGGGTGTTTTATTAAATAAAAAGAACTACAATCAAAATGTGAATCCAACCAAGAAAACTAGGAACTTCAAACTCCCTTACATGATATTTTCAAACCCAAGGCAGAATAAGTGCTATGTTTTTGTATATGAACACTGTAGCTTCTGCCAGGGCTGAAAAAGGGGCCATATGGATTTATTATCAAAGACCTGGCATTCAAAAATGGTTTAATCAGGAAACCCAAATGGTGATTAAGTGGGACGTTAATAAAAGGTAGAGACCTACACTCAAAAAATAACTGTAACTAGCCAATGTAAACATTAATAAAGTTACATTTTGATATGAGCCCTGTAGCAGTCCCTGAGACCAAAAATTATTATCTTTGGAGCAGACTCTACAGCCATAAGAGAGGTCAAGTGGGCCTGTCAGCATAGGTAGGGACCTGTAATGCAAAATGTTTTAACCAGGCAATGCAGAAAGCTAAAATACTGTGCCATCTTACCTCGCATCCCTTAGCTAAAGATTGGCTAAGGTAATTTTCAATATGGCCGCTAGAGGAACTTCAAGAACCTAAAAAGGCTTAACACGTGCTCATTCTCCAATACAGAGACAACAGTGGAAAAAGAATCTAACTAGGTAACGTAGAAAATTAAAGTTTTGTGTTGAAGTGCTTTACCATCCTGTACTGAATACAGGCTCCTTTGTATGTCAATATCAATGTCAAGGGGCCAAAGAGAAAGTCATTTGAGTCCATTGTTAAAGATGAAGACCTGCAATCGAAATCTTTACTAGGCAATGCAGAAAGCTCAAACCTGGTTTTAGCCTACTTTGCAAAGCTGCAATGAATATAAGCTATGTGTTACGTATCAAAGTTAAGGGCAGCAAGAGCGCTGTGTGGGTTTTTCAGAAAAATGGGAGTGTGCTTTTAGATTGCAATTTCGATGTTATTAATTTTTCATGAAAGCAATTATTCAATGATATTTGCATACTCAACTGGATGCCCTAAGGAGTGGCTTTTATCTCTTTCAGCTGATTACATATAATGCTGTATATAGCCTAGTTAGTAGGCCTATTTTTCCAATTCTGAATTATAGAACTTAGAAATGAAACTTTGCATGAAAATCGCCTTTTTACTTGAGATTCATTGTCTTCACATTCCTTGCTGTCACACATTCATTTTGCTTAACCTTTTTTCTCTCACTGCACTTGTATGCAAAGCGTTGCGTTCCTCTGTAATCCATGCTTGTCGAAGCCACTATAATTTCCTGTATTTTCATAGCCCTTCTCAATTCGTGCCTTTAAAATCACATGGTTACAAAATCCAGACTAATGAGAAAAAAGGAAGCTCTATTCAGCCTATTTTTATGTCAGTGACCAAAAGCACCCATTTTACTATGACAATTACATGAATAAATCTTCTCATATAGCTGTAATCCAATAGATAATGTTAGTTTAGGGTTACCAGTTGAAAGAGAATGCCCATATATTCTAGTAATACTGACTGTAAAGTGTTGTTTTGTTCATCATGTATTGAAGCTGCCACCTTGAATTGAGACAGACGTTGGTGAGTCCAACTATTTCATCCAGACTTGTGACAAGTGATTAAAATCTTAAGATTGATATAGCAATCGTTTCTCCATAGGACAGCTAGTGTATCGGTGGAGCTTGCAACAATTTTTCTTTCTGAAGCCCTTTTATATTACAAACTTCAATATGAATGGCATCTCTAATAGATGAATATTTTATGATATTCCATACAGCCAAGATATTTGCATAGAAATCTTTTAGTTATTGTAACTTAAGTATTAGAGAATCAAAGACCGGTGCTAGTCTAGGATTTCTGTTGTTAACATAGGTTCAAGTCTCCATTGCAAAACAGAATGCTTCCCACTGACGTTTGTTGTTCCATCACAGCCATGGAAACAGACTTGCATAACTGTGATTTCTTTTCTTTTAAAACCTTGCAAATATTTTTACATAAAGCATCGGCCCTTGTGCTCCCAAGCATTTCCGCCAGACCAAGATACTTTTTAATAAGCTTGTAAATGTCGGAGTCGAAGTCTCTTATGTAAATCACCATGACTGCCCTATCAGTCGCATTGGTTGTCTAAGCGGCAAGCAAACTGTAATTATCTACGCTACAATGATCTTTTGTGTTCTTTTGTTACGGTTTCCATTAATACATTTCCAAAACTAGTTAATAGATGCGACAGAGACAGACGTGGTACCAAAACAGGTGTCCCTTAAATGTGCGTCTATCTCACCATTGCCAATATCATCGGGAAGGAAATTCACTCAAACCTAAAATTTTTCTTTTATAGCACAGTCCTTTTTCAATTCAAAAAATCTTTTTAAAGCACCATTTCGAGATTTTATGCTTACATTCTTAATGCATTTGACCTTGGACTACTTGCTGGTAAATGTTTCATTTTTTTCAATTTTTTTACATTCCTGGCATTTTGAAATAGATTGGCTATGCTTTAAGACTCGATGTTTTAGAAAAGCCTTATTAAGATGCTTCCATAAATTCATGGCTGTAGGAAACCAATATTAACCTTTGCCATACAAACTTTACACTGCAAATCTTTTCCTTTGGCAGAGTAATAGAAAAAGAGCTATTCGGTTTCCCAATGTTTATGGATTTTATTATTCCAAGAAAGGATACGCCATCTTTCAGTGCTTTGTGTTTATCTTTCTTTTCCTTCTCTTCGTTGTCGTTATCGCTTATACCACCACCTCCATCACCGTTAGTTTCCGTATGGTCTTTATCGTCACCTTTATTGTTCATAACGCCCTCTTCACGATCATTAAGTTTACATGTGTCCGTTTTCGTTTTTAACATGTCCTTCACTCCCAGTTTATTCTCCGTTATTCTCTCTTATCCCTCAAAAATGTTCTATGGGTATGCGGGTTCAGTGAAAACCTCAGGGTATAGACCATTCTGCCTTTCACAGTCTCTGGGTCTTCTTTTGCAAAGCAAAGCACCCGATCAGCCATCCCTTCTTGGGTTGAAAATCCATCATCCTATATTTGGGCGAATGAAGTTTCATTTTGAGCTCACCGGCCAGAGAAAGATAGCTACTCACTGTTTTGTGAGCAGGTCTTTAGACCAAAAGCTACCCGTTCCAACATAACCGTGTTAAACGTCAGGAAGGGCTTCCATCCACAGAAAACTGCAAGATCTTTATTGACAAAATGGCAATAAAATTAAGCTCCAAACCGGATCGGTCGCGGCTTGGGTCAACAACGACCACCTTTTCCTTGGGTATCCAGTTGTGTAATTAAAAATATGTTACTAGCCGAACTATTGATCAACATATGGTAATCGTCAAGACGGAGCTGAGTATAAGAATGGCATCTCTAAGCATTGGTAGGCTGACAGGAAAAGCAGGAGAAGTTGTAGATATGACTGAAAGGAGGACGATAAAAATACTTTGTGTGTAAGAAACTAAATGGCAAGGGTCTAAGGCTAAAGAAATTGGATGAGGCTACAAACTGTATTATCATGGCAAAAACAGAGCACAAAAAGCAGTGCGCATCATTTTGGATATGTTTCTAGGGGATAGAGAGTCTTACAGATTCACAGGTGGATTATTTTCTTTTTATTAACCATGCTGTTATCAGTTCCTTACCTAATCAAGCACTGGGAGTTTTCTCCTTTATTAGTTTTCATAACTTAAGAGTGCCTATTTTCAGAAATGTATCTACATACATGTATATTAACGTTGCTATTACTTTTCTTTATTTCCTTTATTTTTATTGTAGTTCTATATGTAAGTTATTAAACATGAATTTTCAGGTTGTAAGTAAACTACTTTATCATTGACTTATAAACCAACTGATTGAGAGTGTACAGGATGTATTGCTTTCCCTTGTGGTAATAGGACTTTTTAGGCACTAACTGGCAGTACAGTAGGTGTTTCTTAGTTACGTTTACGGCTATAAATAATTGATCTATTCCAAAACAGTCTCTGATACTCACTGCGTCTATCCAGTCACCCTCTTTTACAACCATTGCATCCATGCATCTCTTAACAACGCCCTTCAAACCTCACCCTGACTTTCTCTACTCCACTTCAATATTACGGGTGGTTCTCATACTGTTTTCGGTACATGTATAATTTCTCTCCTCATAACATGCCCAAACCAACAGAGTCTTGCTTCTCTAGCCTTTTCACAGATACACCTTTCTTTGAACAATCGCCTTATGTCAAAGTTGGTCATGTGCTCATGTAATGACTTGTTATCAACCCGTTTCAACATTCTCATCTCTGTACTTTCCAGCATATTCTCTTCTAATTTCCTTGACGAAGTCACCTCTAAACCGTACAGCGATACTGGTCGAATCACACTCTTCTAGATTTTTGTTTTCATCTTGAAAACCATTTTCTTATCGCACCACTCAACTAACCTACCTCTATTTTGCCCACGCCCTGCTTACTCCAGCTCTGATTTCCTCTCTCGAGCCTCCGTCTTCCTGTATCATTGATCCTAAATACCCGAATTTATAGATTTTCCTTATTTCTTGCTCTGGTACGTCCTTTGTTATTACCTGAGGTCCTCCATTGCGGTGCTCTTTTTTTTGTAACCTTTATCCTCGAATGGCTCTCATCCTTGATATGTGATGACTCTCCAGTACATAAAAAAGACCATAACTTCTGCCTTCTTGTAGTTGACCTTCAAACCTCTTGCCTAGAGTGCTACTTGCCATTATTATAATCTATGTTGCAATTCTCTTGTCTTATTTTCTCTTATGTTTGAAGTAATCATTAAGGCAATCGCGCAGAGGAGCTGTTCTGGCAGTCCACTTCTGCCAATTGCGCTGTGTCATTTAAAAATAGCCAAAAGAGAATGGGCTGAGGCCTGATATTTGATGTAAGCGAACACTGATTTTAGACTGAGTGACTGTGTTTAGAGAATACACCTGCGCTGCTTTGGATGTTGGTGTTGCAGTGGTGGTACAAACTGGCAATAACTCTGAGTAGCTTTTCTGTGTTACAACTGATTCCCAAGACTAATGCAGGACTTCCCTTGGGACCCGGTTATAAGCCCTTTCCAAGTCTACGAAAACAACGAAGAGGGAATTGCTGCCTTCTAATGTCTTTCCTTGCCTCTATCGCAATATGAAAAGGACATCAACCGTGCTTTTCACAAGCATGAAAAAAAGCTATATCATTAATTCAATTGTCTCTTGTCAATTACCAGCTCATATATTATCATAGTGTGCTCCAACAGCTTAATAGCTCTGTAAAGTTTACCTTCGACAGGAGTAGCTTAATTCTTGAAGACTGAGATAAGTAAACTGTTTTCCCAGTGTGTTGAGATGGTTTTCAGATTTTGTTTTGGAGCTCTGTTATCTAAAGAATCTTTTCCTCTCCCAGGCCCCTGAACATTTTCAATACTTTCGTGCTGTGTTATTCCTTAGATCACGTCCTCAAGCTCTTTAAAAATGCTTTCTTCTCAATCTCGCTACACGCCACTTGTATTCGATAGGCACTTATGACTATCAAGCACCTTCTTCCATTGCTACTTTTATCCCAATAGAATGACTGCTTTTTCTATTCATTCAACAATATATTTCATTTCCTTGCTCAAGATAATTTCTGGGGAAATTTTGATGAGTGCCGGCTCAAATCTTCACTTCGGTGAGCCCTGCACACTGAACCTAACGGAAAGCTCAATCCTGCGGTGACAATATTTTTGGGTGTCATACCATAGCCATAACCGCCTTTGCTCAGACCTTGCGGCCTCTTATCCAAGGCGCACCACATGAAAGTGAGGGTAACTTAGCCTGATGTTGGTCTCAGGTAAGTTTTTCAATTTCTCTTTTTGCCTTGAGGCTTATCTGCGTTAGTCATTGCGGCGGACTTGTCTAACCTTCTAACGCCCTTTTCTCACATGGAGTGCTATTTCATTAAATCCGTAAAAAGACACAAAAATGAAATTTCATAGACACACTTACTCATTTGTATAGAGAAATTCTTTGTTTCGCCCACCCTTTACTGGTCTGTCATCCATCCTCATAATTAAATGCTCCACAACACCACCAATTTTGTTGACCCACTTATCGAGACTTTTAAAACCAAAATCTTTTGACCTGTTGTGGCTACCATTTTAGCTCCTCACACATTGGCCACATCATGATACTCTGTCAGGATCCAAGGCATCCTGTCCCTTCAGACAGGAAAAAAAAATGCAGTCAGCAAAACGAGGCTGACCGGTAATGGCGCGTTTTGTTGTTGTTACAAGATTGCGTGCTGCAGTTGGTGCTTTAATATCTACTTTACTATCTGTAACTAAGATTCGTAAGCATTAAAATTATAAAGAATGGTTTTGGTTTTTTTTCTTGATGTACAGTAGCTGAAAAAATGAAGAAAATGTAACCTGAAAAAATTGAGTTACGACATGATATGTGTTTTAGTAATTGACATCCCAGACTTGGGCCGTTACTAATCAACTCGTGTGCTACAATACTGCGTCTCATATCAACATTATTGAGGATGAATGGCGCTGAAATCATTGGAGCTGGACAAGTGTCCTTTGAAGATTCTAAGAGTAATGGAACAATAGCTGTAGGAGCATCCTGGGTACATCAAGACCTTGCCAAGGTAATTTTTAATAGGCCTGTAGATATAGCCGTACTGGTTTTCTTTTGTAAGCAAGCTTAATTCAAGAGTTAATTATGCTGATTTAGAGATTACCTAAGGTAGATGAATCTGTCTTTAAATCTAAGACCTGTACCCCACAAAGATGAATGATTACTCAAAGTTTATCATTCGCCCTTGTGATGTTTTTTACAGTCCTATTGTGTATAACATACTGTCTGGATCCAGCACCTTTATTAGTAAAGTTCCCGGGATATTTTGCGACCACATTCTAACTACTTTCTAACTAACCACTAAAACACATTGTAAACAAGCTTGATAAAAAATTTATAACCTTTCTCTTTTTTTTCTTATGATTTCTTTTATATGCGTGAAATAAAATAACTCCGAGAAGGCAAAAATATTTATCTGAGCTAAAGTAAACCAATAATTGTCAAACGATAAAAAATGGCTGCAAAGATGTTAAAATCTTTTTTGAATTGGGCGTTTTAAAAACCTCTTTTATAATGAATCCACCAATGAAGAAAATATCCTGTTGATTATGACATTACCACATTAAAAAAGTAAACCCACATTTCAATTTCTAAAGATCAAATGTGCCTTGATATTACCTGATATGGAAAATTTTTATTTTCAATAGAAGAAAGATAATCTGTTACTACAAATCAATCCAACAAATTTGAGGAATATGAAGTGCCAATATACTAAATGGTAAAAATTTTTCCAATGGTTTTGAATAAGTCTTCAGGTCCATATCATTAGTAACTCATGCATAAGAATGTAAGTTAAATAGATCCACAAGCAGATATGAAAAATAAATTTTGAAGGTCAAATGACAACCAAAAATATTAACATGAAGCTCTCTGGATATCAATTTGTAAACAGGACGTTGGCCTCTTAGACTGGAACAGTTACTTGAAAAGTATGAAAAATATCGTGCAAACATTGGTGCTTACATGCAGAGTACAATGTATTTCCAGCACCTTTTTTATTACCCCTGATCATAGCAAAACTACTACATAAGTAGATATAAGAGCCTTATCATCTCATGAGTAACCCCTCTGGTGATATATCTTTAGCTACATAAACAAATTTTATATTTTATTTCTTTGTCTTTATCATTGCCTTCCCAATAGTATATGCTGATTGGTATTTTCACAGTTATGGAAAAGATAATTCACCAAGAATTATGTCAGCAATATAACCCATCATGATTTAATTTTGTACCCTCAACTCAGAATTTGTAAATGGTCTCATTGTAATAGGCCTTGCTTTTTTTATCAAACCTTCTATAAATAGCAAGGCTAGCACATGCATGTTATGTAAATAGATTGCAGCAGTGAAAGTAGTGAGCATTTTTGCATAACAAGACAGTAGTAAAAATTATCTGGGCAATAACTTCAATACAGAAAACTTTGATTTAGATTTAGCAGAACCAACCTTACTTGAATAAATACAAATAGCTTAAGTAACTGTTGGTTTTTTTGTTAAAGAATAGTTTTTGGAATTGGGTTTGATTTTCCTATATGAAACACTGGATTTTTGAATTACGATTGTTTGTATTTAACAGGTACAAGTGAAGGTTTTTAAAGGACATACAAGAGGGGTAAATCATTGCTCTTTTATGGATGATGAGAAGTACATTCTTAGTTCTTCTGATGACAAAACAGCAAGACTTTGGGTAAGCTATTTTTATTGGATTGTGTAGCATATTTTTCAGTATAAATTGCATACTTGCATTTGAATAAACACTACTTGAACATGAAGTTGAACAGGTTTTCTAACAACTTGCTTAAAATATGTTTGAGTGACAGAATTATCAATGATACTGACTGGTAAATGTTTGAAACTAATATGAACCAACTAGTGACCCCCCTCTCTCTCTCTCTCTTTCTCTCTCTCTCTTTCTCTCTCTCTCTCTCTCTCTCTCTCTCTCTCTCTCTCTCTCTCTCTCTCTCTCTCTCTCTCTGACTTCCCTAACTACTATTCGCTTGTGGAAAAGGCTCTGATGGTGACGATGGACACTCTGTATTTGTATGTTTATAAATTTTCATTGAATAAATATCAGAAGAGGTTGGTTCAATTTTGAATGTTCCAGTTGTTCTGGAAAGTGTGTACAGTATCCATGAATGGTTATAGCCTTGTTAGCTTATATATCATGATCATGGCAGATCTGGTTTACTGAGTTTAGAGCCTTTTCTGGACTGTGATTTTCATTTTGCTCAGGAAGTCTTTGACATCTTGCTTGCCCCTCTATGTGAATGGTAGGTAGAAGTTTACTTTTTCTTAGGTGTGGTGTTTGAGACTTTATCATAGGTCATCCTTAATAATGAAATGATTGAATATGCAAAGAATATCTGTTATATCTTTTCCTGGATGAAACACCATGTTTCAAATTACCAGTTAGAGTGATATAAGAAAAGTACATACCTGGTCTGATCACCATTTTCTTACTAAATGATTAGATGTTTGTTTGCAACTAATATAATGTAAATCCCAGAACCAATTCTGCCATGTACAACTGAAGAATCACTATTCAACTTGAATAGGAATTGTTATCTTCAATAGCTAGCAATGTCAACCTACAAAGGTATGCAATCTTAATTTCTATTCATTCATGAAATGTTCCTCTTGTTTGTCACAATAACCCCCTCCTTGTAAATGTTCAGTGTGTGCATTTAATAGAGTACATTTAACTATAAATTTAACTTGTTTTAAGCTCTAATAATTCTACCTATACAAGTAACATTTGGATCTCAAGGTAAATTCTCAGCATTTGTTACACTGGCTGGTACAGCCTGTTCCTGCTCTAACCTAGGAACAACCTGTTGATGTTCTTAGTCTTTGTTTTCTATTGCCTGGTCTACTGGTGGAGATTCTGCATTATTTGACTGATCCTGTCTGAAAGAATAGCCAGGAATGATGTGATCTACATGGATAAATTTCCTATTGTTTCCTTTTATTCTAACTAGATAGTAAGTGGACCCTGAATTTCTATTATGGTACATGGGGCCCATCATTATTTACTCTTCTAAAGCTACATACCCTGACATGTTGGTACAGGTCAAGCTGGCTAAAACTGGAATGATTTTTATATTGGAGTTTAGTTTGCCACTAGCTATACTGAACCTTTTGCTTAAGACTAAACTTTAATGAGCTAAGTGCTGTTACAGGCTGTCTCTTTAGGAAATTCAGTGGATGTACTACCCATGGTGGTGTGAGATCTGTTTAGATATCTGAAGAGAGTATTAACAACTCTATGATGTACTGTGAGCTCAGAAGCATACATCAAATACCTCTTCCTAAAATTTTGTACATGTCTCCGAGCCAGCCCATTAGATGCAGTATGATAAGGTGGACATAAAATTTCTTTAATTCCTATATCCCATTTCTAGATGGAAAATCCTTAAATTTCTGTGAGGTAAATTGTGGTTCATTATCACTTATGAAAGTGTAGCAGAATGTACATTAAGCCAATAAAGACCATGAAATAAAGAATGTAGCAGATGAAGAAGTAGAACCAATAGGAAAAACCGCAAGCCATTATGGATAATTAATTACAGGAAGAAAGAGGTGCTGCCATTGTTTTCTAAAAATTCATTATGAGTACACACTTGGCATATTGAAATCCTGCTTTTCAATCATTTGTTCAATTTTACTTGGTGAAATGCTCTAGGAGATCACAAAGAGCTTGATATTTAGTGGCTTGATTAGAGATAAATTTCCCAGATAAATTTATCATGTCCAAGAAAGACTTTAATCTCAAACATTAGAGGGATGGGGAACTTTGCAAATAGAATCTAAGTGACCTGATACCCTCTTGAGATACAGTATGAGCTAAATACTGTAATTCATTTTAAAGGAATTGACACTTCACCATTCAACTTGACATTGTATATATCATATTTAACAAACACTGCCTTTAAAGCTCTTTTACATGGCTTTCCAGGTAATCAGTAACTATCAAAACATCATCAATGTAACAAAAGACATAATCAAGTCCACTAAGAATTATGATATAGAAAACCCATTGTAGCCTGAAAGATAGCAGACACAGTGTTGATGCCAAGACACATGCTATTTGATGCAAGTAAGCCTTTATGATTCAAAAGAGTAAGAAGCTCATGTAGCTGCTTGTCTATAAGGAGCTGTTTGAATTCCAGAATGACCAATGTCCGAAAAATATTTAGGCAGTGCTCCACTGCGTGTTAATGTTTGAAACATGTTGCACATTTGGAATCTGATAACCATCATATTCAATCTTATCATTGATCCTATAGTTACTACACACGTGGGTGCTACCCTGTGTTTTTGGAACATAAATCGTAGGGGACCCCCATTTACTATAACAGACCTTCATCAAAATACCATTTTAAACTAGGCTACAGCACTCATACTCTACTTGGGGGCTTAAAGCTTACGGAACAGGGGGCTGTTTTTTAAAAGTGGGCACAGAGTTAGCCTGTAATTTAATTGTTAATTGTTAAAATTATGGCACCTACTACTCCGATGTGTAAACAATGGTGAATGGTCTTCGATTAGATCATTCAAGACCTCAGGATAATCTGCTTTTGTAGGTAGTAAACTAGCATTCACCCGGGATAGCTTATCATTTCTGGTAACAATTAGTTTTTTCGAAGTCTGTTAGGCTGAGCTATAGCCTCCCGCAAAGTTTTGCTGCAATCTGAGGTTTCTAGGGCCGGAAGCTTCTTGTACAGAAAGGCCACTTCCTGTTTTGTGACGTCATTTGCTGTGTCTCTATTTTCTCCCCTGCATTCCCATGAAGATTTCTTCCAAGTTTGATTTCGATCGGACAAATACTGTGCCGCTTATAGTCAGTTAAATGTCTTCAAAATACATATTTGACCCTGCAACGTCACGTCCAGTCTAGTGACGTCACTTTCGATAAGCCAAAGTCACTTCCCGGATGTTCCTCCGTGTTCGTGGCAAGTTTGGCCGCGATCGGTCCACCCGTTTGGACGCCAACCCTGAACACACAGACAGACAGACAAACAAACATTAGTGCTTTATATATAAGATTTATTCATACATTTTTCCTGCTGTGTGTCACAGCATTATCATATATAGCTTTCTCTGTCCTGATCTTATCTAGTTTTCCGTCATTAAAGAGACTGAAGTAAAGGAGGAGGCGTCGCTTAATGGTTAGTGCAACTGCACCGTAACCAAGAATTCCGGGTTCAATTCCCCCGAGCGGGCGACTTTGGAAATTTACAAAAAAGCCATTGGTTGGCGTCAGGAAGGGCATTCGGCCAAGAAATTCCTCACTACCAAATCCAAGTCCCTGTGAAGGACACCATCTTAGCCCCAGTTACTGGGGGAAATTGACGTTAAAACAAAAAGAAAAAAGAGATTGAAGTAAAAATCACATGAACATGTGATTGAAATTGGTCATTGTCAAGCTGAAGTGGGTGACGTTTAACTGTGACTCTAATAAATTAATTAGTGAAAATCATACCCATACCCAAGTGCACAAGTACCAAGCCATACTAATCTGACTGGATATTACTGATTATTCCAGAACCATTCCAGCTTGGCACCTAATCTATTCTGTGATGTATAATAAGTGATCTTCTTAGGTAGCAAAGGATGGGCATAAAGTGAAGTTGATGTAGCAATGAGACTTTTTATCAGATCAACTGATATGTGATGTGACTGGCCCAAGGAATACCGTAATGCGTTTTTCTCAATATGTTTTTAAAAAACTTATTGTACTTTACAATAAATGAATTATAAACTTGGTTTGAAATGTCATCATCCCTCGATCCCTAGGAATCTTTGCAAGATGCCTTTTTTACCTAGTTGTTAGACTTATATCTCTAGCCATAACGAGTTATAGAAACAAGAAAAACACAGTTATATTCATAAACTATCTTTTTTTTATGTTCTAAAAACGCAATCAGGTGTGTCCTCTTGAATAACTGAAAAAACACGTGTGTTATCAGATGGGTACATGTATTACGTAAGTACCCAAATGGAAACTGAGAATTTAAAACGAGTCTCATCTTAACACCTCCACATGACTGGTAGTTTATCCAAAAATGTAACTTGGAAAGTATTTTAACCTTTCTTTCCTGGCTGGTTTTGTAAACACATCTGCATAGTTCTCATTTGACGGTACATAATTCAACAATACATTGTTGCGGTTAAGATATTCTCTGACAAAATGATATCGGATGTCGATGTGTGTGCTTTTGAAGTGATTGACAGGATTCTTGGCTAAAGCGATCGCTCCTTTATTGTCGTTGAAGACTGTGATTAGCTGGGGCGATTTTGACAAAACATCTTTGACAAAGATTGCATAAGAAAAGTCATTTCCTGACATACAGCTGAGAGTGATATATACTCGGCTTCACATGTTGAATGTGCTACAGATGATTGCTTCTTCGATTTCCAGCTTATCCCGTAACCTTCATCGGTAAAACTAATACAGTAGCCGCTGATACTTCGGCGGTCATCCATCGACGATGCCCAATCAGCATCAGAATAAGCAACTAACATCAAATCGATTGGTTGCTTTCGGTATGTCAGCTGGTAATCAAGTGTTCGATTGATGTAATGAAAACATGTTTCAGCATAACTAGATTTCCTACTTCTGATTGTTTTAATAGATGTTGTGATAATTTAGTGACAACATAACTAAGGTCAGAACGAGTACAAGTCATCGCATATACTAAACTACCCACCATTTGGCGATACTTGGTAGGGTCAACGTCATCGGTCGATGTAGCATCGGCATAAGTTTTCATATTTACCTCACATGGTGTGGCTCTGGGCTTGCAATCTGCAGAACCATATTTCCGAATACGATCCTGAGGATAGTGGGATTGCGACATCGATACAAAATCTCACGTTGCGTGAACTTATTTCCAAGGAATGTAGACAGTGTTCCAAGGTCCTTCATTTTGAACTTGTTACTTAGTTTTGTTTTAATCAGATTAAACAAATGGAGCGAGCTGGCAGCCATGATGATGTCATCAACCCAATCTAAAATTCAGTAACATTATCATCGTGTCAGCAAATGAATAGGCATGGGGCAACTGTAGATTGTACGAATGCTTCGTTCCTAAGAAAATCATAAAATGTGTTGTGCCAATTACGACCACTTCGTTTTAACCTGTAAAGTGATTTATTCAGTTTACACACTAAATTCGGTTGTTTGGTTACCTCAAAGCCGGGTGTTTGATTAACGTAAACATCACACTCGATTGGCTCATGTAGATAAGCACCTTTTACATCCATTTGGTGCAAGCTTCAATCATATTGAGCTGCTAGTTGCGTGAGCATTCTCACTGATTCCATCCTTGATGTCGGCGAAAAGGTTTCGTAGTAATCCATACCATACACTTGGCTACATCCTTTTGCTACTTAAAGAGCTTTATATGTGGCATTTCCTTTGATGTTATAAACCCACATTCCTCCGACTATTTTCTTATCAGAGGGAAGTTCTGTAAGTGCCAATGACTCATTTTCAACTAATTACTCATATTCCACATTCATTGCTTTCCTCCATTGATCTGCGTCTTCCCCACTTATTGCCTCCTGGTAAGTCTCAGGGGCATTAAGTACATAACAAAAGTCAATAAAGTCAATGGTATCGTCTGGTTGCTGTTTTGGGGTCTCCGATTGACGTTTTCTCAATGGGCAGGATTTTCGATAGGCTCCTTCAGTGGACGGTTTGACAACATTCTCAGGTACTGAGGATTGTGCTGTCACCTCTGGTTTTGTCGCCATCGCTTGTTTTACTTCTCAAACTCCAGGATGCTGTTGTCTGGGCATCTGAGTTCAAACATGTCGGTGAACTTGACCAATCGGTGTTTTGAAACGGAATGTGATTAGGGTAATACACGAGGTACGTTGGACTGTCCTTGTCGTACCCCACAAAGTATCCCTTTCGGCTTCTTGGGTCGAGCTTTTTCGGATCATGGTTGTATGCATAACAAACAGTCCCAAAAATGTGCAACAGTGATAAATTCGGTTTGGTTCCGGTGATACCTCCATACTGTGTATTCTGGATGCGATTTTCAAAACAGCGGTTTCGGATGTGATTTGTGGTCATGATTGCATATGTCCATAAATACTAAGGTAATCCGAACTCGATAGGCATGGATCTGGCCATCACAAATAATGTCCTTCTATTTCTTTCAGCCGAGATCTTTGAATTTCTTCCCAATATATTCTCTTCCATTATCGCTGTGCATTTTCTGAACATCACCTGCAGGGAACACATCTTTATAAAAGTTTATGTTTTAATATTCCCATAAGGCGAAATATCGACCGAAAATGCATCCGGTATAATCATCTGTGAATATGATAGCAAATCGAAATCCTTATTTTGCAGTCCGATCAATTGGTCCAGTAACATCGATGTAGACCAGTTCAAACGGTTCAGTAGCTCTATATCAGCTTCTCGATTTCGAGTGTTCAACTGAGGGTAGGATGGTATGTATTTTCGGTACGTGTACGTGGTTTTTTTTTAGGTACGTGTTTCTAAGTTTTGCTCGAACTTGCTTTCCTTCAGCAGTACGTAGAGAGACGTGAAAGGTACGTCGCTTCTTTACAACATTATTTGAACTGGTACCATTAGCTAACTCTATATAATGGGCCTCTGGCTTGAACAATTTATCTGCAGACATGAAATCCTCATCCATGTTGACAATGTGTGTGGTTGCTCCGCAGTCGACTAATAAAGCTTTAGGATCTGTGTCAAGGTACGTAACATCATGACTGATTTTGAATACGAAACTATGTCGGTTATCACCTTCAGCTACTTTCTTTGCTTTATCCTGGCTTTGTTTTCGACAAACTTTACCAGTATGAGATGTTACTTACAAACACTACATCACTTCCGTTCCTGTAGTGGTTTGTTACACTCATTGGCTTTGTGACCTTTTATGCCACAGTTATAGCATGTCAATTTGGTTTTCGGGTAGTCATGTTTTCATGATCGAATTCTTGCCATCAGATCTCGAATTTCTGGTCTGTTCGGTTTCCTCGAAATTTCTCAACGACTATTTCAAATTTGTGAAAGCCCTTCACAGTCTCAGACTGGGTTATCACAGCAACAAATGGTTGATATTTGTCAGGAAGTCCTTTCATAACCATAGCTACTAGCAAACTGTCACTTACTATTTCTTTAGCATTCCTGAGTGCATTGGCAGCTGTCTCAGCACGTAATATTAGTCCTTGAGAGTCTCAGAAGTTTTCTTTTGTAAAGTTGTTAATTGGTTGTACAACGTAATAATTCGGGGTTTACCACTTCAAGCATAATGATCATCCAATATTTGAAATACTTTCCTACCATCGTCTCGTGCATCTCGCATTACAAGCGACAGTGAACGTTCGTCTAAAAATTGTGTCAGTTCTGCAAAAGCAGTTACGTTTTTCTAAGCATTAACTACATCTGTACCAACAGCTGTGTCCTTCAACTTCTTAAGTTTCATATAACCAAGGATCTTTGTTTCCCAAATTTCAAACTTCTTTCATCCCCATTGAACGCTAGGTTTTGTCATTGAGTTATGGAACTTGGTCCATAACCTGTTAAACTTATATCTCTAGCCATAACGAGGGATAGAAACAAGAAAAACAGTTATATTCAGAAACTAACTTTTTTGTTGTTTATGTTCTCAAAACGCAATTAGGTGTGCCCTCTTGAATAACTGAAAAAAACAGGTGTGTTATCAGATGGGTATATGTATTATGTAAGAGCCCAAATGGAAATACAGAATTCATAGTCATATCTTAACACTAGTAATATCCAGGTACGGATAAGATTTCACTTAAAATGAGACCATAGTAGCTCTAAAGACATATTTACTTTTTTTCATGTGTAGTCCTGATTGTTGAAATGCATCAAAAACAGCTTTTTATAACCATCAAGGGTCTCTACTAGGTCACCTTAAATAATAATACCATCTTAGCTAATGTTGGCTTTACGATAACATTGCTGATAACATCTGTGACATTTTTCTGAAATATTTTGCTGGCACTTTTAATTCCAAATAGCATTTCTTTAAAATTTATGACCTTCAGTACTTGATATCAGTACGCTATAGCTATTTATGTAGCCATATAATAATTGCCTTGCGTGAGCTTTTTAGTTGAATCAGTCCTCGGTCTTCGATGTTTGTCGGTAGAGAGAGTCTATCAACCTCAGTGTGTAGGTTGTTCTTGCATTCCATCATTAAGAATGACCTGCAGTTAGCATTATCTTTTATTTCATTTTTCTGTTGAATTTTTTTCTCGGAAACCGTGTAACACTTGAGGGTAAAACAAGGTAGTAATGCCTTAATTCTGGTGGCTGTATTTAATTTTATTTTTAGGTCCAGTCTTATTTTTTATAGTGCCCTTTCATAATTTTTTATGGTAGCATATTGAATTTCTCTAGCTTTGTTGGTCCCCCGGCATTTTATACCTCTTCGTATTCTAACTCTTTGATTGTTGTATTAGGAAGGGGTTAGGGATTTCCATCTGACGTTTTTGTGATACTGCTTCGTTTAATTATGCCCACATTTATTAAGTCCAAATGTTGGTTCTGTATTTCTCCGAACGAATATTCAGTTTTTTCTCCTCTCTTTCCTGGTCTCTGCTCACTGTTATGGGTCTAGCTTCCTTACTGATAATACCTATATTGTTGGTTGTAACAACATTGTTAGCTTCTCAGGCCATATTTGTTATTGGCAGTCCAATTGTTCTGGTCCTTGAAGAAAGTATGGACAAGTAACATAATCAATCTTATTACCAAAATAAAGTTTTTTAACAGCCGTGTGACTGCTGTTCTCCTTTATGGCTCCGACTCTTGGCCATTGACATCTACCCAAGATAAAAGGCGGGATACTTTTCACCATACTTGCTTACGGTATATATGTGGTGTTAGATGGTATCACTACATATCAGAGCAGGATATTCAGATGCATACCAGAACACACCTGATGTCTTCTTTGGTAAAGAAATGTAGACACCAATGGTTAGAGCCTCTTCTGCGTATAGATCGGATGCGAATTTCTCGACTTTATTGGAGCTGTGAGCCCTCAGGCAAGAGACAAAAAGGCTGACCAAGGAAAACTTAGATTACAAACATTGAGAGGATCTACGAGCTACTGGAAAAACAATCAATGCAGCTGCTCGGGAAGCCCAAGACCGTGCTCGATGGAGGTCACCAACGGTTGTCGTATGCGCCTGTTAAGAGCTGTGATCGTGTTAGTAAGGTATGGTAACTAATCCAGCTGTGATGGACATTTTTTTGAAGCCCACTTTCAGCTTATTCTTGATCCTATCTGATTTGATATCTACAATTTAATTAGTTTTCTTATTATATTGCCTGACATTAGCTAATTTATTGGCGCCTATTTTATTCGAATGAACTGATTTGCTCTTCTCCTGTGTACGTACTGTCTAGTTTTATGTCCAGCAAATTGTTCATAGATTATACCATTGTCTGTATTTCTTGTTTGTTTATATTTCTCTCTTTACAAATAAATGATTAGAGGAAAAACATTTTAAAGCACTATTAAAATAACATTCATTTTGGTCGATAGCTATTTTGCTGGCACTCGACTGAACCAAAGGCGCCTGAATAAGAAAGCTGAAAGCAAGTGTATTTTTTATCTAATAATGAAAAGAAAGCGACGATTGAGGAAGCCTGTCACTTTTTTTTGTAACAGGCTCAGAAAAGCCCATGTCTTTGGTTGACTAGCTGTCAATAGCAATTGTTAATTTTTAACAAATAATTTTTGTTTCCAAAGAACAGGTGACGAAAATTGAATATGAATTGTCTCTAATGTTCCTAAATGATTGGTAGTTCGGGCAACTATTTTGAACTGATTTATCTCGAAATTTTTTGCTGTTTATTAACTGTTGTGCTGTAGAATCAGAAATTCACAGCCAATTTTGATCTTCCTTTGCAATGGTTATTCCTGTTGCTTCAGGGCCACTACTAGTAGCCTAGGGTAGCAGCTTTTTGTTTATTGGCGTCGGTTGGGTCTTCTAGCTACTTTTGGTAATCCAAAACCTTCATAATTTACGGACTGTTGCTGTAAGGCAGGTTTTCTCGATACTTAGTCCAAAATCTACATTTGGAAGATAATAAGGTTTTTTTGTCTCTGTGACAAAAGAACCGTTAACGACCAGTAAAATAATGACTGCCTATACTCCATTACTGTATCACTGTATCATCATATCCCAGAGAATTTTGTAGACCTCGTTTTCTATGCAACTTACAGGTTTATGGTTATGCCACTACTTTCCTCTTTCTAAACCGACTTTATTGCACAGAGACCAATGCACGTATCTCACGACATTATCATGTCTACGTTTATATTCTCTCTGAGCTAGCTTAGAACATTCACTAGTGATATAACTTACACTTTCTCCTTTGTGGCCACATATCCTACATAATGGTGATTTAGCCGTCTTATCAATGTTGAACTTCAGATACTTTGTTCAGAGCGATTGCTCTTGCGCACTACAAATTAATGCTTCGGTTGTGCCTTTCAAATCTCCTTTATCTAACCATGACTAGGTCCTGTCCCAATCTGCTGCATCGTTCTCGTTTAAAAACTACCCATGTAGTCGTTTGTCTTTCCACTCTGCAAATAGCTTCATTTTTTGTTCTCTTTTGAAGGTTTTGGTTCTACACTGTCGCCTGTCTGCAAATGACCATGCAATTTTACTATCTGTAACTCCCTCGTGATATTTTGCACATACCAAGCCAGACTGTTTTCCTCCGACCTAATGCAACCTTCAACACTGATCAACCCCCTAACACCTTTTTTCCTTCTAACATACAACCTAACAACATCACTTTTTTAGTTAAGTGCTTTATTCATTGTCATCAACTTTCTCCTTCTTCAACCAATTTTCTTTAGCCCCTCCTTTCTCCAGTTAATTTCTCCCGCTCCATATCTCATCGATGACACTGTCTTTGTGTTAATTGCTTTAATGCTATTCCGTACGTTGAGATTGGAATGTAGTATTAGCCTAGTTTTACGCAGATATTTCTTCATCTTCGTCTCCTGTACTTTATTCCATTCGATTATCCCAAAATATTTGTATCCTTCCTCCCCTATATCGACTACAGTTTCGTCTCCAAGGTTGATATTTCGAGTCTTAATGGGTTTACCTCACTTCATTACCAACACGTCTGTATTCCAAAGTCCATTTTGATATCTTTGCTTATTGCATGTAACGTTGAAACCAAACTGTTGAGCTCACTTTGACACTTACAAAGTAGTTTCAGGTCATCCATGAAAAGTGGATGGTTTATTTTCATGGTTCCTATGGTATATCCAGGTATCTTTCTCATTAGACTGGATAGTGGTTTCATGCAGATCATAAATAAGTCTTAACACCCCAATGCAACTCTTTCATCCACTTTCTCTCAGCAGTCATTTGATGACGACTGGGTCCCTGCTGATTTACCGGGTAACATCTGCCGGACAAGGGACCTTCACAAAAATTTCCAGCCCCGTAATGTCGTTATTTGTATTACCATTTTGATTTATTGCACTCATAAGAAGGGTAGTGGTGATAAGGTGTCATAGCCACTGGTATTTTTATAGGGACGCTATCTCTAGGAAAGCTGCTATTATTATTAATATTAATATTATTATTATTATGTCTTTTCAAATTTTCTTTAAAGTACATTAAGTTTGGAAACTATGTTACACCGGGTTATTACTCATAACCAGAGGTATTTGTCATTCATGTATGCTTTATAGTTTTTTGTTTTTCGATTTTCTTTACAGAGAAAGTGCACTTCTGAGAATGTGTGCCGTTGAGT
Organism: Morbakka virulenta; assembly: GCA_003991215.1. Taxonomy (NCBI): domain Eukaryota; kingdom Metazoa; phylum Cnidaria; class Cubozoa; order Carybdeida; family Carukiidae; genus Morbakka; species Morbakka virulenta. The sequence continues at coordinate 322,313 of RDPX01000077.1, read as the reverse complement.
TTAAAACTACTTTCTGGATTTCTGGCAATGGAATATTTCCCGGGATTAAATTGACTTATTTCCGAGTTCCTTTCTTCACCATACCCAGGGCTCCTACAATAACCGGTATTATCCTCGTTCTCATGTTCCACATCCCAATGACCTCAATTTCTAAGTCTTTATATTTACCACGCTTTTCAAACTCCATGACAGTGATGTTGTTGTCAGATGGGACACTCAATCATTTATTTATAAATTGACCAGGAACTGCCTGGTCAATTTATCCTTTATGACAATGTCCGGTCTGTTAGCCTGAATTGTTCGGTTCGTTCTTATTGAGAAATCCCAAAATATGGTTATATGTGGGGTGTCTATTACTGATAACAGTTGGTGTTCCATTTTTCAACAATTTCAGTGCCATAGTAGCTACACACATTCCAATGAATATACTGACCTACACAATTGTGCCTGTTCGTATATTAGTTTGGCGCTAGGATTTGACAACCTGACACCAAATGGTTAATCGTCTCGACACTTTTACCGCGAAGTCTACATTTCGGATCAGCACCATTGCGTATAACATAAACTCTGATCCTGTGCAGCTATTATAAAACCCTCAGTTTCCTCTTTAAGACCAGCACTACTAAGCCACCTATGGGTATCTAATAAATTTACATCAAGTTTTTGGCTGCGTACTGCATACTGTCCATGAAGTGGTTTCATTTTCCAAGTTTAGTCAATTGCTTTTTTCTCTTTTTATTTCGCAGATGTTTTCAGTTTGCGTGCATTATCAGTAACGTATTCTTCATTATTATTATTATTATTATTATTATTATTATTATTATTGAGTGGTGGATCAATACGAGCCCATGGGAAACTCAGGGGTAGAAACCCCAGCAAACCCATCCGACTACCAGCCCGATAAGGGTACACTGGGTGCATGTATCACACCCAAGTGTGTACGATATTGATGTAAATAAAAACAGCACATGACCTTGCAGTTGGGGCCTGTGTAGATTTCCCAGTTTAGGTGACCCATTCTGCTTAAAACGGTCTCCGTAGGGAGGCTTCACCCAAGACCTTGGGACTAAGTAACAAAGTAAGAACTCGTACTCAGCCCTTCAGAACAAGAGATCCACGCTCACGACACCTAGATATGATGATCCCCCACTACTCCCGCCCGTTAAACAGAAATGAGTGATGTGTCAGCCCTTTCGAGACATGCACAACCGGTTGAGGTCAGGCGATTGACTGGCAAGTCTGCGGTTTGAGCGGGAATGTTTGATCCAGCCCATTCATAATTACCAGGCAAAACTAGTTCGTGTACCCCACCAATCAATTAAAATCAGAGGTCATACATCTTGCGACGCTACACCACTTGCTGACAGCAATAGTCAGAGCCNCACACCCAAGTGTGTGCGATATTGATGTACATAAAAAAAAAACAGCACATGACCTTGCAGTTGGGGCCTGTTTAGGTTTCCCAGTTTAGGTGACCCATTCTGCTTAAAACGGTCTCCGTAGGGAGGCTTCACCCAAGACCTTGGGACTAAGTAACAAAGTAAGAACTCGTACTCAGCCCTTCAGAACAAGAGATCCACGCTCACGACACCTAGATATGATGATCCCCCACTACTCCCGCCCGTTAAACAGAAATGAGTGATGTGTCAGCCCTTTCGAGACATGCACAACCGGTTGAGGTCAGGCGATTGACTGGCAAGTCTGCGGTTTGAGCGGGAATGTTTGATCCAGCCCATTCATAATTACCAGGCAAAACTAGTTCGTGTACCCCACCAATCAATTAAAATCAGAGGTCATACATCTTGCGACGCTACACCACTTGCTGACAGCAATAGTCAGAGCCTGGTGTAATTATCAGGGCAATTTGACTACACAGGGCAGGGGGGTCAATGTCCCTTTCCAGCAGTACTAGGCAGTACCAAGTTAACCCGGCTAATTAAGGCAAGTTCAACTTTTTCCACTGTTCCCGCCAGGTTTATTATTATTGTTATTATTATTATTATTATTATTTTCTTCAATTTGCAACTAATGCTCTGGCAAATCTTAAGCCGTTCTGTGTAAGAGAGAGAGCCGGTTAGAACCAGTAACCAAAGGTCTCTTGTCATAGTCTTTCCCTTTCAGTGTTCTAATACCTTTCGCAAAATCCTAGCTGTTCTTGATAGTGTTGTTTTATGGACTTCGGCAATGTTGATCTCAACCCCGATCTTTCCCATGTGAAATTGTCCATGTGAAATTTTTCGTCACATTCCCAAGAACCCCCAAGACAACAGGTACCACGCTAACATTTTTCAGATTCCAAAGTCTTTGGATTTCTCTCTTAATTTCCTGATACTTGTTAATCTTTTCCTGTTCTTTTTCACCTATCCTGGTGTCTCCGGGGATGGCAACATCGATGACGATCGCAGTCTTGTCAACTTTATCAATAATTAAGAGGTCTGGTCGTTATGCCTCAATGACATTGCCACACTGGATGTTCATGTCCCATAGTAGTATGTGGCTTTTATTCTCTAATACTGTTTGAGGTTCATGCTCATACCATTTCTCTGCTCTTTCAAGATTCAGCTTTCCACACAACTTCCAATGGACAATTTTAGTGACGTTGTCATGTCGTCCTTTGTACTCTTTCTGAGCAAGCTTTTTACACTCGCTCAGGATGTGGTTTACTGTTTCTCCCCTTTCTCCACACATTCTACAATTTGGTGAATCAGTGCTTTTGCCAATGTTATACTTAACATAATTTGACAGTATTGCTTGCTCCTGGGAAGCAAATATTAAAGCTTAAGTGGTCATTTATTATCATTATTGTTATTATTTTTATTTTGATGGATGGATAATATTAAGGAGGACATGGCAGAGAAAGGACTGAGAAAAAGATATGCACAGGACCGTACGAAGTGGAGGAGTAAAATTCGCTCCGACGACCCCTAACGGCAGAAGTCGACTGAAAAAAAAGAAAAAGAAAAGATTGTTATTATTTTCATTCTTATTCTTATTATTATTTATTATTATTATTATTATTATTATTATTATTATTATTATATTTATTATTATTGTTATTATTATTATTATTATTATTATTATTATTATTATTATTATTATTATATAAGATTTTCTTTTGGTTTGCAATATATACAATTACCCACCGAGTCACCCCGGTGACCTAAGGTGGGTAAAGGTTTTAAAAAGAATGAGACAAGTTTAATGGAGATAAAATTCAAATGTGAGAAATTTACGGAGAATTTGAGCCGTGCTAGTAAGGATAATTTGATTTGATAAGGGGGTCGCAACCTGATATTTCTATCCCATGCGGATTGACAGACTTACCCTCGCCGGACGCCAACCTAGTACTTCATGGCTTCAGGGAGAGCTAACAGGTGCTACACCTTGCTCAAGGGTGACCTGGAGGTACTTGTGGCAAAGGGTAATCTCATCCGATGCAGTTTAATGTCAATACGCAGGAAATTTATTATTATTATTATCTTTTCTCACATTTTGTGTCTGGCTGTTTTTATTGCCGAGTTCTATGCTGACAGGCGGGTCATAACAAATGACCATGGGCTACCAGCATTTTATTATTATTATTATTAT
>RDPX01000077.1:287042-316970 GCA_003991215.1 Morbakka virulenta | reverse complement strand
GAAAAACAAGAAGCTGTACTTTGCCTTTGTGGATTTGGAAAAAGCCTTTGACAGAGTGCCAAGAGAAGTTGTTTGGTGGGCTTTACGGAAACTAGGAGTAAGTGAATGGCTGATTAAGGTTGTTCAGGCAATGTACAGAAATGCTAAAAGTCGGGTAAGGGTCAACAGTTCCTATACTGAGAGTTTTGGTGTGGGAGTTGGAGTTCGTCAGGAACCTGTACTAAGTCCACTGCTTTTTATTTGTGTTTTGGAAGCACCGTCAATAGAGTTTAGAAAGGGTTGCGCAGAGGAATTGCTATATGCAGATGACCTGGTTCTCTCCAATGAGACATTGGATGGTCTACTGGCTAAGTTAGAGAGACTTGGAAGAAGGGTTTGGAAGGTAAAGGTTTGAGAGTGAACATGGGAAAGACAAAAGTGATAGTAAGTGGTCGCCATTGGAGAAAGGAAAGTTTCCTGTTCAGTCTCTGGGAAAGGAGTTGGGAGCAACTGAATCTACTGTGGTACTTGCAAGCACTGGGTACATAAACGGTGCAATGGAAAAGAGGGCAAACTGACAGAAAGTAACAATTTTAGCTGCAAGAGGTGCACAGAAGGAGAGGCAACCTGTGACTTAGACCTATGGAAAGTGCATTTGGAGGGTGAGGAAATTGAAGTTGTTCAGAAGTTTTGCTACCTTGGTGACATCCTTAGAGCTGAAGGAGAAGCTGGTGCAAGTGTAACAGCAAGGGTTAACAGTGGATGGAGTAAGTTCAGGGAGCTGATGCCATTGTTAACCAGCAGACCTCTTCCATTACCTATCAAAAGTAGAGTCTACTGGGCATGTGTACGTAGCACAATGATGTAAGGCAGTGAAAATTGGCTAGTGAAAGCTGAAGATGCCAGCCGCATGGAGCGGAATGACATGAGAATGATAAGATGGAAAGTGGAACAAACGTAAGTCTGAAGGACAGGCTCAGTTCTAATGAACTCAGAAGGACATTGAATCTGGAGAGTATTGGCTGCTGTACACAGAATAGGAGGCATCGTTTGTTTGGTCATGTGGAGAGAATGGACAAGAATGCTTGGGCAAGTAGATGCAGAACAATCAAGGTGACAGGAACCACTGGGAGAGGAAGACCGAAGAAAACATGGGAGAAGGTGATCAGGATGGATCTCAAACAAAAAAAGTGACAGAAAAGACCTGGTGAAGGGTAGGATAACTTGGAAGTTGATTTCAAGAAAGCCTCCAACACATGCTAGCATGTAAAATGGACGTTAAACCGAATATGATGATGATGACGATACTCTACTATCAAAGGGGCATGTGATATCAATGAGAGTGCAGTGTTTTTCTTTGTTGTTTACAACAACAATATCCGGCCGCCTTGCCTTTATTTCGTTATCACATTGGATATTCAGGTCCCAAAGAATTTTCCATGGATTGTTCACAACAGATTTTTTCTGGACGGTTATCATACCACTTTTCTTGTCTCTCTAAACCATATTTTTCACAACGTTTCCAATGTATCAATTTCGCCACATTGTCTTGACGTCTCATATTCTCGCTGAGCTAGTATGGTGCATTCACTAATTATACGTTCGACTGTTTCTCCCTTTTTACCACACACCCTGCATAAAGGAGTATATTTGACATAGTTCGTCCTTACTGCTTGTTCTTGTGCAGCACACAACAACGCTTCAGTTTGAACCTTCAAATCTCCATGTACTAGCCATTTCCAGGTGTTCGTTTGGTCAACTACGTCCGGTAATTGGCTCAGAAACTGACCATACATCACTTTTTCACCCCACTTAGCTTTTAACCCTTCTCTCTGTTCTCTTTTAAATTCACTCTTTGATTTAGTCCCTTCCGCCCTGATTGTCCCAGCTCTTTTCACATCTTTAAACAGTTTTTAGTAGAATTCTTTACATATAGGCCAAGACAATTTTATTCCCCTTTAATAGACTTTCTCACACCCATCAATCCCCGACCTCCTTCTCTTCTCTTCAGATACAACCTGTCTATATCACTTTTAGGGTGAAACGCACCATACATAGTCATGGTTTTCCTTGTTTTTCTGTGATAAGTTTTTCAATTCGCTGCTTTACCAATCAATAATACCTGCTCCATATCTCACTAAAACAACTGTCCATATATTTATTGCATTAATTTTATTGTTCCCATTCAATTTTGATTTAAGGATCAACCTAAGTCTTCTCGTGTTTTCGCTGGTAATTATTTTTTCATTTCACTTTCCTTGATCTTATCCAATTCTAGTATTCTAAGATATGTATAGCCTTTCTTATCTACTTCTTTCATCATCTCTTTATTTGGAAGCTGAATTCCATGGAATTTGAAAAGATTTCCTCGTTTGAGAATCAAAACTCCACATTTTTTTAAACCAAACTCCATTGGCTAAAAACAAAAACCGTGTTTACAAGAGAATCAATTTGATCCACACTTTTTCCATAGAGTTTAAGATCTTCCATAAAGAGAAGGTGATTCAGCTTGAATTCCTTTTCTCCCCACTCAAAAAACTCAGTAACCTTTCTAAGCAGAAGAAAAAGAATATCGTGCTTATAATGAATAATAAGGGAGAAAGACTATCTCCTTGAAAGATGCCTCTATTTACATCTACATCACATAGTTCCTCTCCATTGGAAGTGAGTAAGAGCCTTTACTGTTTCATGTTTCTTCCTAGAAATTGTCGAACATTTTTAGCTATTCCAAACATTTCCAGGCATTCGTTTATCCAGCTATGGGGAATAAAGTCAAAAGTCTTTTTGTAATCGATCCACGCCATAGCTAGGTTCATATGCCTCTTCTTGCAATCTTTTAAGACAGTTTTGTCAATTAACAACTGATCTTTGTTACCACGATTACCCTTTTTACACCCATTTTCTTCTTCAGGAAGAATACTTTCGTTATCTAAGTACAAATATCTTCAGCTATCATTCTCGTCAACAATGTCCACATTAAGGGAAGGCACGTAATAGGACGAAAGTTGTCAACTGCTTTTCCCTTTGCAGTATCTTTTTGACACAAAACAGCCCTACCGTAAGTCATACAGGTAGGCATTTCAATTACTTCTTCCATAATATCAGACATGTGTTTGGGTATTGTTTCATGCAGGTTATTGATTGATATTTTTTATCGAGTAGCCGAGCACTCTATCTTTTCCTAGTGCCTTCCAGATTGGGTTTTTTTTCATTGATTTTTCACTCCTCCTTCATATTATTATGGCATTCAGCCTGTTTGTTGTGATTCTCTTTAAGACTCCATATCCTGCTCCAGAATTTCTTACTTCCTTCTGCATCAGGAGTTTCACCTCCTCTTCCTACCATTCCATTCAGTTCATTGTAGACCTTTTTTTTGATCAACGGAGTACAATCTTTTGATCTTGTACTGATCTATTCTCTGTTCATAATGGGTGATATTGGCACTTTTTGCCAAAATTCTTTGTTTTAACTCTTCAAGCACCACTGTTAATCCTTTCCTTTTAACTCTATACTTTGTTACTAAGAGATTAAGTTTTTCCTTTTTTCACTCAACTGTCCTTTGCGTTCTCTTTCCAAGACACCTACGTCCTTTCTCAGTCCTTTAATATCATCTTCTATTCCTTTTTTCCACCACGGTTCTCGTATTTTACTCATAATAATAATAATAATAATAATAATAATAATAATAGGACTACGTAAAGCTTGTGATGCAAAAGATCTCTACAGTACTTCCAACCTTCTCAAAAGTCTATTACACCCAATACTTTTCAAAGAATACTATCATTGGCAATCCTAACAATTCCATCATGGATACCCTCTTTTAACGAACCCGAGTACCCTTTTAAAACTGTTCCTCCATCATATAAAAGAATTTCCTCAGTTATTCGTCGTATGAAGTCATCTGGCTCACGATGCCCACTGGATAAAATATCTATAATTTGCTTTAAACGATGCCCCTATCTAAAGTCTTCGCTCACAGAAATAATTCAAATCTTATAGAATTCTGGCGAAGTTTCTCCTCAATGGGAAAAGGCCTGTACGATTTTAATACATAAGAAAGATAACACCTATGACCCTTCTAACTTTCGACCAATTATTCTTGAAACCGTTCCTTTAAAAGTTTTTACATCATGTTTGCGTGACTCAGTATTTGAATACCTGATACATAATAACTTCGTTGAACATCAGATTCAAAAATGCATTACTTCTAAGATCTTGGGTACTTTATAACATACTGCAATGATAACACATGTAATAAACAAGGCTCGTACTAATAAATGCTCCCTAGTCATTACTCTTTTAGACCTAAAAAATGCTTTTGGTGAAGTTCACCACAACCTAATAGCATCTGTTCTCGATCACCACCATATTCCTGACAAAATTAAGTCTTTAATCACAAGTCTTTACACTGAATTTAAAACATCATTTATCACTGATCCTTTTACAACTCAAGCCATAACAGTTCGTCGTGGGCTTTTACAAGGAGATTGTCTTAGTTCACTACTCTTTAATATGTGTTTTAACACATTCATTCAATATATTAGGGCTAAAAATACAACCAGCTTGGTTTTTCACCTCACGATAAGAATGACCGAATGTTCAATCTTGTACACTGGTTTCAGTTCGCAGATGACGCTGCGGTCGTTGCAAGTGGAGAAAGAGAGAACCAGGTTCTTTTAAACTATTTTACTCGATGGTGTCAATGGGTCAACATGATCATAAAGGTTGATAAATGTGCAACATTCGTTATCAAAAAATTCACAACAAGATCTCTTCAATTTCAACCTAAACTTTTTGTTAATAATGAAACTGTACCTCCTGTTGCGATGAAAGATGCCTTCAAGTATCTCGCACGTTACTGTGACTTTGAAATGACCAATCAATCTCACAAATCCAAACCTCTGTCTGTTTTACTAGATCTTCTCAAACAAATTGATTCTTACCTATCCACCCAAAATACAAATTGCGCCTCTATAGTAAACTTATCCTGCTACAGGTTTCCTAGCACCTTACTGTTTCAAATATTTCTAAAACTTGGGTAGCAGAAAATCTCGACAACCTTGTCTCTAAATACATACGCCAGTGGCTTGACCTACCTATAAGTGCCACTCTAAGCTCCATTATTCTTTCCAAAAATCAATTTGGACTCAACTTGGAGCTACCTACCACAAAACTTCTACAGGGCCAAACTGTCACCCGTAACGCTCTGAAGTTGGCACCAAAAGATAATATCCGAACATTGTGGAAAAACACAAGTAATAGTACCAATATACAATATGATATTTATAAGAACACAAAAGAAGTTCTGAAAGCTGTACAGACATAAGACAAGGAGCGTTTACAAAGTCATTTTACTACTCAAGGCACCATTCTCTCATTTCTGTTTGACAACACAACTTCAAAATATAACAAGTTTTGGTCGGAGGTTCAAAGTAAGCTGCCCAAAAATATCATCAACTTTACCATTGGTTATTTTAACAACACCCTTGCTACTGGTAAAAATATATCCAAATGGAAACTATCGTCTTCTTGCTTTTTTTGCTTTGAACCAGAAACCCTTCTTCATGTTGTCGTCGGCTACAAAACGTACCTTCAGGAAGGTCGTTATACTTGGTGACACAACTCCGCATTTCAGTTTTTAGCAAAAGCTCTCAAATCTCTTGAAGGCTGTACAATATATGCTGATATCTGTGGATTCTTATCACCATGCATTATAACTGGAGATGCCTTTCGACCTGATTTGCTGTTACTTACTCCACAAAAACAGTAATTCATACTTGAATCGACGATGGGGTATGAAATAAACCTGGATAAAAATGCTTCTCGCAAATATGAAAAATATCGTTCTTTAATTCGTGATTAACATTTCAGCTTTTCGAAAACTAGCCGTGTAAATCTTTCCATTAACTCTTTAGGTATATTCGGTCAATCTTGTATTACTTTCAGTGAAATGTACAACGGTTTGAACATCGACAACAAATACGAGCGCTTTCTTTCAACCAAACTTTCCAATATAATCATTCGCACCACATACTACATATTCTGTCGTAGAAACCAACCTTGGACAAACCCTGAACTATTGTTGTTTTATTAATTATGTTAGTAATATATTTAATTTTGTTAAATAGGCAAGCCAATGCAAACTACCTTGATTAGTGAGGTTTGTAATTGAATGTGTTCGGATGAAAAAAATTAAAAGTTTCCATATCATCATCATCATTATTATTACAGATGTTAAGTGCTGGCATGCAGATGCCTTTGAGCATGGCTCCTGTTTAATCACGAAAATTTGGTCTAGTTTTCAAAATACACGTTACAATTTGATATCAATCGCCATGTCTTCACACAAGAACTTTATTGGAAAACGTTTCATTTCAGCATTCAATGCTTTCTAATATTATTTGTGGTGTGTAGTTTCTATACAAAGGAATTGCAATTGCTAGGACGCTGCGGTTGGAGATTGCAAGAAGCGGTTACAGAAAAGCGTTAATGGTCTCAATGGAGACATTGAATTTGGCTTTGTAAGGAAAAACAATAATTACACGTAATCGTTAAATGCGAGAACTTGCGTTAACTACTTATGTGGTAAAGTTTGTAAGAATTGAAAGGCATTGGAATTCACCAACAGGACTACAGAGTAATTAGAGGCTGTAACGAAGACACCTACGGACAAATGACTGAGGAGATTTTGAATTATAGCGGATTAACAACGGTATTTTCAAGCGACGAACAGTTAAAAATGAAAGAAGGGGTCCGTCTCAAAAGATCAAGCGAACAATAGGAAGCAGCCAGTATCTACTTTTAATCGATATTTACGATTTGCAGCTAAACGCAAATGTTTCCGTAATCCGACTCATGAATAGCTCAATTTGTAAACACTTGAAAGAAACCTGCGGCACTGCGAGCAAGAACTCCAACGAGTGATTTAGAAGGAAATATCAAAATCATAAACGGAACAAATTTGAACAGGATTAAACAGAATTAAAAAGGATCACGTCGCATCCAACCACAAATCCCTTATCTCTAAAAACTGCTTAGGTTACGTAAAGCGGGTGCAACGGGAGAACTCACGCTTACTTCCAACCTTCTAAACGCAATAATTTTCAAAGATACATCTGTTTAGGCAGAACACTAAGAACCTTTACAAAGTCATTTTACTACTTGAGGTTTCTTTCTGTCATTTGTTTGACAACGCCACTGCAAAACACAGCGTTTTGGTCTCAATTTTAAAGTAACCTATCCCTAAAGAACTTAAACTTTACCAGACCTTGTTTGAATAATGCCCATGAAACTCGTAAAAATATATCTAAGTGAGAACAACCTTCTTCTTGTTGTTTCTGCTTTGGAGATGAGAGACATCTACATGATGTCGCTGACTACAAAATTTAACTACAGGAACCTCGTTATACTTGGCGACGCAACTCACTATTACAGTTTTAAGCAAGGTCTTTTAAGTCTCTTAAATAATGTACCATCTACATTGATATCTACAGATTCCTATCGCCATGCATTATAACTGGAGATTCATTACGACCTAATACGCGCTTGGTTACCCTCGAAAACAGTTATACATGTCTAAATTGACTGTGGGATATGGAACAAACCGGAATAAAAGTTCTAATCGGAAGTACGAAAAGTACCGTTCTTTGATTCATAATTTACATTCCAGCTTTTCGAGACTTTTTATCAGCTCATTAGGTATGTTTAGTCAATCGTGTTACACTCTCAATGAAATGTGCAACGCTTTAAGCATCAGCAACTAACATGAACGCATTCTTTCCACCAAACATTCCAATTTGATTATTCGAACTACTTATACTACAGATTCTGTCATAGAAACTAGCCATGGAGAAAACCTGGACTATTATCTTTTTAATAATTTGGTTAATAAAGGGTATAATTTTGTAAAGTAGGCAAGCCAATGCAAACTACCTTGATTAGTAAGGTTTGAAATTTTACGTGTATGGATATGAGGGGCAAGCATCTTAATCATATTACTGGTGATTTAAAAGTCAAATTAATAGTTTCCTCTTTGTTTTAACTTACTTTTAATAAGGATAAAGATAAAGGAATACAGCTACAGGTATTTCAAGGCCATACAGACAGAGTATCGTGCGTGAAATCTTCATATTCCGCTAAAAGGTAAAAGCGACTGCATTTTTAATCTTTATGAATAAATTGCATGATATTTAGCAGTGTTTATGTTGACAGTATGCTCAAAATTGCTTTCAATACACCAAATGACTATAAAACAGTCTAAACAAAAATGAGAGTGACAGCGTAGCTCTAAAGGTTGAAGCTCTGAAAAAGCACTTTTCACCATCTCGTCGTTTAAACCGAACCTGTCATACCAGATCGAATTGGTCCAATCCCAACCGTAGTTCGATTGCTCCATTCCCCATCTTAATCTCGTCTTCGATGCCCCCAGCATTGTTATCTTTATTGCCCGAGTTTTGCAGTATTCCGTAGTTCGATTGCTCCATTTCCTGTCGTAATCTCTCCTTCGTCAGCCCCGGCATCGTTTTCTTTATTGCCCNTCATATTCCGCTAAAAGGTAAAAGCGACTGCATTTTTAATCTTTATGAATAAATTGCATGATATTTAGCAGTGTTTATGTTGACAGTATGCTCAAAATTGCTTTCAATACACCAAATGACTATAAAACAGTCTAAACAAAAATGAGAGTGACAGCGTAGCTCTAAAGGTTGAAGCTCTGAAAAAGCACTTTTCACCATCTCGTCGTTTAAACCGAACCTGTCATACCAGATCGAATTGGTCCAATCCCAACCGTAGTTCGATTGCTCCATTCCCCATCTTAATCTCGTCTTCGATGCCCCCAGCATTGTTATCTTTATTGCCCAAGTATAGCAGTATTCCTTACTTCGATTGCTCCATTCCCCGCCACAATCTCTCCTTCGTTGTCCCCAGCATTGTTATCTTTATTTCTTTGTTCCATTAAGATATACACATCCCACGTGCATTTCGTAGTTGAAGCTAGATTAGGACCTTCCACTTCACGGCTTTCTTGCTGATTTCATCATGAAGCTTCATTCGTTTTCCTTTGTTCACCTTAAAGGTCACTCTCCCCTGTATTATAGGCTCTTTCAACGAAGTTCTTTCACTATACGTTTTATGTTTTCTTGAAGAATTTCTCGATGTTTTCGTAATCATTCGTTATCCATACGATGGTTGGTTACCCTACCAAGCTCCACCAGAGCTTAGGTAGTTGATCTCTTTCCACCACCCACAACTGGGGTGTAGAGCTGGACTTTATGGATTTTTTGAATTATTTTCTGGTTGCTGTGCATAAAACAAGTGAAAAAACTTTTAGAGATATTATCTAGATATGTAACTTTGCCATCAGTGTAAAACGAGGTAACCTCTGAAGAATTACATCAAACATTCTAGTTTTTATTTCTAGTTTTAGGTTGTTTTTGACGATCCTTGCAATCTTCTATCAGGCTCTTCACTTTCGTAAGAGAGAAGAAAATAGAGATATCTATTTCATTTTATGTCATACACGTTTCTACAAAAACTTGTGTGTCATTCCGTTTAGCAAGTTGTATTCTAATATCCTGTGTTACAAACATAAAGCCAATTAAGTTCGTGATTTAATTTCTCTCTTTGAAACTCGTTTATTAGTTTTAGCACATTTTTTTCAGTATATACCTTTCCGTCAAAAATTCAAGACGATTCCTGATATTATTTATTTAGAATTTTTACAACTGGCTGGGACAAAAAGCTCATATGCTGGGATTTGGAAACTGGAAAAGAGCTTGTAAGGTCACTTAAAACGTTTTAAAACAAAATATTTTTTTTGTCATTTTATGGTATGATTGCCCCACCACCTATAAGCTTTAACTGGCTAATATGCTTTTTATGACAATATTTTTCAGATACTTTTGTAGATTCTAGGACAACTGATGCACCAAGTTTTGCTTTGCTGGTTTTCTTGGTATATGTTGGGCACCCCACCCCCTAGTACTTTGAAGGCCTTGATATTTCTTTCGTTAAATACTTGAATTTCCCTTTCCAACATCGCCTGTATACTTAGGAAACAAGGGAAAACTAGGAACCGTTGTTGGCTTGATTTTAGGGGGTTGGGCCTCAGTCCCTGGATAAATATACCATGACACCGTAGTTTAATTGAAGATTTCTTCCATATACCATTTGTATAGAGATATATTTGCTATATAATTTAATGCTATATCCTATTTGTTGAGCTATCGATTCGTGACACATTTGTCATACAATGTCGCCTTTTACATATAAGAGAGAGGACTAAATTAAAAATAGAGCAAATTTCGTCCAAGCTATATTGTATTAATTTGTTTATTCACAACAACCGGTTTAAAGCCTCGTTTTAATTTAGGCACTTTGCTACTATATGTGATTCTGACATGTATTACACTGAAAATCCCGTTAAAGAAATAATAAACAGTTGATTACCTGCTATGGTTAGGCTTATTTTAAGTATTTCACTCTATATGTCATAAACCCACTTTAGCGCAGAGGTTTAATTTTCTAGTTGATATTGTTTTTCTTTGTGCTTTTTAATCTTTTTTTAAAGCGATTTCTTCTCCCTCCCAGTCTCCCAAAACACGTACAAACTCAGTAATATGCCACCACTTATAACGGAGAAACAAACTGGGCGCAGTAGTTCATGGGACGTACCCTGGATATGAACCGCGATCCTCTTGCATCGCAATCTGTTGATTTAACCCTTGGTCACTACTGCTTTTCTTTGACGTGTACAATTTTAGTGCCAGTATAAGTGATCCTTATATATTGGCATGATATTAAGACATGGGTTTATTTCTGATCTTTAAAAAGCTCTCCATTTGAGAATTGTGCTTATCTTCTGTTCTACTTCCAGCTTGCTTTTTCTACTTATAGTTTTTCTGTATTTTTTATTTAGTGGAGCAAGACGATGGGTGGGATGATAATGTCGTGTGATATTTCTATGGATGGAAAATATCTAATCACAGGAAATGATCTAGATCACGTAGTAAATATTTGGGAAGCAGCTGATGGACACCAAGTCATGAAAATGTCATGTAAGCCAAAAATATTTTTCTCTTTGGCTTGTCTAATAGTATTGCAATGTTTATATTTTTATACAAGTTGTCATTTTCTATTTGCTGCAGAAAATTTGGTACAAAAACAAGAGTGCTTGCAGGCTGTTTTTATAGCTTTCATATTCGGATTTATTTAGAACACTAAATGCACACCTTAAAACCAAAATGTATTTGAGGTTTGTGTAATATCAAGTCTTGGTCACTTGCCAAAACTCTGCCAGTATCACACCGAAGATTGTTTGGTAGCATACGAAAGCATTCTTGAAAAGCAGAATATGTAGGACTTGACAAACAATACTGAATAGTCGGACCTCATCTCTTTCCCTGAAATTTATTGGCAACAATTCTGAAAACAATAAAATAGTAAGTGTGTTGGTGAGATGGATTTAAATTGTAAATCACTTTAGAGGGTTTTAGGAGACGTTGGGATATAGAAAGTTACACAGTTTGTGGATGAGATGTAGAACAATAACCAAGCTCCTTCCATTTTCCTTATCCATTTTCGTACACTTCGTCTACTTTAAATGGTTCAGAATTCCTCAATTCCCTAAATGACAATGTTTATGAAGCCCCAGAATAAACACCGAAACACATATTTTGTCATATTTTGTCATATGTTTTTGAAATGCCAATATATATGGATTAATTTGTAATTTACAATCACTTGATTATATGTGTAGCAAGAACAAATGAATAACATAAAACTTCGAAATATGAAATTAAAAACCACTACGGTTTTTGCACTTGGGGACTGTATTGCAGAAATGCTTCCTTTTATAGGTTTAATAATTATAATTCATTATTCGAAGCAATGTAATAAATTCTAGAAAAAACTTCATTGCACAAAAAAATATGCTTATGATACACCCGGAAAACGAAGATTTCGCTTATCAAATATGGTGGGAATGGGATCAATGGGTGGGTATTATTGTGACATGGGTAAACAATCATTGTTGAATAGAGATATGCATACATACACACATACATACATACATACATACATACATACATACATACATACATGCATGCATAAACACATACATTCATTCATACGTACGTACATACATACACACATACATACACACATACATACATACATACATACATACATGCATAAACACATACATACATACATTCATTCATACGTACATACATACATACACACATTCATACGTACATACATACATACATACATACATACATACATACATGCATGCATACATACATTGATTGATTGAATGATTGATTGGTTGGTTGGTTGGTTGACTGAAAAAAAGAGAAAGAGGAACACACGCACATACACACACAAACGAGGTTAATCTGAGCATTGGAACCGAAAGATAAGGACATTTATTTTGGCATTTGGGGGAGCTTTAAGTATAGTTTCGTTTCTGTTTCTTTCTTTGTTTAGAATTTTGCATAGGCCTGTATATTTTTTTTATTTCCTGCGCTGCGTGTTTGTTAGTACCTGTTGGAGTTCTTTTGAGCTCACCAAATTTACTTGTTAGTAGCTATTTTCATACCTTTGCTTTAATCTCAACACCGTTCTTTCGTTCTGCAGACCATCAAGGGACAGTCACTTGTTGCTGTTTTTCACCAATACAATATCGCTTTGCTACATCTTCCATGGACCTGACGTCAAGGATTGTTGACATGAGGAATTATATTGACGAATTGGACCCGCACTGTATACTTAAAGTTGGGTGAGTAAATCTCTCTCTAAAATTTGCAGTAATCTCTTGAATAACTCATACCTGAAATAATTTTTAACAACCCTTCAAATAAATTTTCTTGCATAACCTTCGGCTTTTCTTTTATTTTGTTTTGTGTGGATATTTTTTTTCAAGATGTAATGTTACATCCAGTATTTACCTAAATTTTGTAGTACGCACTTATGTACACTATAAAAAGAAAATAGAAGATTTGAGTAGTGCTTGTGTTTTTTCAACAGTTCGTTAGGCCTGGTACCATTGTCGTATTTCTAATGTTGTTTGGTTTAGAAGTATTATTAATAATCTAATTTTCTTTCACAATGTTTATGCAGAGAGCTGTTCCTTAAAACTGCACTGTGTTTACAAAAGAGCCTGTAGAATTTTAAAAATTTACATTAACATGATAAAGTATTCTAGAATTAAGGAAAAGCAATGATTATTTTAGTATTGGTGTTGTTATTGTTGGTTCCAAAAGTGGTCCTGGCCACAATGTAGATTTTAGGAATTCACTCATACATCTTTTTCGAGTATAGATCAGCTTTGTTAAATTGTTGCAGTGTGTACCAATAAAGAAAACTCTTATGTCTTAACTTTGACAGAGGTCACCGAAATATGATATCAAGTGTTTCCTTTTCTGGAGACGAAAGATTACTTGCTACTGGGGCATGGGACAAGAACATTCAACTATGGGATCTTAATAGCGGAACCTACAGGCAAGTCTTTTGGGCATTTTTATATTTTTTTGTTGTTGCTAAATATCGGATTAATTACATGCATGATCTCCCAAAGTAAGTTGCCGGTACTGGGGTTGGGAGATATTTCCTTACCAATATTTTTGACATCACGGAATAAAGTTTCTTGCCATTCATCAGGCAACCTCAGGGTTGTTTGATGAATCCAATGCAAAAAACTTAAAGTCGCAGCAAGCTTGTAGTTGTTTTTCATGTGCTTGTGTACTTATTATCGCACTCTGTATACCAGGAA
This sequence comes from Morbakka virulenta, assembly GCA_003991215.1. NCBI lineage: Eukaryota > Metazoa > Cnidaria > Cubozoa > Carybdeida > Carukiidae > Morbakka > Morbakka virulenta. The sequence goes on along the minus strand of RDPX01000077.1, from coordinate 303,217 downwards.
CACTCTACATGATTGCTGTTGTACAGATATGAATTATGTATTTGTATTCTACCGGCCACCTATGTGGTTTTATGAAAAAGTAACCCAGACCTTTTTCAATGAAATGCTTTAAGATAGCCTGCCACTTTATTTAAGATTCCGACATTGCCTGGCTAAATTCATTTTTCGATTGTAAGTATTTATCTTTGATAATGATCATACGACACCTGTATTAGGCATCTTCACGGTAATGTGAAAAAACAACTTGGCCTATTTTCAGTGCAGGATTGTAAACTACTCTGACACAAAAATTGAAGTTTATACGTTGCCTTTTTTTTCAGTTACTGATTGTAGGTCATGTCTTAAAGAACGGGTCTTAATGACCCCCCTTTTTAACCCCGGTAGCTACACTAACGGTCACATCATAGATTAAGTTGGCCTAATGCACTTTATGGCTGCAAAGTGCACTCACGCCAAATTTGAACTCTCTACCTTGCCTGATGTTTGATTCCATTTGGACGACACGCTGGTACACACACACACATACACACATACACACACACACACACACACACACACACAAACACAAACTTTGAATATTATAAATATAGATTGTATTGTAATTAGTATACTTTATATGAAGAGAATTTGTTTGAACTGAATTGAAGTGAATTCAATTGGATACAAAGAGCAGTCTTTGCAGACATGTTTAGTACATCTTTATTAGTCCTGACCAATTTGTTTTATTAAAATAGTAACTGATAAACTTGTGATTTAACTGTTTGCATTTAGTGCAAGAAAAATGCAATGAGATATTACGGAGAATTTTTGGTGATATATTAATGATAAGAAAAAAGGATGAAAACATCTTTGTATCAGTGAAAATCTTGCAACAGTGCTATAAAATACTTTTGTTCTATTTTTTTTCCAGAACAATGTCATAGTTGTTATTGTCATCTTTTTATACTGTTGCAGCTGACCTGTTAAATACCATATAATGCCCTTGGTATTAGATGCTTATTAAAAGGAAGAATTTTCCTTTCTTGATTCTCGTTCTAGGAGAACTGGGCCAGTGACTTTACCAAAAGGTCATGAAGGATCTGTCAGTGGAGTCAAATTTTCTCACGATGGTAAATGGGTGCTTTCACATTTTTCAAACCTAAACATGCATTGCATGTGATATTTTAATAAAGTTTTTAGCAATTGTTACCAACCAATGGAACATTTTTTTTATTTTTCTTCTTCTTCTTCTTCTTCTTCTTCTTCTTCTTCTTCGAGTGTCAGGTCTGTAACAGACATCTACGACCACGGCTCGCCAAATCTCCCTGTTGTCCGTCTTCCTTATCAGCTCGGTTTTCATGAATGTGTTTTGCATTGTCCGTTGGTTAAGCGTGCCCATAAATTTTATCCTCTCTCTGCCCCTGCTTTTTGTCCCTTCTATGTTGCCACATAGTATCTTCTTTTCAAGTTCGTCTTACCTACATACATATCCCAGAAATTGAAGCTTTCTCTTACCGATTGTTTTCATGAGCAATTTTCTGTAATTTGCTGTTTCTTTTTTAGGTACCACATTTCAACCACCTCTAGCCTTATTTCCGCATCCTTGCTAAGAATCCAGCTTTCGCATCCATACAGTAGTACAGACCATACATATGTCTTCAGTACTAATGAGTTCAATTGACGATTAAATTTGGCCATGATTGAACTAAGTTAAGAACAGGGACCCAAGGCAATGGTTAGTTAAGAAAGGTAATTGACAGGAGTTATTTGGTCAAGACGACCAAAATTAGTACCAACGTACAGATTTGTGTGCAACCTCATCAAGAACACAACAGAAAGGTAATCCACCAATATGTATCTCAGTGAAATCCAGAAACTAACAGTAATGACCACAGCATCGGAGGAGATAAAGTGTAAAAGGTGGCCAAAATATTATTTTAGTGGTTTAAAACCTTGTTGCAGACTTTGCATTATTCCATTTCAATCATTCTAGAAGTATTAAGACCAAAATTCTACTCGAAACACTGCAATACCTACAGAATCGATTCTACCGTCCAATCCAACCATACATCTGTAGTAGCCAGACAAGATCTGCCAAGCATGAATGCATCTAATCACAAACAGCCAAGTACAACCACCGAGAATAGCCACCTTAAGAGGCTGATTCTTAACACGGCGCGATACAGATGTGCCATTGTGGAACACTTCCCAATTAGTTAACGAAACAACGGTGAACAGTTTTTAGCCTGACTTCGTTTGGATCCTCATTTTTCCTCTTAACAGCATTTAGTTTTCTGTACTTATACGTAGCAACTATCATGCATAGAAAACATTGTGCAAGCCTTTTAAAGCACATTTTAGATGCTGTACACAGGCTATAGATTCTGCACATTGGTCCAACGTAACAAGGTAAGACACGTTGCTGAAAACCGAAAGAAGTAGCGTGCTACATGAAATTGAAGAATGCATTGGAAACGAAAGCATATGAAGGCATATAATTCCATAAATACATATGTCCAGTAAAAGCAGCTAGGTTTTAAGACAAGGGTAAATACCCTTCTGTTGGAAATTAAAACGAACTATAACAAACCACACTCTTCTTCCTGGAAAAGTGACAGCCTTTACTTGAAAAGTCATTAACAACAACAATTTCACCGAACGTTTTAATTGCTCATTAACAAAAAAGGATCTCACCAGTGGGTTTTTTGACAATTTGCCTTCCTGTAAGTGATCAGAAATCAAATATTAAGTTATTATGCTCATTCTTATATCGAAGCAAGACCACATTTATTAGCAGTACACTCCAGAGGGCATATAGATCCCTAAAACTATGATTTTTAAAGTCAAAAGACTTTGTAGTTTTACAGGACTGAAGCTTTTGTCATCTTGAAGACATGTACCCATGCAATTGATATGCCTTGTCACAGCCTGAAATTCAGAAAGACACTATGTTTAATTCAGTTTAGGAAGAGTAACTGCCGTAGTAGCGACTATCCATACTTTTGGGGGAACCACAAAAAAAGAGATGATTTGTTTGATTAAATTGGTTGTGCTTTTAAACCCCAGTTTGTTGAGACGCTTCAATTCCTGCTCAGATCTCCAAATAAAATTTCATTTTAAACAAATCCCAGATAAACTCATAGCTGTACTCCCTTTCAACAAAAGTAAAAATTCTTTATTGCCTGTTATTGCAAGTTGTTTATTTTTACAATTATTCATATTTATTAATCTTTTTGTAGCAGATATTTCTATTTTGTTGAACAGGTTTTTAATACTTCAAACTTTTAAGAGAGAGAGGGGGGGGGAGAAGGAGTGAGGGAGAGACAGACAGACAAACAGACANGGTTGTGCTTTTAAACCCCAGTTTGTTGAGACGCTTCAATTCCTGCTCAGATCTCCAAATAAAATTTCATTTTAAACAAATCCCAGATAAACTCATAGCTGTACTCCCTTTCAACAAAAGTAAAAATTCTTTATTGCCTGTTATTGCAAGTTGTTTATTTTTACAATTATTCATATTTATTAATCTTTTTGTAGCAGATATTTCTATTTTGTTGAACAGGTTTTTAATACTTCAAACTTTTAAGAGAGAGAGAGGGGGGGAGAGAAGGAGTGAGGGAGAGACAGACAGAGACAAAGAGAGGGACAGACAGACAGAATTTTCTCCTTTTTATACATTTATAGAGGGTTTTTCCGACTTGTTTATATCACAGGTTCAATATTGCTATCTTCTTCATACGATGAAACGATAGTTATATGGGATATCCTTTATGTTTGTAAAAAGCTGTCTCTTCAGGTAGGTGATCTCTTTTTCTAGAAAACGATTTTACCTAATTTCCAACACCAATATGAGTGTAGCTTATTGGTTATTATAGGATTGTTTTATTGTCGTATTAATGAACACTCATAAAGCTATGCTGTATTGTTTCAGATACCAATGAATAAGTTGCCTTGTTTGATGTTCACTGTTTAGTTAACCAAACACAATGGTCCTTTGTTTACAATTCTCGGCTTCTGTTTAAAAGACTGAAAATCGAAAAGGCAAGTCAAGGGAGGTTTTTTGTTGAACCTAATTAGCTGTTATCATTTCTATTTCCCCAATGAAGTTATATCACATACATCATTATCTCCAGCAGTTAAGGCCTTTTTTAGCAATTCTTACATATGCTTTGTTATAATCGTTTGTGTTTTTTGCAAACATGCAGGAGATTTTTGTTTTTCCATATTCTGTTTAATTTTTATCAAATTCCGCAGGCAATAGCTCGAGTGCTATTCGCTCTGGATTTTATAGCACAGTAGCATTTGAGTCGTCTGGGTTCTTCCATGAGCCTTTTCAGATACTGATGACAGGGCTTTGTATAGCTTTAAAGTGGCGGAAAATTGATTTGTTGTTGGTATCATTGATGTTTCCAACTCGTTCAAAAATCGTGGCACATTCTCAGGGCGCTCTACGCTTTGCATTTTTATATTCCCATTTAAGTCAAATTTTTCTGCTGCTGCTTTGACTTAACAAATGCCGTTTTGTTTAAGCTACCTGTGATGATAATAGAACACCAAGAAAAACACCGTCCAATGTATCAATTGCTACCTGTGGAGTTGTTGCCTTTGAAAATCAAATCAATATTGCGAATCTGTTTTTGCACATTGCTTAGTATGAAATAATGCTATAATAGTAGGTGCCACTACACAATTTGACATGATCCTGACCTGAATCTGGTGTTTTTTATCACCATTATTTTATAGTTATTTGTTGTTAGGACGGAAAATTTAACCCCCTACAGAACTTTGACCCCCTGTCGACAACCAAACACTTGTTTTACCAGGCGTTTTGCTAGTCTTACTGTGTTAACATAACTGCCCATGACCGTGAGGCGAAAAATATATTTCTTCGTATATCTTTTGCAGGCAACCATATTTTCAATAGAAAGAGGTTTATCGTGTAAGAAATATCTTGATTGTTTTTCGTCTTCTACCATAGTTTAAATTCTCGTTAATAGTCTCATTAGATGACTTAAGGATTAACTAGGTCTTTCCTGTATCTGTACCTGTCATCATGTCACCTCCAAATAAAAGCTTATCCATCTTTCTGTTGTCATCATCAATCTGAGTTATTGAAGTTAATCCATTTTAATAGCCCACTGTGAAATACTTTGCGAGATCACCAAAATAGGTGGGCGTTAAACCCCGTATGTTATCAAAATCCTTTTTATTTTATTTTCAATGAAAATACATCGGTTCTTTGTATTACCAATAATGCTTATCCTATTAGTCTTTAACGCCAGCATATTTCTGATTGTAACCCTGCAGGAATGTGAAGTTGTAGTACCCTAGGTAGTTTAAGGAGCTTGGTACTTTGTATCAGTTTGCAGTTTGTATCACAAGTTTTGTAATTGGCAGGTTAAGATAAAGAGTAAGCGGTCATTCTGGAGTCCCCTTGCCTGTCATGAATAAGCAGTCTTTGTCAGAAACTATAGGTCACTGCGTACATACATACTACCGTTCCTTATGAGTTATAACATGACTATTCTGGTAAAAAAAATATTGCATTTGTTTTGACCATATGGGGACAGATGGGTTTGGGGGTCTAACCAGCTCTACCGTTTCACTCCTTATGAGGGTGGGTTACCAACAGTTTTAGTAACTCATTGGGTGATGCTGATGAGTCATCATGTGACGCTGTCTCCAGTTAAACCAGATTGCGCACTACCATGTGAATGTATTTTCCATTGATTTTGGTCTTTCGTTACAATATTAAGTTGGTCTGAAGCTAACTGTGACCAAACGTTAACGTTGTCACGCCAGCGTTTGCACGGCCGTCCTCCTTTTCTCTTTCCTTCTACCATCCCTTCTAGACATATCTTAGATAATCCTGTTTCAGATCTTTACATGTGCCCAAAGAGTTTTTGTGCCTTGCTCTTGATTACTGGAGTGATTGGTGTCAGTGTTGTGATCCGGAGGAGTTTCTTAATTGGGGTGCGATCAGTTAGTCTGCTGCCAGTCATGAATCTCGTTATATGATTTTGAAATGTTTCTGTTTTCAGCAACAAGGAAGTTTTCCAGTTAATTACCTCCAGACCATAAAGTACAACTGGGAGAATGTGAATTCTATAAATGCGGACTTTGATATGATATGGTACTCCTTTTTAAGTCAATAAAAGTTTGTTTTTCTGAAAGGCCGCCCATCCTAGACGACTTATTCTATGTCTAACAGATGTTAATCCATGATTAGTGGAAGAGAGTTTATGCCCAAGATGTACAAAATTTTGTACTCGTTTTATGGTACTGCCATTTATGTTGAGATCAAGATTGCTGTGTGGATCGGTTGTCATACATTTTCTTTTTGAAATGTTGATAAAAAGTCCAAGTTCAGCTGAGTATTTTTTTTGTTTAAAACCATGATTTAGTGTCTCAACAAAATCCCTATTCACCACTTCGTTTATGTTAAATCATTGCTTTTGCGTAAATAAATATTTTAAATGCTGTTGGAGCTTCTTGCTGATTTTTAAAAATGGTAAAATAGTAGAAGTTGTAATAGTTCTTTTTCTTTTACAAAACTATTTTCAAAAATGGTCCATTTTCATTATGTTTTTTTAATTTAAAGATTTCTCTTTAAATCCTTTGTAGGGTCATACGGGTTGGGTTACATGCTGTGATTTGACAAAAGATAACCAGTGGGCTTTGTCGTCATCAAAGGTAATATTAAATTTTATTATTTTAGTTCGTGAGTTCTGACGCTTTGGGGAGTGTGGAGTCAGCCCTTAGTTGTCATTACTCCCAAGTCTGCTCTGGCCCGAAGTGGTAGTAACTGTGAGGGTCCAATCTATAGGTTAAATAGATTTCTGTGCAAATCCATGATGCGTCTGTCCAGTATCTGGTGACTAGTAGTGGTGTGACCTCTGTGGCCGAAAGTATCTTTCGACAAGTCAGTGCTTTTGGGAGAAGTACAAGTAGTACTCGATAAAAGAAGTGGCTACCAGTCATCTTGCCTTAGCTTGTCACTGGAAGCTAGTCACCAAGGTTCAGAGAGTGGTGTATGTGTCATACAAGCCTACATCACTATAATCTGCTGATGTATAGATGTCTCGTCAACTCATCATGTTATCACATCTTCTTTTCTATTTCCCTTTGGCGATGGAAGAGTGGTGACGTGGGTAGACTTAACAAGTTGAAGGCCTACAGCCACAAATCTGCACAAAGGTGACAGGAGCCTTATCTTAACATCGCTATTTTGCCTAACAGATGACAGAGACATCTCTCGGTGGAAGCTTCTGTATCTGAGCAGCCCTTTTTAGGAACAGCTCTGCTCATCCATAATTATTGATATGTTTCTAGAAAAAGTGCACGAAACATTGCCTGCCATCACTCAAGCTGGTCAGTTTACTGCGGAAACATTAGCTGTTATGATTTTGAAATGCCCATGTCTTTCAGTATTGGATGTTGGAATGTCAGAACCTTGCTTGACCTTAAAACTTCAGCGAGACCAGAGCGTAGAACCGCACTACTTGCCAAAGAGCTTCAGCGTCTCAACCTTGATATTGCAGCAATTTCGGAAACTCGACTTCCGGATGAGGATCACATCGTTGAAGTGAAGTCAGGATACTGTATTTTCTGGGTGGGAAAGCCTCAAGGTGAAAAATGGGAGGGGGGGGAGTTGGCTTTGCCAAACGTACCACTCTGGCCAAGAAACGTGACTGCCTCTCTAGCATAAATGATCGGATCATGAAGCTGTGTGTTCAACTGTCACGTTGGCGCTATCTGTCAATACTATCAATAAATGCCCCAACTCTTCAAGCTTCAAATGAATCTGTCATACAGTTTTATGGAGCCCTTCGGTAAACCATTATTGGTGTTTCAAAAGAAGAGAAGTTAATTTTACTTGGGGACTTCAATGCACGAGTCGGAGAGCAGCATCTGGTCTGGAATGCCATAGGCCATTATGGCATGGGAAAGATTAATAACAATGGGCTGACTCTTCTTAATTAATGTATTGAATTCAACCAAAGCATCTGCAACACTTTCTTTCGTTTGAAAGAGAAATCCAAAGTAACTTGGATTCATCCAAGATCGAAGCATGGCCATATGATAGACCTCGTTATCACCAGAAGCCAAGACTTAAAAGACGTCTGCAGTGCTCGTGTCTTACGTAGTGCTGATTGTGACACCGACCACAAACGTGTCAGAGGAAAGTTTAAACTCCAAGTTAGGAAGAAAGTACCTATGAATGGCACCAAAGTCCGTAAACACATCAACGTGGAAAAGCTCGTCTCATGTTGTCTGCCAACAACTAACTGATGCACTTGATTGTGTTACTTTCTATGGCTCCTGGAAAAATTTTAAGGAACCGGCATACTCTATTGGTGGTAATACCTTGGGGTTATCTTAGAAAAAAGTATAGGGACTGGTTTGATGAGAATGACTCGGCTATAAGTCAGTTTCTCAGTCACGTCTTGATCCGAATCTTGTTCACAGATCGAAGGTTGAAGCTTCTTTGATGGCACATTAGGCAACTGTACAACGGGCGTTGAGAAAGATAAAAACTCAGTGGTGGTCGAAAGTCTCAGCTGATATTCAGGAAGCCGCTAACACACACAACATCAAGCAACTGTTCTCTCTTTTAAAAGTTGTCTTGGTCCGTCCTCATCCGCTTTTGCTCCTTGATCAAAGACCCTAAAGGCATCATGAAACGTTGGGAAAATCACTATTCCAATTTGTTCTTCAACCCATCGACCGTGGACTATGCTGCTATTGAAAGTATACCTCAGTATGATTTGATAATGGAATTAGATATTGTGCCTTGTAGAGAAGAGTGTGATAAGGCCATTAACTAGATTAACGCTGGTAAAGCACACGGCCAAGATGGTATACCAGTGGAGCTGATTCAAAAAGGAGGTGAAAAGTTTGTTTCACCGCTTCATCTGTGAATGTTGGGAGGGGAATCCAATTCTCCAAGACTAGATTGATGGTATTCTTGTTTCCTTGTCGAAAGGTTTGGGCGCAAAGTCTGAATGCGACACCTTTCGTGGGATAATACTGCTTGAATCTGTGGGAAAGGTCTTGGCACGAATCCTACTTAACAGACTTGTGCCTGATATATATGAGGCACAAGTTGATTATACCTGAATCGCAATGTGGTTTCCATCCTGGAAAAGGCACAACAGATGCGATCTTCTACGCCAGACAACTGCAAGAAAAGTGTCTAGAGCAACATATGCCTTTGTATCAAGTCTTTGTAGACCTGACCAAACCCTTCGATACTGTCAACCGCGATGCCCTCTGGAAGGTCTTGGGGAAACCTGGATGCCCACCTACTTTTGTTGACCTGATCAAAGAACTACACCGTAGTATGAAGCCCGTGTCAGCTTTCAACAGGGAACTGTCAAAGGAAAGTGGGATAGACAACGGGGTGCAACAGGGTGATATTCTGGCGCCTACGCTGTTCTCTATCTATTTTGCTGTTGTAGTTCTTTACGCATTTCGTAACTGTGACATTGGAATAGGCCTCCGTTTATAAACAACTGGTAAAGTGTTCAACCTTAAAAGTTTTAATGCCAGTTTAAAAGTTAGACAGACCCTCAAACGTGAATTACTATATGCTGGCGATGCTGTTTTTGTCGCGTACTCTGAAAACGATATGCAGGTGTTAATCGGCCGCTTTTCGGTGGCATCAACTGCCTTCGGTCTCACCATAAGCTTGAAGAAAACAAAGGTCATCTTCATTCCTCCTCTTGGTGCACTCTACACAGAACCTAACATTTTGGTCAACAACTCTAGGTTAAGTGTTGTCGATACTTTCGTTTATCTAGGTAGTACGCTGTCTCGGGATGGCTCACTTGACTCTGAAATATACATGCGCATCCAGAAAGCTTTTGTTGCATTTTGTAAGGTAGAGAAGAGGTTATGGTCAGACAGAGGTGTAATCTTAAGTACAAAACTGACAGTTTACCAGACGTGCGTGCTGTCCACATTGTTGTATTCATAAGAGGTATGGACAATCTATCGCCATCACGTGAATCGACTTGAACACTTTCACCAAAATTGCTTGAGGAGGATCCTTGGCATAAAATGGCAGTCGTTTACACCCAACACTATTGTTTTATAGAGAGCAGGTTGCCCTAGCATAGAAAGCATTCTGATCAAGAATCAAATGCGCTGGGCTGGGCATTTAGTGGACGACTTTAGACTGCCCAAACAGATTTTTTATGGTGAATTATCGCAAGGTAAACGTCCTCGGCATAAGCCAAGGAAAAGGTTTAAAGACTGTGTGAAGAGTAATCTGAAGGAACTGAAGACGGGTGTGGAAGAATGAGAAGAGAAGGCTGTCAACCGCAACGAGTGGCGTAGCTCTGTTTTGTCAGGATGTATGGTTGTAAACGAACGGTACTTGGCACACGCAGCTCTAAAAAGTGCCTTAAGGAAAGGTGTAGCAAGGCAGCTGGATTCCAACATTGCCGGCTGGAAATACGAGACCTGTGATATTGTGTTACTTTCTAAAGCAGGTTATGTGAACCACTTGAAATCGTATAAGACCTTGCCTATTTTTGCATTAGCCCCACGGCCTGATGGCAGCACCTGTGCAATTTGTAGTAAAGTATGCAAGTCTGTGGCGGGACTGAAAAGACACATGGCTCTAAACAAAGATTGCATCCAGATCCAATCAAGCCTGCGAGGACACTTAAGTTCATCTGCCATCTTTCCTGTAAGTGCTGTAAATGGACTGCTGGTTTGAAGAGTCATCTTCGCGGTCCCTCGAGAAATAGCAAGGAGTATGGAAACTCGGACATTGATACAAAAGACGGCGATCATCTCTGAAGATGAAGCAATTAACACGTATGTGTATATGTATGTATGTATGAATGTATATATATATATATATGTGTGTGTGTGTGTGTGTGTTGTGCCATGTAGTGAAATCTTATTGTTAAAATCCAATGACTACCTCTGTAAAAGCAAGACCACGAGTTTGGTGCATTCGTCTGTTGTGACTCTCTCTTTATTCATGTTGCCTGCAATTTCTTTTCTCAACAGCAAGCTTTTGGACGAAATTTGGCCTTTACTCCCTTCCTTTTGCTAAATTTCTTACCGTCCCTCCCCCTTCACCTTTGACGATTTTAAATGAGCACATCACCCTCATGTCTCACGTTGTTCACATTTAAGAAAATAAGGTGTAGATTTTTTAGTTCAAAACAACAAAGTACAGAAGTATGAAAATAGGAAGTTGAAACGAGGTAGATTGTAGAAGAATATCAGAAATTCTGACGACTAGAGAAATCTGTATTCTCTTGATGATATAAGAAGTAAAATAAAAATGTAAAAAGTTTGCTTTTAAGTCTTTTTAAGACAAAGAATGCAAACATTCTGCTGTTTTTCACTTATTGAATTAAATATCTCTTGCTGTTATCTGAGTAAAATTGACACTGATTTAACGGAGATGGTCGTTGGAAGTAAAAGCAAACTAGGCCCACCCAGATGTTCCTGCCACATACAGTTTCGGAAGTGAGGACAACATTCACCTGCAGATATTAAAGAGAAAACTTGAAAAGCTAAAGTAAGTTTTACCGAAAGAAAACCAAGTACCTTTAAAGTTTCATATTTATCCTTACAGAAGGTGCGTGTGCAGTTTTTCTGTTTTCGAATAAACCCCTCCTATGTGAAAAGGGATGTTTTACTTTAATTTTTAAATGGAAAGGAGATCTACTGAGTATTTTTGGTCATACTAAAGAGTTAACTTCTTACCTAACGCCGATTAATTTTTTCTTTGGTTGTAAATTACTAACTTTTTATAACAACTTATTTTTTGCCTGCCCTAGGACCGAACGTTAAGGCTATGGAACCTTGAGCAAAGCGATGAAATTCCTGTGGTACTTCAAAATAAAAAAAATATTGGACTTAAACTTCTATTGGTAAGTTATGCAGTATTTGTATAGGTTTGTATTTTTTCTCAGTACTGTTCGCGATGTATTCATCCAGATTTATTATGGCACTGTCCACACAATCCTGTATACTAATCAGATCCCTCCTACTTCCTTTTTTTGTAAGATACAATCGGTCTTCACTATCAGGCTGTTATTGTGTGGGTAGTCTCACTTTTTGGAAATGGTGCCGGGGGATTAATAAAAGACTTAGAGCCCTAAAAAATGTAGACCACAGAACGTTATGACTTGGACGATGTATGGGGCTCTTTTGTCCGGCGGCAAGAACTACGAACAAAGTACATTAAACACAAAATAGATCACTCAGCCAACAATGATAAATGTAGACTGTGTAACATGGGAGCAGAAACAGTACGGCACATCATCAACCAATGCATACTATTAGTTCAAAATAAAGGTCACCATGATAAACATCTTGAATTTGAAATGATAAAATATTTTATCAGACAAATTCTGTCAATCTAAGATGATGATATTTTTCATCTGAAGTATGCTGCAATGTAAAATTTGGTTTATTTCCATATTATTAAAGAAAGCTAAACATACACATAATAAATAATAATAATAATAATAATAATAATAATAATAATAAAAGGGTAGACAGAAAGTGCCCAGACCGGCAGGTCGCCTGGCAATTCCTCAGGGAGCAGCGCCCGTGCCTAGTCGAGCTGGGTAAACCTCGCGGGAACAGTGGGAAAAGTTGAACTTGCCTTAATTGGCGGGCTTAACTTAGTACTGCCTAGTACTGATGGAAAGGGACACTGACTATTACTGTCAGCAAGTAGCGTAGCGTCGTAATACATATGACCTCTGATCTTCATTAATTGGTGGGGTACACGAACTAGTTTTGCCTGGTAATTATGAATGGGCTAGATCAAACATTCCCGCTCAAACCGCAGACTTGCCAGTCAGTTGTCTGACCTTAACCGGTTGTGCATGTCCCGAAAGGGCTGACACATCACCCAATTCTGTTTAACGGGCGGGAGTAGTGGGGGAGTATCATATCCAGGTGTCGTGAGGGTGGATCTCTTCTTCTGCAGGGTCTGCAGGGTCTTAGGTGAAGCCTCGCTACGGAGACCGTTTTATACAGAATGGGTCACCTAAACTAGGAAACCTATACAGGCGCCAACTGCAAGGTCATGTGGTGTTTTAATTTACATCAATATCGCACACACTCAGGTGTGATGCATGCACCCAGCTTACCCTTATCGGACTGGGAGTCGGATGAGTTTGCTGGGGTTTCTACCCCTGTGCCCTCCGTGGGCTCGTATTTCTCCACCACTTAATAATGGAAACATTTTATTTTTCATCTAAGCATATATAATTACAAACCTTTCCAATCAAGATAGTTTGGATTGGCTTGCCTATTAAACAAAATAAAACATTTAATAGCTCTGGGTTTCTCCATGGTGTCTACGGCAGGATATGAAGTATGTAGTTCTAAGGATTATATATTTAAAGTTTGTTAGAAAGAAACCGCTCGTGTTTGTTGTCGATCATAATAATAATAATAATAATAATAATAATAATAATAATAATAATAATAATAAACGAATGAGGTTACCCTTTGCCACAACTACCTCCAGGTCGCCCTTGGGCAAGGTGTAGCACCTGTTAGCCTACTCTGAGACCTTGAAATACCAGGTTGACGTCCGGCGGAGTTAAGTCTGTCCCTTTATCCGCGTGGATTATAAATACCAGGTTGCGACTGGCGCGGAATATCCAGCTCCTCTTTTCAAATGAATAGCAGAAGGAAAAATAAATCATGCCGCATCGCCCGTCGCGCGAATAAACAAGGGGCTGCCTCAGTGAGTGACCAGGCTGAGGATTTCGAAAAATCTGCTACTAGGTCCAACACTTCTCAAAATCACAACCCATGTGGTCACCAGACCGGGAATGCTCCCAATTCTTGCCCCTTGGGCTTACCACCTAAGAAAAATCAGAAAGAAAAAAGAAAGAAATGGACAAGAGAAGAGAACAAGGAAGTTTTATATTGTTTTTATTATGCTTTAGAGAATCCTGAAAATAACAACACCGAAGATACTTTCCTAAAATGGTGTTCGCGCAACAGCGAGAGTGACAAATTTTATAATCTAGACGCAAATAAACTGGCGAACCAAAGAAGATACATTATTCGTAATAAAAAACTAACTGATATTGAATTAGCACAAATTAGAGAACAGGCTAGATATGACGCAAGGGGAGAAATTGTTGATGATGATGTCGAGGAAAGAGTGATCACGAATAATATTATTGTTGAAGGTAATGGAGGGTTGATTGAAAATCGAGATATTGTAAGGCCACAAGGAAATGAACTCCAAAATGATGGGGAAGTAAAGAATGGTAATGACGAGGCTGGTCGTCAGAAAAATGATACCAATCAAGAAAAGTTTGTTTTATTGAAAGCAGAAATCATAGAGGAGTTATCTATTGTTAAGCACACTGAATATACTGATAGGGAACCATTGATGAAAATTAGACAGACCCAGAAATTCAAAACTTTGTTAGCCTTGGGAAATGAAGCCCTGAGTCAACTTTGCGAAGAAATAAACCCTGAATTAACGGAACTAAATCAATTAATGTACGCAACATCTAAATTCCTTCAAAACAAATGTAGTGTCAAAGGTAAACGTAAAATAAATAGCAATNGCACAAATTAGAGAACAGGCTAGATATGACGCAAGGGGAGAAATTGTTGATGATGATGTCGAGGAAAGAGTGATCACGAATAATATTATTGTTGAAGGTAATGGAGGGTTGATTGAAAATCGAGATATTGTAAGGCCACAAGGAAATGAACTCCAAAATGATGGGGAAGTAAAGAATGGTAATGACGAGGCTGGTCGTCAGAAAAATGATACCAATCAAGAAAAGTTTGTTTTATTGAAAGCAGAAATCATAGAGGAGTTATCTATTGTTAAGCACACTGAAATTACTGATAGGGAACCATTGATGAAAATTAGACAGACCCAGAAATTCAAAACTTTGTTAGCCTTGGGAAATGAAGCCCTGAGTCAACTTTGCGAAGAAATAAACCCTGAATTAACGGAACTAAATCAATTAATGTACGCAACATCTAAATTCCTTCAAAACAAATGTAGTGTCAAAGGTAAACGTAAAATAAATAGCAATAAACCAAAACCCTTTAAACCTAAATGGCAAGTAAAGATAGAAAAGGAAATTGAAAACTTTAGAAAGGAAATCTCTTTACTTGATGAATTACAGAAAGATAAAGAATTGAAATCTGGAAAAGCTAGGAAAGTTATTAGAAAATATCACTTAAGAAATAAAGAATAGATACCCCCTATTAAAGAGAAGATCAAACAAAAATTACAAGTTAAAGCCTAAAGACTACGTCGTTTCACTAAAAGAAACAATTTTTATAGACAAAACAAGATTTTTGAAACAGATGCGCAAAAGTTCTATCGAGAAATTGGAAAAACGCCTATTCTTGTAGAGGAAATACCATCGGAGGAACGGATCACCGAATTTTTGAATACCATCTGGGGTAATGAGAAAGGACACAATGAAAATGCTGAATGGATAAGAGACCTGGAAAGTAATTCTACTGACATATCTGAACAACAATGGGATGATATAAGCGTCGATGAGATTACCGAGGCGCTAAAAAGGTCGCATAAATGGAAATCTCCTGGAATTGACCAAGTTCCGAATTTCTGGTTAAACACTTTAAACTCTTCTCATTCTAAGCTGGCTTCAAATTTTAATAGATTGATGACGGAAACAAATTCAACACCTAAATGGTTCTATCAAGGCACTACCTATTTACTTGCAAAAAGTAATGACACTGCAAACGCAAAAAACTACCGTCCCATTACTTGCTTGTCGACCTTCTATAAGTTGTTGACATCTATATTATCTGAAAGAACATATACACACATGGAAGAAAATAACATCTTTCCGATAGAGCAAAAGGGCTGCAAGAAAGGTTCCTATGGCTGCAAAGACCATCTTCTTATAAATAAAATGATATTGGAAAATGCGAAATCAAAACATCGAAACTTGAGTACTGCATGGATCGATTATAAGAAAGCCTTTGACAGTGTACCTCACTCGTGGATATTGCGTTGTCTTGAACTGTTTAAAGTATCCCCTACCCTTATTAATGTTCTTAAAACATCTATGAAACTATGGGAGACCAATCTTCTCCTTTCTCACTCTAATGGTGTCTTATCTTCCCTTTGTATGCGAATCAAAAGTGGAATTTTTCAGGGTGACTCTCTATCTCCCCTGCTATTTTGTATA
>RDPX01000077.1:265161-286688 GCA_003991215.1 Morbakka virulenta | reverse complement strand
TAAAAATTTAGGGTTAAAACATCTCGAATCACGGTGGCAAGAAAAGCCTCTCCATGGACAGTTCGCAGCTCGGGTCAATAATGCTGATGTAGATACCATTGCAACCCACCAGTGGCTCCAAAACTCTGGACTGAAAGCGGAAACGGAAGGCTTTATTCTTGCTGCCCAGGATCAAAGCTTATTAACAAGAAATTATCAGGCAAATGTCTTGCACAATTTGTGCAGATCCAAAATGTAGATTTTGCGAAGAAAAAGTGGAAACAATTGACCACCTTGTCTCTGGTTGTTTTATTTTAACTCCAGGGGAGTATAAAAACAGACACGACCGAATTGGACAATACTTGCATTGGAAAATCTGCAACCACTTTTCTATAAACACTAACACTAACTGGTATGAACACCATCCCGAACCTGTTACAGAGGGACAAAATTTTACAATTCTCTGGGACTCCCCAATCCATACGGATCGCATGATACAGGCCAACCGCCCTGATATTATCATTAAGGATAGGAAAAACAACACCTGCCTCCTCGTGGACATAAGCGTACCATCAGATAGAAATGTCTCCGCCAAAGTGTTTGAAAAGCTTGCAAAATATAAAGATCTTGAAATTGAAATTGAAAAGATGTGGCACCTAAAAACCAGAACTGTTCCTGTAGTGATAGGTGCTTTGAGCCTGATAAAGAAAGGGACTAGTGAATACCTTAAGAAAACTCCAGGAAACCCTTCTCTTCATGAAATTCAAAAAATAGTATTAAATAGCACAGCGCATGTACTACGAAGGGCGCTCACTATATAGAAATTGACGTCTCCACCACCTTCTCACCTTTTTTGTATATATTTGTGTCTTGTAATTCATTGTGTAGCTGATGTTCGTGAATTGTCCTGAATAATACCTATATACCTTTTTATACTTTATTTTTAGATTTCTTTAAATTGAATATTTTATTATTATTCTCTCTTTCCACAAAAAACTCCTTCCTATTTCACTCACCCTAGGTCACTGGTAGTGACACAACAATTCAAAGAGAAAATTTTTTCATAATAATAATAATAATAATAATAATAATAATAATAATAATAATAATAATAATAATGATAATGGAAACTTTTTATTTTTTCATCTGAACGCATACAATTACAAACCTCACTAATCAAGGTAGTTTGCATTGACTTGCCTATTTAACAAAATCAAAATTAAATATTTTACTAACAAAATCAATAAAGCGACAATAGTTCAGGGTTGGTCCATGGTTTATTTCTATGACAGAATATGTAGTATGTGGTGCGAATGATTATATTGGAAGTTTGGTTGAAAGAAAGCGCTCGTATTTGTTGTCGATGTTCAAAGCGTTGCACATTTTACTGAAAGTAATACAAGATTTACCGAATATACCTAAAGAGCTCATGGAGAGATTTACGAAACTAACTTTCGAAAAGCTGGATTGTAAATCACGAATTAAAGAACGATATTTTTCGTATTTGCGAGAAGAATTTTTATCCAGGTTTGTTTCATAGCCCACCGTCAATTCAAGAATGTATAGCTGTTGTTGTGGAGTAACTAAGAGCAAATCAGGCCTCAAGGCATCTCCAGTTATAATGCATGGCGATAAGAATCCAAAGATATCAGCATATATTGTACAGCCTTCAAGAGATTTGAGAGAACCTGCTAAAAACTGTAGTGCTGAGTTGTGTCTCCAAGTATATCGACCTTCCTGAAGGTACGTTTTGCAGCCGGCGACAACATGAAGAAGGGTTTCTGTTTCAAAGCAGGAAGAGCAAGAGGACGATAGACTAAGTTTCCATTTAGATAGATTTTTACGAGTTGGAAGGGTGTTATTCAAATAACGAATGGTAAAGCTGAAGATATTTTTGGGCAGCTTACTTTGAACTTCGGACCAAAACTTGTTATATTTTGAAGTTGCGTTGTCAAAGAGAAATGAGAGAATAGTACCTTGAGTAGTAAGATGACTTTGTAAACGCTCCTTGTGTTCTGTCTGTACAGCTTTCAGAACTTCTTTTGTATTTTTATAAACATCGTGTTGTATATTGGTACCATTGCTTGTGTTTTTCCACAATGTTCGGATATTATCATTTGGTGACAACTTCAGAGCGTTACGGGTGACAGTTTGGCATTGTAGAAATTTTGTGGTAGGCAGCTGCAAGTTGAGTCCAAATTGATTTTTGGAAAGAATAATGGAGCTAAGCGTGGCACTTATAGGCAGGTCAAGCCACTGGCGTATGTATTTAGAGACCAGGTTGTCGAGATTTTCTGCCACCCAAGTCTTAGAAACATTTGAAACAGTAAGGTGCCAGGAAACCTTTGGGAGGGCAAATTCACTATAGAGACGCAGTTTGTGTTTTGGATGGATAGGTAAGGAATCAATTTGTTTGAGAAGATCTAGTAAAACAGACAGAAGCTTGGATTTGTGAGACTGATTGGTCATTTCAAAGTCAAAGTAACGTCCAAGATACTTAAAGGCATCCCCCATGGCTACAGGAGGTACAGTTTCATTATTAACAAAAAGTTTAGGTTGAAATTGAAGAGATCTTGTAGTGAATTTTTTAATTCCGAATGTGGCACATTTATCAACCCTTATGATCATGTTGGCCCATTGACACCATCGAGTAAAACAGTTTAAAAGAAGCTGGTTCTCTCTTTCCCCACTTGTAATGACCGCAGCGTCATCTGCGAACTGAAACCAGTGTACAGGATTGAACATGCGATCATTTTTATCGTGAGGTGAAAAACCAAGTTGCTTGTACTTTTCAGCCCTAATATATTGAATAAATGTGTTAAAACACATATTAAAGAGTAGTGGACTAAGACAATCTCCTTGTAAAAGCCCATGACGAACTGTTATGGCTTCAGTTGTAAAATGATCAGTGATAAATGATGTTTTAAATTCAGTGTAAAGACTGGTGATTAAAGACTTAATTTTGTCAGGAATATGGTGGTGATCGAGAACAGATGTTATTAGGTTATGATGAACTTCACCAAAAGCATTTTTTAGGTCTAAAAGAGTAATGACTAAGGAGCGTTGATTAGTGCGAGCCTTGTTTATTACATGTGCCATCATCGCAGTATGTTCCAAAGTACCCGAGATTTTGGAAGTGAAGCCTTTTTGAATCATATGTTCGACGAAGTTATTATCCTTCAGGTATTCAAATACAGAGTCACGCAAACAGGATGTAAAAACTTTCAATGGAACCGTTTGAAGAGTAATCGGTCGAAAGTTAGAAGGGTCTTCGGTGTTACCCTTCTTGTGTATTAAAATAGTACAGGCCTTTTTCCATTCAGGAGGAACTTTGCCAGAAATCTATATGATTTTAATTATTTCTGTGAGGAAAGACCGTAGATAGGGACATCGTTTAAAGCAAATTATGGATATTTTATCTAGTGGGCATGGTGAGGCAGATGACTTCATACGACGAATAGCTGATGTGGTTTTTTTTATATGATGGAGGATCAGTGCTGAAAGGGTATTCGGGTTCGTTAAAAGACGGTATCCATGATGGAATTTTAAAGTGTTTGTTAGGAATTGTCGATGAAAGTATTTTTGAAAAGTATTGGGTGCAACAGACTTCTGAGAAAGTAAGAAAGTATTGAAGAGCTCTTTTGCAGCACACGCTTTACGTAGCACCAAAAGTTTTTGGAGATGAAGTTATCGTGATTAGATAGAGTGTGAACGTTATGAGAGGAAGTCAATTTTTGGCGAAGCAAAGAGGAAACGTATTTGATTTCCATGACCGATGTGTTGCTCTTTTTTTCTTTTTTTTAATAATAATAATAACAATAATAATAATAACAATAATAATAATAATAACAACAATAATGCAATTTGTACACTTGGTTTTATGTAATGACGTTAAGGTTAGGGAAATGGATATAGCCAAGATGGAAGCTTCCTGACTTTATGAGAAGTTAAAATATGCGAGGTACAAACAATGATTGTGCCAGTTGTGATCAGTGCCCTTGCTACCATCAAAGACAATTTAAGCGGGCAACTGAAACGATTTAACACAAGCACATTATTGGAAAACCTGCAGATGGCAACAGTAGCTCATACTTCGCTGGTCCACTCAAAATCCTTAAAGTATGAAGAACTTTGACGGATTTTAAATACAGCAATATTTGGAGTCGTAGGAGTAATAGTAGTAATAGTAGTAGTAGTAATAGTAGTAGCAGTAGTAATAGTAGTAGTAGTAGTAGCAGTAGTAGTAGTAGTAGCAGCAGCAATAGTAGTGGTGGTGGTAGTAGTAGTAGTAATAGTAGTGGTTATAGTAGTAGTAGTAGTAGTAGTAGTAGTAGTAGTAATAGCAGTGATAGTAGTGGTAGTGATAGTAGTGGTAGTAGTAGTAGTAGTAATAGTAGTGGTTATAGTAGTAGTAGTAGTAGTAGTAATAGCAGTGATAGTAGTGGTAGTGATAGTAGTGGTAGTAGTAGTAGTAGTAGTAGTAGTAGTAGTAGTAGTAGTAGTAGTAGTAGTAGTAGTAGTAGTAGTAGTAGTAGTAGTAGTAGTAGTAGTAGTAGTAGTAGTAGTGGTAGTAGAAGTAGTAGTAGTAGTAGTAGTAGTAGTAGTAGTAGTAGTAGTAGTAGTAGTAGTAGTAGTAGTAGTAGTAGTAGTAGTTAGTAGTAGTAGTAGTAGTAGTAGTAGTAGTAGTAGTAGTAGTAGTAGTAGTAGTAGTAGTAGTAGTAGTAGTAGTAGTAGTAGTAGTAGTTGCAGTAGTAGTAGTAATATGGTAGAGGTAAATGTAGACTCAATAGGGCTATATTATTAACACGAACCGTGCAAAGAGTGACAACATTAATTAAAAGCACAGTTGACAAGATAGTAAAAAGAAACCAATAAGGACAATTATTTTATTCTGATGATCAGTAAGGTTGGTATGAGTTTGACTATTTTTACCTGGGAAGATAACTAACAACATCATGTCCCAAATTTGCCTTTTTGTTAGCTTTACAATTTCATAAGGTGTTAGTATAACTGTGCTCTGGTTGTTTATGGGATGCATCGTTTTCCTTCATTTCTTTATTCACGTAAGTAGCCTAAAGATAGAGAAAAGCACTTTTCAATTTCTACTAATATTTGACTTTCAGAACTTAATGTATTTTTGGATTATCCTTTATTTCAGTGCCAAGAATGTGGAAAAACATTTTCAATAACAGAGGCGCAGGATCAAGAAACTGTAAAATTTTGTGTTTTCTGTCGGTTAGAACAGTCCTCGCCTGTTTATCACTTTGAAGGATAAAAATCTGGTGATCAAGCAGCACAGGATTATCTATTATTTGAAAGAAGAACCAACTGTCATTTCTGTTTAAAAGTGCTGATACCGTGTGCATATTTTGTTGTATAGAAGGTTTCAAACAGCATGAGAGGACTGCACTTACTATTTTCTCAACAAAAGTGTTTAGTAATATTAACTCATACTAATAATATGTATTAATCGTTGTATCGTTGCTTTTATATAAATATATACCGTAACCAATAAGCGCCCAGGAAAGACATGTTTCGTACCCGAAAACCATGTATGTGAGCAGTGGAACACCTTTTGTTGTAGAAAAATCTCTAGGAAAATGGGAAGCAAATGGGATTGACAGATATGCCGCTGCTTTGTACATAGAAAAGAAAGAAGACGAAGCAGTTGGTCATTTACCCCAGCAATATTCAAAAATCATCTGGAACGCTTTGAAACATAGTGACACTGCAGATGGGTTATAACTGACAAAAGGAGCATATCTACAGTTGCTGTTGGACTTTCACTACTCTGAAAGCAAGATTACTACCACGGCTTGGAGTTACTGCAGTCAGGAAAAACAAGAATTTTTTCATAAAATATCAAGATCTTCCTTGTTTCGTCCGTTATGTTGACCAAAATTTCCAAATTGACAATTGTTTGGGTTCTAAAAAAGTGAAGGGGGCTTTTTAGGGGAAGGGCCCTTAATAGTATAATTACGGTATATATATATATATATATATATATATATGTATGTATGTATGTATGTAAATGGCAGCTTTTATTTATATTTTAGAGTGTTCAATGTTTGTAAGAAAAAACAAAGCCAAAATAGTAGCAAACTCGGAAAATAACCACAATTCTTCTGCAACTGCATGTCTCACACATTTAACGATCATCAGGGACTTACTACATATTTACAGACAAAATAATGGTATACCACACATATCGATCATCCGTTAAGTAATTGATTTTAGTTTGTATAGGCAATGATTTCTAGTTTATCATGCAAGCATAACAGACATCATTTAGAAATATTTACTATATATGTATATATGTACCTATATATAATGTGTGTGTGTGTGTGTGTGTGTAGCCAATGTTCTGCATAGTGTTTCCCTCTCAAGAAGTCGGTACCTTATTTTAGTTACCTGCTGCTTGAGGAGGTAGATATTCCATCTCAAATTACCCACCAAATCTGAAACAAAGGTCCCAAGGCTAATTTTTATTACTTGTACGATATATTTAGAGGACAGAAGGGCTGGTTAGGAGTCACTAAAAAGTCGACCGCGCGACAAAGGACCTCGAATAAAAATCTCCTAGTTACAGTCAGAGTATTTCCTAGTATTGTGAAATGGAAACGGATTGAAAAACGCTTTCTATTCTTGGTTTAAAGGAATTAGTAATTTAGATTATTTATTAAGTTACAGAAACACAGCCTGTAATTGCAGAATCGTTTTGCTGGTTCACTTTCTTCTGCTGTAAGGTATTATTGTAAATAATGGTGGTCACAACGTGGCCTGAAAATTAGGAGTTATTCTACAAAATATTTGTTTTCAGAGTAACATGAAATATTCACTCTTCTTCACTTTGTTTCTGTTCTTTTCACTTTTATTTAGACCTATGTCTCAAAATTTTATGACCAGCTAAGAAATGAGTTTCAATAGTACAACAATTAACAAAACAGTGATTTTTCTAAAAAAATAAATACTACATAATCGACTTTGGTTAAGGAGATCCAGATATACCAGATATAGCATGGGTATATTTTGAAGATAATGCGGACAAAATTGATGAAGGAAGAAAATACTTCTTTATTACATATTATCACTGAATTGTTCTGCTAATATGCTCAGGTAGTACAACAATTTTTAAGTATAATCCTGTGATATAATATTTCTTCGCGTGAGGAATGATAATATTAGAGAGGATGTGTGAGAACATAACAGAGAGATGCAGAAGAGCAAAGTTGAGATTGTTTGGGCATGTTAAAAGGCAGGAAGAGAACTGTTTGCCGGAGAATAATGGACAAGGCATCATCTGGTAGAAGAATAGCTCACCCCAAGCTAAGATGCACGGAATGCATCCGAAAGGACATGAAGGGAGATGGGGCAGAAGAGTATGACGCCCTGGATCGAACATCATGGAGGAGATCGACTGTCGCAGCGACCCTACGATTAAAGTGGGATAAAGCTAGAAAAAGGAAGATCACGTCACTAATCTCTCTCTGTAATCCAGCCACCTCAGCCCACTTTTACTCATTACACCTAAAAATTTCAACTTGCGACGATGAAGGAAGGTGAGGGTAACTATATCTTAAGACATGATTCACACCTACTTGCGATCATGTTACCCAATCGCAGCAGGTATCAAAATTTTCAGCATTTCGGTTCTGGGTTTTGAAAGCAGTTGTAGGTCTTGTCTATTTATCTCAAGCATCTATATGTTCGGACCTCTTTAAGCTTCCCTGACATACCTGAACACTGTTGATGAACCATATATGACCAGCCAGTAGAGGAAACCCCATTTCTTGTTGTGGTTTCCCTACCGACCTTACATGGGAATTTGCAACCTGTTTAGACTTAGTCCACAAATTACAACTTTTTGCCTTGAAAAGATTGGCTTGTAGTTAGTTATTTTGGGACTGGTCTACCACTGGTTGAATTTGATTTCGAAGGGTTTCTGCCATAATAAATAAGTTATCAGCATACCAAAGGTCTTATGGTCCACCTTCTGAATTCTTTTTAGGGTGTTTAAAAGGCAATAATAAAAAGAAGAGGGGTAGAGGTAGGTCTTTGGTGAACACCAACCTGTACTTTAAAGTTATCTGTAATTGTCATTTACTCCAACCTGGCAGGCAAGGTTTTCATATAAGCTTGTATGAGTGATAATATTTTTCTACCTATCCATTAACTTAAGAGCCATTTATTATGCGCATACGTTATTGTTTAACTATTTTTCGTGCATTCTTATATCAAGTTATACTTTGCCATCACATTTTGATGTATTTTTTCTCTTCGGCGACTTCCCATCCACTGGATGGGAAGTCGCCGAGTGGGAGTTTTCCGGGCGAAGATTCTCCTGTTGAGGTTCGATGGTAGAAATGTACCTAATATCAAAAGAGTATTGGAATGGCCGAAAAAGTGTATTTCGAAAACTACGAAATACCTAAAAATAAGAATGACTCCAAAGATAAGAATAATCGATTTTAACACCTATTCTATGTGGTTTTTTAAACGAATGCTACGAATTTTGTGGAAAAGCCTTCCGTCAAAGCATTACCCTGAGGACGAACGCGACATTGCTTCTCAAAAACTGATGTCATATACAAATTTCTTTTGGCACGTCGTAGGAAACAAGGGCCTGCATAATTTGATACTAGCTGAAAAGATTAATGAATGTAAGGGAGGGTGGCAGCAGGCAAAGACATACACTAGCAAACTTACGACGTGCGCTAGCTTAACCAATTTTTGTTAGGAGCAGCTTATTGCTGTGAGACAATAATCGTACACATCGAATAGTGCACACATGGATACATGGTCCATGCAAAACAGTGGTATGTATAAAAAACGTTACGTAAAATGAGAAAGAACATTTTCATATTTAATTATCAACAACAATTTGCATATTTTTAAAGCCTTTTATCAGCTGACGAAACAAAGAGCAACTGATTATTGGCAGTCTGTATTGCAGCTGGCTCGTGTGTATTTTGAACTCCCCCGAATATAACCATTTCTCCTTTACAAACAACTGCAGAATACAACGAGCGCGCCAATGGTGCTTTGCTGTGCGTAGGTATATTTCGCCAACATGCACGGTGTCCCAAAACACATTTGCTGCAGTCTAGAATATACATCTGCATATAAGAAGGTGCGACATCCGAGGTGGTGCTTACTTCTGGTCGTGATGTACAATCAGAGCAAAGTTCTTCATCAGAGGTCTCGTCGACCCCGATATCATTTTTCCTCCCTAAACACTTTTTACAGGTTCTTTGCTCACTGAAAATTACAATCTGATCGTTTAATTTTACTGCAGGGTGGCACCATAGTAGCGGTGGCTGAAATATTCTATTTTGGATCTTAATTTCTGTCCAAACCCATCCATATATATTTAGAAGCCAGGCATCATTGAAAAGCTAAAGCAAAAGGAAATTTTACATAAATTAAAAATAGCATAACTTCACTTCAAAATTGGCCGTAAAAGGCCACAATACAAAGAAAAGGAAGAAAAAGAGTCAAACATCTTATTAGTTTAAAGTTGAACAACACAAAACTGATGCATAGATCTTCACGTGATTCGATACAGATACAAAAGTATTGGTCCACCCAGAAATCAATTAAAAAAGAAAGGGCAACAGATACTTATGTTATAAGAAGGGTAATTTCACGTTTCCTTGCACTATCTTCAGTTGGTGTTATGGAAGACGCAACCTTATCTTCATCTCTCTTATAGCTTCCATATGACCTTTCACAAATATCTTCCTACTTTCAAAGAGCACCTTTGATGGAATGGATCAGTCTTCACTTTGAAGTATCAATGCAGTATATCCAGGGTGGCTTGAGGGCTCATATTCATGGATACAAGACACCAGGCAACACCTACGTGTCATTCAAAGACAACTGATTAACAGCATAAACAAACATTATACATTATATATTACTCTCTACCAATTCCTTAAAATCGATTACATAAGAAAAACTGGGAAACAGAGGCTGCGTCTTTTCTTCAAATACTAGCATCTCAAGTTTCCTTTACTGAACTATATGATTTGCTGGTGTTTTCTTTTAGTTGCGGAAGCAATTATATTTTTGTTGACAAGATGAGGTTTCCCCTTATCATTAGCATAACTACGGTTTGAATTAGTAGGGTGCGATGGACAAATATATTTGGTAATATTATAATACCAAATCAGAAAAATAAACGGCGTTATAGGCAAACCAGTCTAAAGGTCTTACGGAAAGGGGTTTTACCTCACATATTGAATTTTCCGAATCCATTAAAAAATAACCAAGATGAAAATATTACGTATGATTCTGAAAATTTGACTGGCAAAATAATAATTATGGAATAAAGAAAATTTAACTGTAGCAAAAAATGCTACCTGGCATGCCAGGCATGAACGAATATGTATCCTACGTCAAGAACCTGAGTAAACACCTAAGAAGTACATGTTCTACACAATACCCAGTGTTCTTTCTTC
The DNA here is from genome assembly GCA_003991215.1 of Morbakka virulenta. NCBI lineage: Eukaryota > Metazoa > Cnidaria > Cubozoa > Carybdeida > Carukiidae > Morbakka > Morbakka virulenta. The sequence continues at coordinate 276,249 of RDPX01000077.1, read as the reverse complement.
ACAATATCTACCTTGAAGAGTACACAGCGAGTAACGATAAAGTTTAAAACGTACATTGTAAGGGCTGCACTAACTCCTATATTGGTGAATCAAAGCGTTTTTTGGGTCAAAGAGAACAGGAACACAAAAGACCTGTTCAAAGAGGTGCCACTACGAGTCATGAAATGGCGAAACATTGCTGAACACAACTTTAACTAGAAAAAGATTATTGACAAGGAAGCCAATACAATTAGAAAAATAAAAGACAACCCACTCCCAACAGTACAGCAATCACATAAATTGTACAATTTATACTCGTCCTGAAACTGAAAACATCTCGATCCCTATTACCACATCGGTCCGGATTATGGAAATACAAAATCGCTGTATCAATTCTCTTCTTGGGCCTTGATGATGGGAAAGTATCTCTCAAAATGTACCTCAGAAAAGCCTAACGACTCATCACTTACGACTCACTGGGTGATAAATCCACGAGTCCCACTGGGTCTATAAAGTCAAGGAATTTCAAATATAGTTTGGAGAGTTAACATTACTTGTCATAATAACCGTTGTCACCTTTCAGTTCCTGCGTTTATTTGTACCCATAGTTTTTTGGTGGGGATGTTTTTGAGGAACACGTTTCTACGGACCGAACTCCGTCCTTTCCTTAGTCAAGGAAGGGCAATGTAAATCAGGTGTCAATGAAAATAAGACCTTCTTCTAGCAGCTTTTATCTGATTGAATTATTTGGTGAACTCTTGGATCAAACACTACCGAGCCAGGGCTTAGTGATCGCTTACACTGCGAACAAGAGGTTGGGCGTTCAATTCTCTAACCAGAAAATGTTTTGGAATCGTACAAAAAGCAATTGGTTCCCAAAGGTACCGTCATCTGGCAATAGGTATTCTTCGTTGTCCCTAAACCCCTTGGAAGGGTATTGTTCGAAGTCGGGAAATGGTAACCAGAGCGTTAAACAAAAAAAAGCCTTAGGTCAAATATCTCTTAAAATGAGCATATTCCAGACAAAATATTGTAATCATCAACATGATCATACCATATCTGGTCCGCCGCATCCTCCGACAATAAGGACAAAGTCTTCATTTAGGATAAACTAAAGAGAATAGAAAAATGGATCGGTTAAAGGTGGCAGTACACATGACTTTTAAAAATTACACCTTCACTTTCCATTCCATCGAAACTGATATGCTCTCTTAAAGTTCTGCAAAAAGTGATTCATTAAAAAAATGAAAAATATTTTATTTGTCACAGATATTATTTGTTCTATATATGGTTGCTGGTTGATCAAAACACCTCGGGATACTACCCGTTTCCATACTTTTGCTTGCAAGTAGTTCACCAATTTCAATATATTATTGCAAAATCTAGTATTAACCTATGATTAAGTTAACCAATGTGTATGTGACTAATGAGTAAGAGCTGTCTTGAAAATTCTGAACTTTATGGACTCAGAGGAAGCCATAGATGTAAGAGCTGGTTGTGTAATCTTGGACAAAGGCAACGGAATAAGAATAATGAATTCCCTGAGGACCCAATGTAGTACTCACTTATCTCGAGGAAAGCCAAGAAAAACAGCATGGGAATAAACATTACATAGAAAGAAGTAAACAAAGGGCTTGCGTAAAAACATAGTAGTTATCCCAACAGACCAGAAGTTAAAGTATAATAAACGGGAGTTCTTAATAGAGGCCCAAATCATGAAAAAAGTAATGCGATGAGGAAAAACAGAGTGAAAAATAATTTGCATAGCAAATAAAAGAAAACAAAACACATAGTAGCTGTTTTAGTTCTAATAATACCTTGTACAACATTTGAAAACCAACTCCAAGCTGCAAAATTCAATGCCGAAAGAGAAAACAGCAATGCTGTAGCCTATGAAATTAGTGTTTAGGTCATGTCAATGAGGAAAGAAAGTATAACACAAAAAGAAAACAAAACACATAGTAGCTGTTTTAGTTCTAATAATACCTTGTACAACATTTGAAAACCAACTCCAAGCTGCAAAATTCAATGCCGAAAGAGAAAACAGCAATGCTGTAGCCTATGAAATTAGTGTTTAGGTCATGTGAACGAGGAAAGAAAGTATAACACAAAAAGAAAACAAAATACATGGTAGCTGTTTCAGTTCTAATAATACCTTGTACAACATTTGAATCAACAGACTGAGTCTTTCACAAAAGTTGCTTATAGTCATTTGGATTGGCAACTGAAAATGCAAACTGTACTAAACCAGGAAGAGTGGACTTTTATCTAAAATTTGGTCTAAAGGTATCACTGTCAGCATTTGAAAAGTTGGTAGCCTTATGATGAGAAAGTTTGCCTACACCAACAATACCTAGCGGTTCTACATTGACAGTGAAACAGTATGGTCTGATGAACCAAACAGAAGGAAAGGTGGTACTCCTGGGTGATACTCTGATCCATAAAGCAGAGGTAGATAAATCAAGCATCTCCATGAGCATCTTTATCCAGTAAGTCAATGATCTAGGTAACCAAAAACTTCTTGAAGTCTGTTAGCTCAATGTGAGTAATGTCACCATCTTCTATGGTGAGAACTGGAAAACTAAAAAAAAAGACAATGGAAAACCTATGGGATCTCAAGGTTCTGTCAATAACATCAAAAAAAGACCAAGAACCAAACCAGAAAAGGAAAAAAGGTCGATACAAGAAAAGCTGGAGACATGGTTTTAAGAAGAGAAACAAGAAAAAACATATAATGTTCATCCAAGGCCATAGCATAGCATTTCGAGACACATATGTGCATATATGGCCTATTTCTGGGAATCTGTTTCAGAATCCTGACAGAAAACAGATAAACAGCCACTGGCCTTAAATCAATGTTGCATGAGGGGCCTTAAAGTTAGTCTAGCACAGTCCAAGAAAATGTGGCTTCAAATGAAGAAAGGATTGGGTGAGAAGAAAACTGGAGCAAACATCTCAAATACTGCTTTAAAATACGGAAATAACCCAACTGTGGGTTTAAAGAATTTAGTTTATTGACTTTTGATAGAACTGACATACTGTGACTGAGTGAAAACATCCTTTAAACGTTCTTGTCAAAAACACAAAGTTACTAAAGGATAGTTTTACTTACAATCTTTACATCAGCATAGTACAATGTGTATGTATCAAGGTGAAAATTTGAAAACCTTTTATTTGCTGTTGTCATAAAAATGTGCCATTACCTGTATACATACACCTGCTAGGCTCAATGAGTTATTTGAGTTCATGGCTAATTTCCAGTTACTTTTAGGGCAAAATTGATGCCAAATTAGTGAAACCTTACAAAGGGTATTTGTTCACTGCTCTCTGTGGTTAACAGTCAAGATTTAAACTTGAGTAACTGTAGTTTAAAAAATGTCAGTAACTGGTTACGTGATAAGCACACACTATGTCATATTTTTATTTCTGAATCTTTCCTCAAAGCACTTTCTGGAGAGAATTCTGGCAAGGCTCCAGAATCGCATGGAAAATTTAATGGGTTTGCATAAAAAAAAGGGGTATGGGGTGCTGCAACTGTTTTGACTATTTTGAAAATATTCACATTCGTAAATGTCCCATGCCCCCCTTAAGCCATATTAGTCCCCCTATATGTCAGAGTGAAAGCAAAAAAGTTGTTGGTTATCCTTGCTTCATTTGAAATCACCATGGTCTTTGTCACCAAAAAATTCCCATGAGCACTTGTGGCAAATTGCTTTGAAACAATAGAAATGAAACCTAGATATTTACCACACGAAATGAAAGACAAATATAGTGTGAGGTATGATGATGAGGCTTGTTTGACTGAGGAAACTGTACAGCTGTACCTCTTCTTGAAAAACAAAACAACAGACACTGTGCACCCTATCCTATTCTACAGTTTATTACATAAGTAGTCTGGGCAACCTTTATTGCAACCACTTCTTTTGATTTTGTCATTTGGAATGGAGCTTTAATCCAGAGATCTGCAAGTGGGTGAACATGCAGGCATTACTTTCTGACCCCATTGTGACTGTGAAATACATGTACATGCAAATAGTGTTAAATGAAGTGCCTTTCTGGAAAGTGGAACTCCCAAATGTTTCTTTGCTGTGGGTCAAGGTCAAGGAATGCAAGACAGAAAGGCAATTATCACCACTCAATATTAGAAACTGTTTTTATAATTTGGAATTTCAATCATAGTATGGAAATTGATTCTGGTAGAGTGTGTGGGCTGTTAAATTAAAGGAACAAATTGAAAATACTTTCTTAATGCACTTCAAAAAAAGCACTTCAGATGAAAAATTACTACATGTATGTTTCCAAATTCATTGTATTTTAAAGTTTTTAAGGTGCTGCTGATGCGAAAGTATCCATTTTTAGATATAGAGGGGGTGCATAGAGTTCCTTATTTTATAAAGAACTAGTCATGCACCTATAATATTACTATCAAGTGAGCGGGGGGGGGGGGGGTAGCTCTGACCTTCAGCATAACCAAATGACATTGCAAATTTTGAAAAAACAATCACCATTGTAATATTACCAATGAAATTTTAATTTTTGATTTTTTACTGGTAAGAGTGGCCATTCTGTGTAGTTTAAATACAATTAATTTTCCAAAATTTGCCACGTATAAAAAAACTCAGCAAATTTGCACATCAGGATTTCTGTGTACAAGAAGTGTTTTTCAAAATGTTGTGGCTGTGAAGCTTTTAAAGCAACTTTATGAGATAGGATGAGTTTTTGGAGTAGCTTAGATGTCAAATAACAAGAAACAGATCCTTTTGAGTGTCTATGATTACCATGGAACTTGCCAACGAGGGTGGTCAAAGTTGCCCCAAGATTGTTAGAACTTTAGGGGCAATTTCGACTGCTAAGATCAAAGAAATTAAATGACCTGGAAACAACCTGTAAGTCAACCCATTAATATGAGTCACTGCCTTAAGATGGTCCAATAAGTTCCTGCTTCAACTGAACAAATCGTGGCTGGTTTGAAGGTCACTTTTGAAGACACTATCTTGTCTAAGAAAGCAGGAGGAAATACAAATGTTGATAGGGGATAATCTCTTCTCCCAGTTAAGTGGTAGAAGCTTGTGTCAAAAACAATATTGCATTTGTCTGCCTATTGTCTGCCAAATACATTTACTGCAACATTAAGATGTTTCTTTCGTTGGTCTCATGAAGAAAGCATGGAGGTGTATTCTAAGAGCAAGGAAACTTGCTGCACAATGACAGAAGTTTGCATCTTTACCAAAGGAAGATTTTGCAAAGTTGCTGTCAGATCTGATAGAACCCAGCCAATGGGTGAGTGTTGCCCATCAGGAAGGGCATCTGGAGTGTAAAATTTGCACACCAAACAAATGCATAGATGCTCCAGAATGATATAGCCCCAGTCCCTGACAGCCCTTAAATCAGAAGAGGGTGCAAACAATCCCCAGCTGAAACGTTCACACAGACAAAAGAAGCAATGGATGAAAGATAAGGACCTGTTCCATAAATGTCAGAATGGTTTTGGGAAGGAGCAGGGAGGTGGTGGTAATGTTTAATCAGAGGAGACTCGATATCTGCTGCATCAAAGAAACAACCTTTAAAAACAATCAATGNTGATAGAACCCAGCCAATGGGTGAGCAAGCCTGCTAAACTCAGTCCCTGTTCCAAGCCTGGATAAATGGGGAGTGTTGCCCATCAGGAAGGGCATCTGGAGTGTAAAATTTGCACACCAAACAAATGCATAGATGCTCCAGAATGATATAGCCCCAGTCCCTGACAGCCCTTAAATCAGAAGAGGGTGCAAACAATCCCCAGCTGAAACGTTCACACAGACAAAAGAAGCAATGGATGAAAGATAAGGACCTGTTCCATAAATGTCAGAATGGTTTTGGGAAGGAGCAGGGAGGTGGTGGTAATGTTTAATCAGAGGAGACTCGATATCTGCTGCATCAAAGAAACAACCTTTAAAAACAATCAATGCACTTTCTTCACATCGAGTAACCAGAAGTATAATTACTGGTATGGCAGGACAGGAAGGTATACTTTGTGGAGTTGGCATAATGGTGAAATCAAAACTAGCAGAAAATGTGCTGCCATGTGTCATAAGGTACATGGACAGACTGATGATGATGAAATTAAAGGTGATATTCTGAAGATCTGAATCTCACATTTTCTCAGTGAATGCACCACAATCAAGAAGGCCTGAACAAGAAAAAGGAGATTTCCATGAGAAGTTGGAGGATGAAATACATGAGTTCCACTCACAGGCCACCTGTTAGTTTGTTTTGTGATATGAATGAAGACATTGGCACAGACAGGAGTGGCTACAAAGAGATATTGGGCTGATATGACTTCGGGGAGAGAAATGCAGGAGAGACTGTACTGAACTTATGTAAGACTCATAATCTAAGTGTGCTGAATACATATTTTAAGAAGCTAAGAGAAAGCATATCAGCTATAAACGTGGAGATGAGGAGACAGCTGTACTTGATCATGACGAGGCCAAGGTGAGGAATGACAGTGACTGACTGCTATTCAGTTCCTGGAGAACCATGTCTCACCAAGCAAAGGATTGTCTGTGCTGTGAATTATGTCAAGGATCTCAAGAAAGGAAAGGGAAAGCGCATTAAATTGTGGAAGTTAAAAGATGAACAAATGAGAAGGGAATATGAAGACAAGCTGCAAGAGAAAATGGCACTAATGCATGGATGGACCAGCTGGGGTGGAACATCAGGGAGGTAGTTGAAGAAGTGTGTGGTTAACAACAGGTACAAGAGTTGGGGAAAGAGAAACATAGTGGTGGTGAAAGGAAGTACTGGAGTCAATAAAGGAGAAAAATATCACCTACAAAGTCTGGCAATGAATAAGTGCCAAAACTAACAGGGAATACTACAGAGACAAGAACAGAGAGGCCAAGAAAACTGTAGCTAGAGCTGCAGCTTGGGCTAAAACATCAGCCTATGCTGAGTGTTTGGCAGAGCTAACAATGGCAGTTGGCTGAAATAAGATATTTAGAGCTGCTATACAGATGAGGGATGTAGTTTGAACCAACTTCATAAAGGACAAAAATGGCAATATAATAATGGAACAGAGAGAGGCAACAGGAAGAGATAGCAGCAGAGAGGTGGAGGACTTACTTCTCAGAACTGATCAACGTAGAAAATGAAAATGGCATAGAGGATACTAATCCAGTGGAAGGCCCAACAGAGATTTACACCTAAGAAGAAGTCAAGTTTGCAGTGCAGAGCATGAAGGGGGGCCCAGGGACCATCAGGTGTCAGCAGCGTGATAGTGAAATGTTAAAGTTGTTCTGGCAGGTGTATGAAGATGAGAGATGCCTGAAGGTATGGAGGGCCAGTCATTCAGTCCCTCTCAAAGGTGATCCCCTGGAATGCGTCAAGCATTGCAGACTCCAACTACTTGTGCATTCCATAAAGATATATGAAAGGATCCCAGACAAAAGATTGAGAATGATTGTCATCATTAAGGAGAACCAATATGGCTACAGAGCAGAGAAGTCAACAACAGAAGCTATTTTCATATTGCACCAGCTCCAGGAGAAGTATCACCAAAAGAAGAACAATCGCCATCACATATTTATTGATTTAGAGAAAGCATTCAACAGGGTCCCATGGAGGGCAATAACATGGACTCTAAGAAGGCAGGGAGTACTGGATAGGCTTGTGCATCAGGTGATGGTCCCATAAGATGAAACAAAGTCCTAGGTGAGAGTTGCTCAAGATGTGCTAGAGGAGTATGAAATAGAGGTTGGAGTCCATCAAGGTCCAGCACTGAGTCCCCTAAAGATCATACTGGTGATCGAGGAGGATACAAAAGTGTGCAGAAGAAGAGTCACTTGGAAGCTACTATATGCTGATGACTTATTTGTGCCTGCCAAAAGTAAGGAGCAGGTGATAGGCATGTCCAGCAACTGGAGAGACATGCTGGAGACAAGAGGAATGAAGGTTAACATTAATAAGATCAAGTTAATGGTAACTAGAAAATGAAGTGATATAATCAAGATGGGAAGATACCCATAAGTGGTCTGTTGAGCAGGAGTCAGATTCAACTCCACCCTGTGTGGAGGATGTGCTTTCTGGTGTCAGAAAAGATGCTTAGGACTTGGCAAGTGTCTCAGGAAAACAGAACATCAGACACGGGAGATGCACAGGAAAGCACAATGAGGAGGATGTGCTGGAACACCTAAGAACAATAGGAATGTAGTTAAATAAGTCTGCAAGTTCTGCTACTTGAGTGAACTCCTCAAGGAAGATGGTGGCGTAGAGTGAGCTGTTAAGATGAGAATTTCTGCAACATGGAAAAAAATGGAGAGAGATATTGTGCCTCTTGAAAAATAGGCACATCCCACTGGTGGTGGCAGTGAACCATCTAGTCTTGGTGTGTGGTAGGAGAAATGGTTATAGGGATTCAACCTGTACTTAATGGTGACTAAGATTACAGATGATGGCAAGAAGAGCATTAACATTACATTGTGCTGGAGAGGCTACTCAAGAAATATTTGAAACTCTTCCAGAAACTGGGACAACATTTGAGCATGCAGTGACTGCTCTGAATGGACATTTTCTATCCAAACAGAATAAAAGGTATGAAAGACACATATTTCAACAATGTGCACAAAATTCTGATGAAACAGTAACTCAATATGTCACATGTTTGCAAACTCTTGCCAAGATGAACAGCATGATTTCAGATTCACAGCATGTTTTCACCATCTATTGCTTCAAAATTATGTAAAGTGTTCTGTCGATCTGGACCACCAGAAGAAATGGTCATGGGTAATGGCCCTCTGTTTCAGAAGAACACAGAATTTACCCAACTCCTGAAAGAATTGAAGGTCAGACATTATTGTGTGACACCCTACCACCTTGCTGCAAATAGAGAGGTTGAGCACCTCAATCACAACCTAAAATAATGCATACAAACTCCCATAGGTTACAGTTGAAAATTGGCAACAAGCCTTGGAAAACTATCTATTGAGTTATTGCACCACTAAACACAGAGCTACCATTGAAACAGGTGCCAACCTTATGTTCAGTTAAAACATTTGTGACAAACTACCAACCAAAGATGGACCAAAGCCAAATGCCAACAATGCCATGGAAAGAGATAAGAAGGCAAAGAATCAAATAAAGGAACACAGACCATTACAGACACACTTTTTCCCACAACCTCAAAATTGCTGATCTTGCTCTAGCCAAAAATCCATAATGGCACTATGACAAATTTACACCACCATGGTTGACCAAACCATTCTGCATTGCATCCATCAAAGGAAATCAAATCATTCTGGATGGCCAGTTGCAAGGAGGCATCTGTCCTGTGTCTAACCATGTGAAAAAATATCAGTCAACCCCTGTTAACATCCAGTCACCACTGTCTACTAATCCAACCAAAGAATCAGATGAGTCTACTTTTAGTGATGTAAATGTAAATAGTGATCCAGAGATTATGCTTGATGAATCAGAGAATAATGGTACAATTGATGACAATTTTGCAGTGATGACAGCTGATGAATCAAAGTGAAATAAACTAACAAACTAGTGGGTATTGCGAGTTATTAAAGACTATATAAGAACCTAAATGTATACTAGTCTACCATCTTGAATTTCTTAGGTTTATATTTTTCAATCATTGCTTGAAAGTAAGACAGGTGAAATAGAATAGGAGGATAGGAGAAATGAAGCTGTTTGATTTAGCAAATTAAGATACAACAGAGGGTCCAATGTGGAATGTCCCCTCAAAACAAGTCACTCAGAAAACTAAGGTTTCTTGTGAACAACTGCTGAAAGGAATGACAAAACAGTCCACAATGCAGCAATGACTTGATGATTCAGTCAAAGTTTGATTTTCATTTACCAACTTTCAACTCATCAGAGAGAAAATGTGAAGAAAAATGGGAATTGTTAGAAGGAAAGCATTAACATGTGAGAAAAGCATAGTTAAAATGGCAGTCTTGATTCCTTATACCATAACATGGCCAAAAACAGGGAAGACAGAGCCCCCTTACCCACAGGCAAAAGCCATCACAGAATATAGATCAATCACTATATACATCATATAATGATTAATTACAGTACAAAATATATTTTACAAGTAAAAATACAAAAAGGATTGAAAAAGATTACTACATAATAACAGCCTTTTCAGGGTGTTTAAGGCTGATTTGCTTAGTAAATAAGCAATGTCTTTCCTGGCCCTCTCTTTAATTTTCCTTCAACCAAAACAACTGTTTTTCTGACGTTTAAAAAACCAATTAAATCATAGGTAAAAGCTGTCTGTATTTTGTATGTGATACTGTTTGAGCATATACAAGAAAAGAATTAAATAAAACTGAAAAAAGCAGACCAACAGTCTGGTTCTTTGTGCTTTACCTGGGAATGCCCAAATCTTGGTGATGGTTTTGTTTCTCTGGTATCTGGATTTTGCCATTTATATGAATTCAAATCCAAAACCCAAACATCATCAAATCTACATCAAAGTAATAATAATAATAATTAATTATTATTATTATTATTAATTTATATATATAATTAATATTCTATAGTTAAACAGAAAAAGGTACATTTAATTAAATTAAAAGAAATACAGACACCACAGCATCTTCATTTTCATTCAAATTGCACATTGTCATTTTTACCTATTTAAGTGTGTAAAAAATAAGTTAAGTAATGGCTATATAAAGTCACTAAACAATGGGGAAAATAGATAGATAGACAGATAGATAGATAGACAGATAGATAGATGGATAGATAGATAGATAGATGGATGGATAGATAGATAGATAGATAGATAGATAGATAGATAGATAGATAGATAGACAGATAGATAGATAGATCAATAAATAAATAGATAGATGGATAGATGGATAGATAGATAGATGGATGGATAGATATATCGATAGATAGATAGATAGATAGATAGAGAAATAGATAGATAGATAGAGAAATAGATAGATTGATGGATATATATATATATATATATATATATATATAGAGAGAGAGAGAGAGAGAGAGAGAGAGAGAGAGAGAGAGAGGGAGAGAGAGAGAGAGAGAGAGAGAGAGAGAGAGAGAGATGTGTCTTATACATACCTCGATGTGTATGAGAGAGAGATATATATATAT
>RDPX01000077.1:235517-256184 GCA_003991215.1 Morbakka virulenta | reverse complement strand
CTAACGAGATATCCAAGATATCCTATGATTTCCAAGATTCATAATGAAGTTCATTTGTCATGTCTGTGATCGTACATGCAAGACAGTAGCTGGGTTGAAGAGTCACCAACTTGCGCAAGGAAACTGTATCAAATTGAAAAGATGGCAAACTTCTGTCAAGAGGGAGCAATCATTATACATGTATGTATGTATGTATGTATGTATGTACGTATGTATGTATGTATGTATGTATGTGTGAGTATGTATGTGTGAGTATGTATGTATGTATGTATGTTTGTTTGCCTCTATCAATATATATCAGGCTGGAAGTAGCCAGAATGCTGGGGCCTTCACCCCTTCCCCCACACATATACACACTTTTTTGGCAACAAGTTTTTAACTATTTTCAAGTAATGTACAAAAGCTCTAGCTAAAAATTAAAACAAACAGTGGATAGAACATCGAATTAAAACTTCAGAGCAAAAAATTTGAAGCAATTTCTTACCTCAACGCCTTTACTTAGCACATAGGGAAGTTAAAAGCCCCTAAAAGTTCTGCTCCATTTTTGTAAGTTGTCCACCTATAGACATAATGCACTTGCCTGGAATGACCTTTGAAAACTTTTTTGCATCCAGAACATCTGTTTCTGTGCCTTTAAATTTGTTATTAGTGTTGTTGAAAATTTATTTCTGGAAAAACTATTGCCTGCAAGAAAAATTGGTATAGGGCAAAAATAAAAGAAAGGAAGAATAATTTTCAACGTTTACATCACTAGTTTATTATTTTGCTTGAGCAATGTGGGAGCGATTGTCTTACTTGCTCCAAGAGGATAGCTCAATTTCTCTGTCTCATTTCTAACTAGTCATTGATTATTTGATTATGTGCAACAACAAAAAAGTCGTTAATCCAGTTTTCCCATAATATTTTACAGAATTTTTTTCACTGCAAATAAAATAAAGCCATACTTACTTTGCACGTAGCAAATTGATATCAGGAGAGGTATAAGAGTAGGTATAAGTAACGCGACTTGAAAATCACGAGCACAAGAACTTCCTTTTACCTTCACATTTGTTCTTCCTAAGGAAGAACACATTTTGTACTAAAAGACTGTGATGAGTTCCAGCACGCAAATCGCCAAATAAAAAGTGTGCAACCAACTCATGCGGAAAGCGATATGAAACTCGCGACAAGAGACAATAAATTTTTAGTTGAAATCATAGAACACTCTAATGTATACATAACGTGATTTCCATAGGTAAATTTATCAATTTCTTTGTTTGTTCCTCCTTTAATGGAGCTTATTGAACTTGATCGTGCACATTTAGAGGAGAGTAAGTTTTCGTTGTTTACATCGTGATGAGATCGGTGGGGTTAAAGATTGATGTACGGAGCCGAGTAGTATGAAAAAACCCGCTTCTCACCTTTTTGGGTAAGATCAATTGTAGAGCTCGGGTTTCTCCTTGGACGAAGCTTTGGATATATGGCACAGCCATGCAGGAAAGGGGTCTCGAGATGTGCGAGCCTTGGCTGAAGACCAATCCAAGAGGAAGGGCCTTCGCACGGAGTGCCCTTGAGGGGCGATCCGTATGTTTTGCATTTATGGTGTCTTGGGTGCTTTCTGTCCCAATTTTTCTTGATCTGTTGCTTCTTTTCGTGTCTTTCGCAGGTGATATCTTCTTCTTTTTCTTCATTATCCATGGCAATTGAGCCATTAGGCCATTGGGCCGCAGGTGCACTTTTCTGCTTTTAACAATGCATCTCCATGCTTTTCGATCACCTGCTCTTCTTGTAGCCTCTTCCATTGACAATTGTGTTCATTCATAAATGTTGTACAGCCATGTTTTTCTTGATCTTCCTTGGCTTCTCTTTTCTAGTACCCTGCCATGCATTATGGTATTCGCTAGGTTTAGGGAGCTGTTGTGATGAGTGACGTGTCCAAACTACTGTATTTCTCTTCTCTTCATTATTGAAAGCAAAGTTTCCTCGTTGCCCTTTACACTCTCGTTTGTTCTGTGTGCAGTGTATGGAATGCATAAAATCTTTCGATAGCATTTCATTTCGAAAGCATTGATTCTTTTCTCTGACTCGTCATTCAGTGTCCATAATTCACAGCCGCAGGCCATTGTGTCTAATAAACTTGCTTTCAAGAACCTGGCTTTTGTTTCGGTTGTGCTGACACTATTCTTCCATATTGCTATTGCAATGCGACTTTTGATCCCAGTTAATGATTGTAGGTTGTAACTAATTTAGCTCCCAAGTACTTAAAACAATTTACTTGTTCCAGTTCCTGGTTTAAAACTAATATTGGTTCATTTAACTCTAGTTCTTCCTTGGCTGTTACCATCACCTTCCTATTTCTGAACTTATTTCTATGCTATACTTTCTGGCAGTTGTGTCAAGCCTTTCAGTGAGTTCTCGTAATTCCTTTTCACTTGACGCAATCAAGTCAATGTCATCAACAAAGCGCAAGTTTGAAACTATTTGTCCATTGACTCTAGCACCCCCCACAAAACTCTCCAGTGTTTCTGTCATAATTAACTCCAAGAAGAGATTGAACAAGTAAGAAGACAAAACACAGCCTTGTCGGACTCCTACTTTCGAGGTGAACTATTTACTTGGTTTTCCTCCAACAAATACTAGACTTTTGGCATGTTTTGTAAAGGACAAAAGTGGGCCCATTGTTTGCCAGGGGTTTCATCAATAAAAGACCCAGTGTGAAGAAAACCAATACACAAGGGATCCCACTGCCACTGAAGTGAGTAATGAAGTAGAAACACGAAAACATGGTGCTGTTTCAAAGAAAGCTTCACTTTCTATGGAGATAGAAATCGTTGCAGATAAATCAAACGACCTAGTAGTTTGCTCTTTTTCCCAAAAGCTACTTTTACAAAACCAAGCAAGTCCTGCCAAACATAGTGGATTGTAGAATTATTAGCTAGACTATGATGAAGTCAAGGATTCTGTTGCATATTTCTTTTGTAAAAACATTTTCCAAAATTGGAAATGTAAAGGAAAAAAAGATGTGTTCTTGAATTCAATATTTCTTTATTGGGAAAAGGTTTTATCAAAATTCAATAAAAACCAAACGTCAAAACGGCATGTTGCTGCCTTACTTACTCTGATTAAAGTTAAAAAATGGCGTACAAAAAAAAGAATACAGATGCCGTCTAATCAAAATTCTTTAAATCCTGCAATATCTTGAACGGCAGGGGTTAGAGCTAGGAGGAGATCAAAGTGACGAAAAACAAAATTTCAAGCAGCTTTTGAAGTTGATGAGCAAAAAATTCCTCCAACTACTAAAACAATGGCTAGAAAAGAAAACAGAAAAGTTCACGTGGCTTGATATTCAAAACAAAATCCTTTTGCTAATGGGAAACGAGATATTTCCTAGTTTAACTGATGAAATCAGGGTTTCTTTCATTGCAACGACCTCAGTTGAGCACACTGATATTTTAAATAAGGAAAAATTAACATTATGCATATGATGGGTTCATGAATCTTTCAATATTTATGAAGATTTTTAGGCTTGTATGAAGTGCAAAATTTCAACAGTGATACCATTGTATCAGCCATAAGACATTTTATTGCGAGCACAGATTTCCTTGGAAAATTGTGAAGAGCTATGCTATGATGGTCCTAGTAAAATACTAGTTAAAACGTCTGGTGTAGGACATAAAAGAAAGGCAAAAGGTCAAAAACCGCAGCAGTGAGGAATACCGAAATAAGACTAGGTTGATACGACACAAGTGCAGAGACACGAAGGAAAATGGGCAGTGCTCAGAGATAGAGAAAGCGAAATCGACAAGTCCCAAGGAGATGTAGGACAGGATCAAATCACTATCAGGCAGAAATACACGAACCTGCAGCGGTTGCATTAAGTCTAAGGATGGAAAAATTCTTGTTGAATGCAAAGGTATTATGAATAGATGGTCAGAGTACATTGCGGAGCTTTTTGAAGATGACAAGGGTGACAGACCAATCGTCAGGAATAACATGGATGGCCCCGAATCATGGAATCAGAAATACGGGCAGCAATAAAGAAGATGAAAAGAAACAAAGCTTGTGGGCAAGATGGCATTAACATAAAAATTATAGAGGCTCTCGAAGACTTTGGAATTACAACAATAACAAGAACAGCTAATACAATATATGAAACTGGTGAAGTACCAGAAGACCTGCTTAACTCTGTATTTGTCGCTATACCCAAGAAGCCAGGAGCAATAGACTGTGAATTTCATCGTACGATAAGCTTGATAAGCCATGTGACTAAGCTCATCCTACGTGTTATCATGGAGAAACGCCATATTTGTTTTGAGAATGCTCTGTGAAAGAAGTATCGAAATGCAACAAAAGTTATACCTTTATTTGATCGATTATACCAAGGCATTCGACAAAGTTCAACACCGTAATTTAATTGACGTTCTGAAATCGATTAGCATCCACGGCAAAGATTTACGGCTTTTAATTAACTTGTACTGGGAACAGAAGGCTGCCGTCAGAGTAGCCACTGGGGTCAGTGACTACGTTCCTATCAAACGAGGAATGAGGCAGGGGTGTGTGTTTTCACCAGATCTATTCAACATTTACAGTAAGATGATAATGCGAGAGTTGAATGGTATAAGTGGGTGTGATATTGGAGGCCGTAATGTCAACCATCTAAGATACGATTATGATGCAGTCCTAATCAGCAATTCCGAGGAGAATTTACAACGATTACTGCAAATAGTTGTAGAAGCAAGTAGCAGAAAAGGCCTTACACTAAATTGCAAGAAAACTGAGTGCATGGTCGTTAGCAAGCAAAACGGTGTTAAATGTCAATTGAAAATTGGTAATGAGAAGACCAAGCAGGTGAAGAGCTTCAAGAATCTCGGCAGCTTTATTACTGAGGACGGTCGATGTGAGAGCGAGATTAAATCCCGTATTGCCATGGCAGAAGAAGCTTTCCAGAGACTTAAATCAATTCTTGTCAGCGGAAACTTAACAATGCCTACAAAGAGGAGGATATTAGAGTGCTATGTTTTTCCAATATTGCTGTATGGAAGTGAATGCTGGACAATCTCATCTCAGATGGAAAAAAGACTGACAGAAATGTGGTTTTATCGACGAATCCTGAAAGTTAGCTGGACCTCCCATCAATCAAACGAAGAAGTNTTTTGGCAACAAGTTTTTAACTATTTTCAAGTAATGTACAAAAGCTCTAGCTAAAAATTAAAACAAACAGTGGATAGAACATCGAATTAAAACTTCAGAGCAAAAAATTTGAAGCAATTTCTTACCTCAACGCCTTTACTTAGCACATAGGGAAGTTAAAAACCCCTAAAAGTTCTGCTCCATTTTTGTAAGTTGTCCACCTATAGACATAATGCACTTGCCTGGAATGACCTTTGAAAACTTTTTTGCATCCAGAACATCTGTTTCTGTGCCTTTAAATTTGTTATTAGTGTTGTTGAAAATTTATTTCTGTAAAAACTATTGCCTGCAAGAAAAATTGGTATAGGGCAAAAATAAAAGAAAGGAAGAATAATTTTCAACGTTTACATCACTAGTTTATTATTTTGCTTGAGCAATGCGGGAGCGATTGTCTTACTTGCTCCAAGAGGATAGCTCAATTTCTCTGTCTCATTTCTAACTAGTCATTGATTATTTGATTATGTGCAACAACAAAAAAGTCGTTAATCCAGTTTTCCCATAATATTTTACAGAATTTTTTTCACTGCAAATAAAATAAAGCCATACTTACTTTGCACGTAGCAAATTGATATCAGGAGAGGTATAAGAGTAGGTATAAGTAACGCGACTTGAAAATCACGAGCACCTAAATACTCTTTAATGAGTCATTTTGCAGGACATCGGGCAGCAAGATGGCACCAGTGGACTAGATCATTGGCAAGGGCTCGAGCATTCCTGACGGAGAATCCATGGGCTCTTAGGCCTTCTTTGAAGGTTGCTTTCCACGTCCTTTCAGGCCTACGTTTGCACCAGTACAGGTTAAAAGAGCCTCGGATCAAATATAAATACCGATTCAAAAGGCTTAATAAATCAATTTCTACAACCTCTGTTTTCGGAGGTTTATGAAATTCACAGGAACACGTGGAAATGATAAAATTACTTCTCGGGGTCCTAATCCTACTCTGCACCTTGTTTCTGGAAATCGTGCTTTATCAATGTAGTTGAAGAGTAACAGCAGCACTACGTCCGCTTTAGCCAAGACATATATACAACCATCATTTTTATAGGCTGTGTCGTGTATTCAACCTACAAATGCAAGCTGGAAAAAGCGACTTAGCTTTTATTTTCATAAATATACAAAGGGTAGCTACCAAGAAAAGGGGGTAAAATTCGAGTACATTCAGCACATTCACTTGTATCGCATAAAGATATAAAACATACACTGATTTTAACTACGGCCTGCCACTACTAATTTTATCCCTCCTCTTCCTCTCCCTCCATCTCCCCTAGTCTCGGACCACAAAGGATGAAAAGTACCAATGGCGCGGGTGACACAAGTCAGCTAACAAATATCAAAGTAATGAGCGAAATGCCACCAAAAAAGGTATGAAAGCAATTTCAAAAATCCCGGTACATTTTCCTGCAGACTAAAAAAGCAACTTTTCCAGTACATTTTCATTCAATACATCTCAGTTTATCCCAATGCCAATAGGCACTCTGATGAAATGGTTGCTAGTTTGAGACGATAATAACCATACCATTTCACACAAAAAATTACAAACTGCTGCCACGACAAACGATTACAATTTGGTCATTATAACGTGCGTGGTATGAGGTAACACTCAATACCATAACGGGAACGATTAAACCGTGCGGGTTAAATATTTCGAGAGATGTCTTTTGACAGATCTCTCATATTATTTCCAGAAATAAAAACCGTGCAAAGCCTGAAAAGAGACCTTTGCTTAACAACTTCCATCTTGATAAAAATAACAAAAATCGTGTAAAGATAGATCAAAACGAAGGCAATGGAAAAAGCAGCACCAATATTTTGTTGCATTACATTCTGATCGCGGAATTTGGTGTTATGGAAACGTAGCGATAGAAAGTAAAGCTTCAATTGAGTTTTTTTGCAGTTTTTCTTTTACGGCTCTCATTCAGTTTTTATGACTACTACAAGAACGATTATGCGTGTACTCAAGGTGCTGTCAAAATCGTACTGCATGTAAATTGTCATTACCTGCTATGCAATTCATAACCATCACCCCAAATGGCAAGTAAAATCACGTTCATTTGGGTCCAAAGCTATTTGACTGGCACTCAACTGGACTTTTTTTTTTGGCTTTAACGTCATTTCCCCCCGTAACCGGGGCTCAGACGGGGCCCTTCACAGGGACTTGGATTTGGCAGTGAGGAATTTCTTGGCCAGATGCCCATCCTGACGCCANTTAAACCGTGCGGGTCAAATATTTCGAGAGATGGCTTTTGACATATCTCTCATATTATTTCCAGAAATAAAAACCGTGCAAAGCCTGAAAAGAGACCTTTGCTTAACAACTTCCAACTTGATAAAAATAACAAAAATCGTGTAAAGATAGATCAAAACGAAGGCAATGGAAAAAGCAGCACCAATATTTTGTTGCATTACATTCTGATCGCGGAATTTGGTGTTATGGAAACGTAGCGATAGAAAATAAAGCTTCAATTGAGTTTTTTTGCAGTTTTTCTTTTACGGCTCTCATTTAGTTTTTATGACTACTACAAGAACGATTATGCGTGTACTCAAGGTGCTGTCAAAATCGTACTGCATGTAAATTGTCGTTACCTGCTATGCAATTCATAACCATCACCCCAAATGGCAAGTAAAATCACGTTCACGGTCCAAAGCTATTTGACTGGCACTCAACTGGACTTTTTTTTTGGCTTTAACGTCATTTACCCCCGTAACCGGGGCTCAGACGGGGCCCTTCACAGGGACTTGGATTTGGCAGTGAGGAATTTCTTGGCCAGATGCCCATCCTGACGCCAACCAATGGCTTTTTCTTTCTGTAAAGTTCCAAAGTTGTCCGCTCGGGGAATCGAACCAGGAACTCTTGGGTACAGTGTACGTGCATTAACCATTAAGCCACGGCTCCTCATGGCACTCAACTGGTCAAAGACGCCAAAATATGAAAAACGCATGTCAGGTTTTTATCAACAAGGAAAACAAAGAGAGGATCAAGAAAGCCCGCCAATTTTTTGTGATTGGCTGTCTGAAACGATGTTTCTTTATTGTA
The DNA here is from genome assembly GCA_003991215.1 of Morbakka virulenta. Lineage (NCBI taxonomy): Eukaryota > Metazoa > Cnidaria > Cubozoa > Carybdeida > Carukiidae > Morbakka > Morbakka virulenta. The sequence goes on along the minus strand of RDPX01000077.1, from coordinate 247,980 downwards.
TTATTTGTCGGGCACTTGTTAGTATTACTGATGTCGGATATAAGAAGTTGAAATTCGGGATTTCATATGAAATCAAAAGATGCTCAGTTTGATAAGTTAATATTCAAAATGTCTGCATCTTGGCCGTCAGACCAAGGCCCGCGATTTTAATCCTTGGCAAGTTTTGAAATGCAAACAATAAACAGTTACCTGCTGTTGAAGATTTATTATTTCCTACTAAAAGCGCTAAAATTTGAAGAAAAAAAAGGAATTTTGAAGTTGCAATTCTGTGCAGGTTGTAGATGTGTTAACCGCTCAGAATCAATTGTGCAATGCGCCAGACGTCATTTTCTTTACTTTTATCCATGCGTGGAACATTTAGCTTCTTCATCACGCAGCCTCTCCATAAATATGGAGAGGCTGCGTTCTAATCTTCAACCCCACATTAGAGAAGCTGAAATGTTTTAACAAATTTCGACTGTAATACAGTTGTCCTCACTTGCTTCGCTCGCTCGGACTAATTAATACGCATTACAAAATCTTTTAATGAGAACGAATTTAAAATATTTGGCAAGTGGTTACATACTCCTCTACAGTGAGTAAGATTCAGCTGCAATCCAATAGCAAATAAACACACACACATACACATAACACAAGGATTTTTTGTTACAACTTTGAAAATTGTGTTTAGCGAAAGAAATGTCCTGTCTATTCCAATTATGAACCCTTACATACCTAAAGCGAATCAGGGGAATAAAGCGAGTAACAACAGGAACTCAAATTCTTTTCAAAATAAAAAAAATCTTTCAATGCCAAGAAGCCAAACCATGCTGTTGAGAGGATGAATACTCATGAAACTCCCTCTTCATGAGTCGTTTTGGTCTACAGTTCCTTCCATTTTCACTTATTCGACACAAGTAAAAATAGCTTTTCAGGCAATTTTACTCCCACGCGGCCACTTATATTTAGTTCAATACGTTATTTCATTTTTTTAATTTGGTACACAATACAATACTGGAATGCGCTGGTTGGTCTCGTCCAATCCGATTACTCCAATAATCTCGTTTGAGAAGAGTATTCTGAGGCACAAAAATCCGCCTTCTTTTTAAAGACACAAAGCTGGCATAAACATGGGGTTAGACAATGCAAGGTATTCTTTGAGACTTAAATACCGAGTACTGAAACTTACATGGTGTGACAATAGAAAAATGCCTTTCCAGCCAAAAGCTTAAACTTAGTTTGTTTTCACAAAAACATATCAGGCAATACCTCGTATTCTTATGGCACACAGAAATACTAATGAGATGCTAAAAAGTACTACATTAAATGCCCTCGTACCGTATCTGGAAACCTCAGTATACTACGAAGTTCTTAACCACTTTGAATCTAAGGTCTACATAAAAATCGATTCCAAAGTTTTCCTAACAGTAAGACTGCAGTGTTCACCTAGTCGACAAATAGGAAATCAATTTGAATAGGTGTACTGACAATGCTAAATTTCCACCTCTGAAAAGGGGTGTTTATTACCGATGCTTTTCGTGTAAAAAAATTAACAGCTGCTTTTCAAATAGAAAATACATAAAACACCAACCTCTATAACTCTATCGGGATGTGTTAACTGTATCTGTTTCCATAGTATACAGTCAAAAATATTATATCAAACAATGCTATGATATGTGGGCGCTGGTCACTGCCTGTTCCCTATTTTTCATCAAAAAACTGGGTCGACAGAAACCCACCGACACGGATATCACCTAACCATTAAAGTAGTTAGTATATGATACCATCACTGAAAAACATCTCATTCATGCATCTTGTTAGGCTTTTTACGTGACAAATGCTTCGCTTCATCCACTGCTTTTTGATACATCGACAGTAGGTCAGTTGCCTCTCTTAAACTGCGACGTCTATCAAGTTCCTTGGTGCAAGCTTCCTGAATAATTCGGCTTTCACTAATATTACTTTCTAGCATTTTTGCAAGTTCGTCTATGGGTAAGTCAGCAATTACATCAAGGTCAGCCTGCGAAAGCTGAACAAAGAAAGTGGGATTTGTTTTTAAGGTTGTAATAATATTCTGTGGAAGCTGATTCCCTGCATCAGTTACATCCCCATCAGAAACAAGAACTTGACTTTCAGACCTTTCAAAAGTAGCTACGCTATGACATTTTTGACTTCCTAAAAATGAAGAAAGCAAGCATCAAAACCAATAAAGATGAGTAACTTATAACATGTGCTTTTCTATCATGCTAAGTAGAGAGTTTTCTCATTAAGCCAAAGCTAAATCTTCAGTTTTGTCTCACCAAACCAAAATTGAAATCTTCGGTTTTGTCTCATCAAACCAAAACTGAAATCTTCGGTTTTGTCTCATTAAGCCAAAACTGAAATCTTCGGTTTTGTCTCATTAAGCCAAAACTGAAATCTTCGGTTTTGTCTCATCAAACCAAAACTGAAATCTTCGGTTTTGTCTCATTAAGCCAAAACTGAAATCTTCGGTTTTGTCTCATTAAGCCAAAACTGAAATCTTCGGTTTTGTCTCATCAAACCAAAACTGAAATCTTCGGTTTTGTCTCATTAAGCCAAAACTGAAATCCCCGGTTTTGTCTCATTAAGCCAAAACTGAAATCTTCGGTTTTGTCTCATCAAACCAAAACTGAAATCTTCGGTTTTGTCTCATTAAGCCAAAACTGAAATCTTCGGTTTTGTCTCATTAAGCCAAAACTGAAATCTTCGGTTTTGTCTCATCAAACCAAAACTGAAATCTTCGGTTTTGTCTCATTAAGCCAAAACTGAAATCCCCGGTTTTGTCTCATTAAGCCAAAACTGAAATCTTCGGTTTTGTCTCATTAAGCCAAAACTGAAATCTTCGGTTTTGCCTCCTCAAGCCAAAACTGAAATCTTCGGTTTTGTCTCATTAAGCCAAAACTGAAATCTTCGGTTTTGTCTCATCAAACCAAAACTGAAATCTTCGGTTTTGTCTCATTAAGCCAAAACTGAAATCCCCGGTTTTGTCTCATTAAGCCAAAACTGAAATCTTCGGTTTTGCCTCATCAAGCCAAAACCGAAATTTTACTCTGATGGGTTACCCAATCAAGCAAGTACTCTAACTGGTAGCATGTTAAAGTGCATTTCAGTTTAATATACTTCCCTACTTCAGGTTACTTTGCACTACAAAAAAGCACACTACTTTGTATCACAACATACTAAACTATAACTTAATAAACTACAAGACATCAACCTAAATTAAACATCGAAATTACACTGTGCCGAATTTAATTAGTTCTAAATTGTTTTACTCAACAAAACACACCAAGCTAAAGTTAAATAAGTCAAAGTATGTCAGAAATTGCGTAAAGATGCCCATCTATTTTTAAGACTGCACATTTCATTAGTAGTAAATGGGGGTCAAAGTACCATATACCACCTCAGTATACCTAGTAACTTTAAAATGTCATAAAAGAAGGGGGTCTTATCTGCTGTAGTGGAAATATCTGTGACTGATAAATATGAACTTTCGACACAGGTTATACGGTTATGTTTAGAATCTTGCCTTTTAAATCAAGTGCAATATTGGAATTAAACATATCTAAAATGATGGATCAACATCACCTTGGAAAGCTGACTAATTTTGAAAAATATATGTTCATAGAAAAATAAAAGAACTGGCCCCAATATTTCATGTTTACCACCACGCCGGGACTCTTTTCAAACCCTACCAATGCAACCAACTTGTGTATATTTTTGAAACTGATAATACATTGGATGCATATGGGAACTAGCTGACAGATGTTAACCACGTGGGATAGCACAAGCAACAAAAGCCTATATAAAAATCGTAGTTTCAATGTCACATCAACCGTTTTTGTAAAATTTCAAACTGTCACCACTGAGGTATCCTGCAAAATACAAAACGACTTCCTGATACAAAATAAATTCCCTAACGTGGCTGAGTAACAAGCAGGAGAATATGCAATAGGTACTACACACGTTAATACCAACAACAAACTTATATATTGAAACAATAAGCAACAACAATATCAAGATCAAGTACTACATTTTAACATCGATGTTCACCACAAATGCGTTTCTACCAATGTTACATAACCAATTATGAAGCAAGGGTCACTTTTAATGACTCAGACCTGATTGGCTATCGCTTTTCACGAGGCAAGAATTATGCACCAAGACGATTTAGAAATCGTCTAATTTATGTGATCTAATTGACTCATAAGACTTACACACTGGAGAAGTTACCGACAACAGCGCCCTTACCGATGATCTCATACAGTTCGTTGATTCCCCTACATGATTTTCTGGCTTAGACTCAGGTTTCTTTTTTATCTCTTTTTGACTTTTAGCCCCTGAACATTGTAATCTTTTATCTTTACCTTCCTTTGGATCTTGCGACAATGTTGCTGTCGCTGTAGAGGTTGGGCCAAATGTTTCCAGTCCTCTTGACAACCCACATCACTGTAGGAGTTTTAAATTTGGTAAGACTAACTGGGATGGGTCTTGAAAATTTCTTGGTGATAATACCCTGGAATTCATTCTTTAGCAAATCAGCTTCTGAAGCTGCAACTGAATTCGAACAATGGGTTTTGGTTGGTATTGAAATATCTGCACCTAGTCGGAGTTACAGAGTTAGAGTTCAATTTCCTTCACGTTTTAATGCCCATTGTTCGTTTGTCATTCCTCATTCTAATAATTTCCATATTCAATTTCAACGAAATGAAACTGATAAATATTGGGTTTCTTTCAAATGAGCTGACAATACATGTAAAAAGGTGGCTTCTGATTCTAAATCTCGCAATACTGAACACGTTTATTAATCTATTTCTTCCAAAAAACTTTAAAAGTCGAGACTCCTGGAAGATTTACAATGTTTTGCATTCTGGCAACTCGATTAGTACCCCAATCTTTTTATACTGTTTGGTGTTCTGTGTCCTGTAGGGGAAAGGATGATTTCTTTACCAGACTGTTACAGCGCAATTCTTCTCTGAATGACACTGTCTCCTTGCTTGAGTTTCTTTGCAAACTGATCAAGTTTTACAAGATTTACGGGATTGATCAATCAAGCTTCTGGTACAGATTCAAGCTGTAGCAATTGAAATATCAAGTGTCATAGGTCGTCCTTCACCAGATATCCAAAAACCTATAAATCCGTTCTATGATTACAGTCAGTGTCACCTGTGGAATGAGCTCCTCTAAACCTGCACTGAACATCTGCAAAGAGGCCTAGATTCTGCACGAATTCTTGCAGTGGGTTGTTTATGAGTCATTCAAAGACCTTAATAGTGAAAGAAAGAAGACTCAAAACATTTGCAATTGACAAAGTTTTAAATCTTGAAATAACAGAGTGATTTCAAGAAGATCTACAAAAGAGACCTGTGAACTTCAAAGCAAATGCAGATAATGAGAAAAATGGGCACAGGAGGAATCACAGAATGTGCCACTAAAGTATTGAGTTTGAAAAAAAGGAAGAAAAGGGGTTAGTGGGTCTCTCCAAACTCATGAAAGTTGATAAATAAATGACATAATCCCAAGGCATTAAGGGGCCAGGAATGAACAAGAAAGCAGCCAAGAATTGTCCAGGAACGGTACAAAGAGGAAAAAAAAGCAGTCAGGAGACAGTACAGAATGAATAAAAAGACTTGGTTGAAAGAAAGATGAAGGAAGCACAAGATGCAGCAAAGGTAAATGACACACTGGACTATTCAGAACCTCAAAGCAACTTTCTGAGAAAAGGAGCTTATCAAATGCACCAGTCAAAGACAAAAATGGAATAACAAAGTACTAGGTGTACAGAACACTTATAAAAGGTTTGGTACAAACCAGTTACTACAAGCAGACCTGGAACACATTGCACAAGAAGAAATTATAAATGTAATCAAGGTAAAGAACTTAAAAATTCTCAGGCTCTCAGGCTCTATACAATTATTGTTGAATTGTTAAAAAGAGACAAGGAGGCTGTCATAAGGTAACCTCTTGATCTTTTAACCAGATCTGGTCAGAGGAAATGATACCAGAAGAATGGGAAAGAGGACTGATTCTTCACTACAAAAGAAAGTGAGTCTTTTAGGTTCCAATAATTGGAGGGGTATTACTTTTCATTGCAAAACAGGAAAAGAATTCAGCAGAATACTACTGAAATGACTCAATGATACAATAGACCATAATCTCCAAGTAGTGCAGGTGGGGTTCAAGTGAGAGTAGATTGTACAGCAAAAAAAATATTTGTGCTGAGAAGCTTGGTTGAACAAAGCCCATAACTCAATTCATCACTAGAGCTAAACATTATTAACTTTAGGAATGCCTTTTACAGTGTGTAGAGAGTCACTTTGGAAAATCATGGAAACATATGGCATTCCAAAAGAAGCATCAACATTACAAAGTCAGTGTACAATAGTCTGACCTGTGAAAATAGAACACATTTAGGAGTGAAAGAGTTCGACCTTCAACAGATTTTTAGTCTTCTAGCAATTGGTAATAACTCAATTTGTTTTTGAAAATGTTCAAAACCACTGTGGACACCATAAATAAGGCATTTGTAATGGAACAGACTTTGATGTGTTACATTAGTGGTGATGTCTGAGCTGTTGTCATGGAGTTGTATTTGGTGATGGCCTTCTTTGAGGTCTATTTTGATGAAGACAGTAACACCATGAAGTTCAGAGAGTCTACTTAGGCTTTGGCACAGGATGATTTTGTTGTTTGATAACAGTGTTTGGATGGTGCATGTCAAGCCAATGATGGAAAGACTAGAGATACCTATGTCTTACTCACAACACAAGTGTGATGATGTCTAAATCTTGAAGGAGTTTCAGCTCAGCATCCACTTTCTTTCTGCAGATAGTAAGATGGAATATATTTAACTGCCTGCTGCTATCTTTGCTGACTGGGGGTTTTTTGTACTATAAATTTTTGGGAAATGTCCTGTCAAATGACATTCTTCACAGGTGATATTTTTTAATCTTCTATGTTCCTTGTGTATGTTACAATGAAAACCAGATATATTGTACATTCTTTATCAGTTCCCCTTTCCCATTTTGTCATGGGAGTTATTGTAGTTACCTTAAGTATAATGGTCTATTATGCCTATCATAAAGTTTGTTTAGTCCTTCATTGTTCAAGGAATCAGAAGCAAAATTAATACCTGAAGCTTAAATTTCTTTGTTGATATGTTCAGCAGATTCAACTAGTCTGCTAATGTCTACAACTTTGCCTAAGATGAAGCTTTCTGAGTTTATTTGAAGTAGTCTTAGCAAAAACGTTTCTGTAATGTTTTTCTGTTCACCTCCATATTCACAGTTTAGTGTGTGACAACAAATAAGTGTAATAAACTGTTGAATACTTTCTCCTGGGTTTTGATGTGCTCACTGACTCTTGTCCCATTAAAAGGAAACATTTTTCTGAATTCAGAAATGACCATTAAACTTTGGAATAGCTTTATCAAACATTATACATGTCTCTTAAAAATCTCTCAAAAATTTCTTGACATCTGGAACCTACTAGATATAAATGTAAGGCAAACTTTTGTTGATCAATTTGTATGCCATTTGATGCTAAAAAATATCTGAAGCCTACTTTTCATCATTTCCATCTTTGTGCAAATGTTGTGGCTTTACCTAACAGATCAAACAGAGGTAGAGTTGGCAGATTAGGTGTTGCCGTCAGTTTGAGAGGCTGTAGTGATTGCAACTCATTAAGAACAATGTAAGCATTCATATTTAAATGTTATTAGTATTGCTGTTGTGATTACGGGGCAACAAAGAGTTCACATGCCTGGGATGACCTAAAAGACAACTCAGAAAAATACGGCAATACTCTTCCAAATGATAAACTATCACTGTTTTACTCCAACACAGGGTTGAACTAAGAACAATGTTCAAAATAACTGAAGAAAAAATTGGCTTGATTAGTTACAATAAAATGCAAAAACAGATCTTTAGGGGTGAAACAGAGGTATAAAAATAAAGTAAATACTATCCTTCATCCTTGTTAAATTGGTTTTTTTTGTTGCCAGTATTATTTATCCATTGATGGGTGGGGTAGTGACAAATATTATAGGAAAGCAGCATGGATGGTTTTATATATTTGAATTTCATTGAAGCAAAAATCAAAAACCCATTTCTGGCAAGTAATGTTCTCAATGACAATCTCATTGGGGGAGGGGGGGCTAACTACAACAACATAAATCAAGAGTATCAGCCAGAAATTGGCAATTTCATATATTCCAGGTGCCTTCCAGTTGCTGGTCTTATTGATGGCAGCTGTGGTCTTTGTGATGATGATTTCTGACCAGTCTTGCTACACAACATCCTTGTGTTGGTCCTGTATTTTTTGGATCCAAGCAGCTTGTTCATTGTGACTTTTGTTATTCTCCCATATTTTGTTCCAGAACACCTCAACTACTTTGATAGTAGGTGGTTCCTTGATATTGATCTTCATTTTCCCCAGCTCTCTGTAAAACTTTTTTGCATCGTTTTTGAAGATCTCATTTTGTCTGTAGAAGTTGTTTCTCTTAGTGAATCTCCTGAGCCTCTGTGCTTTTGCTTGTATCTTTTGTTTGAGAGTTCCTTTGACTGTTGGTGTATCTTCTTCTTTCTTCTTTATGTTAATTAAGCTTTCTTTCCAGTTGTTTCCTCTTTCTTTCTTTGACTGTCAAACCTTTTTCAATTTCACTAAGGAGTGATAAATTTCCACATAGCTTCATAATGTTGTTGATCTTCTCTTTCCACACCGGTTGTTTTTGTGCCTGTTTTTGTTTCCTGGGTATTTCTCCCACTGCCTCTGCAATTACTCAAGCTGTTGCATATGTCAGCTGGTTTATTTCTGTCAGTCCCATTGCTTTTGTCATGTCCACTTTGACCTGGCTTATTGCTTTATTTGCATGTTTGATTATTTCTTTTGAATGCCAGACTTTCTTGATTTGGGGGACCAATGGTCTTTCCCTACTGAAGTTTCCTTGACAACTTTCCATTTATGTCTGATATTAGTACATTTTCATCATCAGGTTCTTCTTGGACTGCCTCTGGGTGGTCTTGAGGGTAAGTGATGTTCACTTCACTCTTGTTCCTCATCAGCTGTCTTTGTTTCATCTATTTCTTCATTGGCTGATGTTGTTTCATCAAGTTCCTCTGCAGTAGTGTCAGGGTTTTAGGTCTGATCTTTTCTTGGATGGCCTTAAGTTCTAAATCAGTTAGCCTTTTCTGCTTTATGATGTATCTCTTGACATTGGCTAATTTGGTGGCATTGAGTGTAAGCCTATCTGTGGGGTATTTCTTTTGCCAGGCTCAGTTCTAATGAACTCAGAGGGAGATTGCACCTGGACAGTATTGGCAGCTGTATACAGAATAGGAGGCTTCTTTGGTTTGCTCATGTGGAGAGAATGGACAAGAATGCTTGGGCAAGTAGATGCAGAACAATCAAGGTGACAGGTACCACTGGCAGAGGATGACCAAAGAAAACATAGGAGGAAGTGATAAGAATGGATCTCAAACAAAAAGGTGTCAACAGAGACCTGGTGAGGGATAGGATAACTTGGAAGTCAATTTCAAGAAAGCGTCCAACACATGCTAGCATGTAAAATGGACGTTAAACCAAATATGATGATGATGATGATGATGATGATGATGATGATATAGGCAGCTTTTGTTGTTGAGGTTATGCTTGGATCTTGTGAAGCAGTGTAGAAAGCTTCCATTACTACTTTATACTTTTCTCTTGTCCATTCTTGTCTAGTTGATTCAGGGGTCTTGTAGGTAGAAAGCCACTGTGAGGGTGTCCTCAGCACAGCAATCCTCTACTGCCTGTTCAGTTTGTTCCAGTAGCTGACTTTTTGATTTTGGCAAGTTATATGTGTGCTTAAATACTTGAATAACAAAAATTTGCACTTTAATCTGGTCATTTCACTTATTGTTTGATGTGGCTTGTTGCATATTGCCACATAGTACTGTATCACATCTCAATGGTCTTTATCATACAAGTGATGGTTGTGAACAAATCTAACAGACACACATTGTTTGAAGTTGTTTATTATTGTTCCATGTCAACACAACTCAATCTCACAGTGTTTGAAACTGCTTGTTACAGCATGTTAACACATCATACCTCATGACTTCTCAACTCAACTGAGTGGCTAATGTTCACACTTTTCATGCATAACAGGCTTGGAGTTCGTCTAATCTTTCTCATAATAATTATTAATACGCTGCTGACAACATTGCAAAGCAATTTCTTCAACCAATTCTCATCAAAGGTGTCTCCCGCACAAAGTCAAAAATGTAAATTCAATTCAAGATTTGTTCACCAAAAATTGAGAGTCATAAGCTGTGTCAAAGATGGCAAAGCAAAAACCAAGTTCTGTGCAGATGAATGAACTGCCAAGTAACCCCGTTGGGGATTGGTTGAAAGATGCCATAAAGCTACAAGACTTTGTCTCAACAGTAGATGAAAATGCAGGACTGACATAGCCAGAACAGGCTAGAATACAACACTTGACAAAGCCATGTCGAAATGCATAAAGGGGAAACCCTCTCCCTGGATCACAGATAAGCTAAAGACAGAAATGAATGCACGCGATAAGCTCATGTGTAAAGCTCGCAAAACCAAAAGTGATCTTGACTGGGACTCCTATAGACGCAAAAGAAACTTTGTAAATAATGAAATAATACAATCAAAACAAGCTTACTATAAGATCAAACTACAAGAGAATGCAAATAACCCAGCAAAGTTTTGGAAATTAATTAAAGAAATTTTTCCGACCAAACCAAAGGAAGATATACCACCGACAACCTTTAGAATAAACAATGTACCAGTCACAGAAAATCAAACCATAGCTAATGAATTTTGTAAATTCTTTAGCAAGGTTGCAAACAATCTCAAGAGAAAAGCCTTCCCATTTACAACATCTTTCATCATCAGAACCCCTTTTGTGTGGGGTCCCCAAGGGTCAATACTGGGACCATTATTATTCCTGCTCCACTTTAATAATGCTCCATCCGCTCTAGTAAAATGCAAAATCGTGAAGTACGCTGATGACACTGTGATTTACTACTCTCATAAGGACATCCAAGAAGTTAAAAAAGTTCTCAACAATGACTTTGCTTCATTGACAAACTGGCTCGAACAAAATGAACTGGTTGTAAACAAGAAAAAAGGCAAAACCGAAGTAATGATATTTGGGACTAATAAACAATTAAACAGACTAGACCAGCNAGTCACAGAAAATCAAACCATAGCTAATGAATTTTGTAAATTCTTTAGCAAGGTTGCAAACAATCTCAAGAGAAAAGCCTTCCCATTTACAACATCTTTCATCATCAGAACCCCTTTTGTGTGGGGTCCCCAAGGGTCAATACTGGGACCATTATTATTCCTGCTCCACTTTAATAATGCTCCATCCGCTCTAGTAAAATGCAAAATCGTGAAGTACGCTGATGACACTGTGATTTACTACTCTCATAAGGACATCCAAGAAGTTAAAAAAGTTCTCAACAATGACTTTGCTTCATTGACAAACTGGCTCGAACAAAATGAACTGGTTGTAAACAAGAAAAAAGGCAAAACCGAAGTAATGATATTTGGGACTAATAAACAATTAAACAGACTAGACCAGCAACTCCAGATAAAACATCATCATTCTACGGTTAACAATATGAATACCTATAGATACCTTGGGTTAACACTTAATAAAACATTAAACATGTCGGAACATGTACAAAACATCATAAAAAAGGCTTCATCAAGAATTAACCTCTTGAAAAAAATGCAATGTCATCTGGACTCAAAAACTGCATCTTTGATCTACAACACGATGATTGTACCAATACTAACTAACTCTGCCTTTGCCACGTATGGCACAATATCAGCCTCTCTTGAAAGTAAAATTGATGCCCTCGAACGTCAAGCTCAGAAAGTGGTTGGTATGCTTCCATCAATACCATCATCAAAACAAATAAAAATGAAACGAGTTGTTACCTTCGTACATCGATGCATAAATAGAAAAACAATTAAAAAATTTGAAAACTATTTTGAAACTCTCGGATCAAAAACAAACACATGAAACAATGGGAAAATGGCACAAATTCCAAAAGTAAAGCTTGAGGCTGCTCGCTCATCCTTCTACTTTCAAGGAGCACTGGCTTTCAATAATTTGCCAAGAGAACTTCGAATTGAAAGAAGTCCTTCAAAATTTAAAATTTTACTAAATAAAATTTAATTGAGAAGATCCTGTTAGCCAGCTATCTGATCGATGCAGCTCATGTGATATCTTTAACTTATATCTATTCATATTTGTTTTGTAAATTTATAATTACAACACTAATTTTTACTTTTCAACTATTTATCTTAAAACTTACTTATTGATCTTTTTGTTTTACAGGACTACTCTTGAAAACAGTGTAAATATTTTGATATATTATACAACTGACTGTATTATCCTGTATAAATATTTGATGATAATAATAATAATAATAATAATAATAAT
>RDPX01000077.1:219458-235041 GCA_003991215.1 Morbakka virulenta | reverse complement strand
AAAAACAAACACATGAAACAATGGGAAAATGGCACAAATTCCAAAAGTAAAGCTTGAGGCTGCTCGCTCATCCTTCTACTTTCAAGGAGCACTGGCTTTCAATAATTTGCCAAGAGAACTTCGAATTGAAAGAAGTCCTTCAAAATTTAAAATTTTACTAAATAAAATTTAATTGAGAAGATCCTGTTAGCCAGCTATCTGATCGATGCAGCTCATGTGATATCTTTAACTTATATCTATTCATATTTGTTTTGTAAATTTATAATTACAACACTAATTTTTACTTTTCAACTATTTATCTTAAAACTTACTTATTGATCTTTTTGTTTTACAGGACTACTCTTGAAAACAGTGTAAATATTTTGATATATTATACAACTGACTGTATTATCCTGTATAAATATTTGATGATAATAATAATAATAATAATAATAATAATGTTGAACTGATTTGCAGACAGTAGAAGAAAAGGAATTTCTCTGTCTGGCCCCATGCTACAATTCTGGGCAAAGCAGCTCAATAAGTTGATTGATGGAAAGAAGACCTTCAAATCATTCAATGTATGGCCCCATAGATTAGAGAAACCTATGGCATAGCCAAGAAGACAATAGGAAAATTAGGTCTGCAGGCCAGGAAGCACCAGAGGCTTTCATCCCCAAGCCTGAGACACTCATGCAGGGAGAACCAACAGCTCAACAGATCTACAATGCAGACAAAATGGCACTATACTAAAGGGCACTACCATCCACCACAATAGCTGTTAAGTCAGATGCCAGGGCTTCAGATGGATTCAGGCTGTGTAAAGGTTGTGTCACCTTGCTGCTTGGCACCAAATGGGATGGTAGCCATAAACTGACACCTCTTTCATTGGAAAGTTCAGGTCACGGAGAAACTTCCACTGTGTTACAATTTCTCCAAAAATTTTTGGATGGCTGCATCTGTATCACAAGATAAATTTCTAAAAAATTTTATGGCTAATGTCAAGAAACACTTAAGAAAGAGAGGTTAAGAATTGAAAGCTGTGGAATTTCTTGACAAATGTCCTGCACACACCCAAGTTGAGTCATTAGTTTCCCCTTTGGGTAAAAGAAAAACAGTCTACCTGCCTAAAAACACTACCTCAAGAATCCAGCCCATGTACCAAGGGAAGACGGTGATTATGGTGACGGTATCATATGATAGTGGCCTCCAGACCTACCTCAAAGTGATCTGCCAGTACAGATACCATTTCATTCTCTCAAAGGTAATTCTTTTAAAGCCTTGAGGTAACAACTGTTAGTTCTCATGATAAATGTATACCGGTGATTACTTACCTACATCAGTTTCCACTGGACTCAAATACTGTTCATATTCGGATGCAATAAAAGGTAAATTATCTTATGATGCTTTAGCTTTACATTTAATATTTTTAGCCCAGATCAAATGGCCCAGGCAGGCCTACAAAGAATGGGCTTCCAGTATTTTCACTCCAAATCTTCCATCTGACCTTCCTTTAATAATACGAACCAAGTTTAGTTACCTTCAGTTACCTAGTAACTGAGGTGATGATAAAAAAGCGGTTATCTCCATCATGCAGGGACCTCAGGTCTATCACATTAGTATGCTCTGTGTGGTACATAATTACAAATTAAAAGGAATGCCATACTGCTCATTTTTCCATAATAGTTCAACTTCAAATCTAAAGCAGGTCTAATATTGTGATAATTAAGTTTTAGGGGTACACTATTCTTACCTGTTACAAATACAAAGTCAAAGTCATTTTCCGGTAAAATAATCATTCTCGTGTCGTCCTGAAGAAATTGAAAGTACTCCTCATCATCGATTTCAGTGCCGTCTTCCTCCAGATATAAATGAGCTTCATTCAAAGGCAAACTGGACCCCAAGCTGGACAGTGCTTTACGTTTAAGTTCTTGCAAAGTGCTTGCTACTACCCCCTTAAATTTTCTTGATTTGCCGGCTATTTTTATAGGTTTTCTCCTGTTAGATGTTTGTACTGCCGATTCTTGAAGCTCTTGGTTGGTATCCATGACATAATTCCTCCAGCTCGATTTTTCACCAAAATTTGTTTGGAAGAGTTAAATTATTTTGGTGAACATTTTCACGGCATTTTAAAATAATCACTGAGTGCGCATGCGCCACATGAAGTGACTTGATTTTTTGGTGATGAATATCACCTTCTTCTTCTTCTTCTTCTTCTGAGTTCCTTATCCTTTCAGGACGTTGGAGATCATGGTCTTCCATCTATTTCTCTCTTTTGTCAGTGCTAAAATTTCACAGTCACTCCTCTTGAACTGGAGATCCTTGTTCAAGTTGGTAATGAATTTCAGTCTCTGTCTTCCTCTACTTTTCTTTCCTTCAATCTTCCCTGTTAACACCAAGTTTTCCATTCCTTCACATCTCATTGCATGACCCAGAAACTGCAGTTGTCTTTTTCTAATTACCTTCATCAACTTTCTTTTCATTCCTGCTCTCTCTAATACCACTTCATTGCTCACTTTGTCAGTCCAAGATATTCTAAGAATTCTTCTCAGGAACCACATTTCCACTGCTTCTATTCGTTTCTTCATGCTTTCATTGATGGTCCAAGCATCACACCCATAAAGCAAAACAGACCACACATAACATTCTAGGACTCGAATCTTAGTTTTTACTTGCAGCTGCCTGTTCTTGAAAACTAAACTCATTTTACTAAAAGCATCCTTCGCCAAAGTGATTCGTTTCTTTATTTCGTTCACACATCTTCCATCTGATGTTATCAAACTACCAAGATAAGTAAACTTTTTAACATTCTTTACAAATTCTCCATTGATAGTTAAAGTACACTTTGGGGATACACTTTTCTTTGATATCACCATACATTCTGTTTTCTTGATGTTAATCTGGAGTCCTTTCTTTTCACTTTCTAACACTACTTTATTTAAGATGTTCTGCAAATCCACTTCACTTTCAGCTATCAATACTGTGTCATCAGCATATCTTAAGTTATTTATGTTTACACCTCCGATTTTCACTCCAGGCATGTTCTTGATACCTCTTAAGATGATTTCACTATACAGATTGAACAGATCCGGTGATAGAACACATCCTTGTCTTACTCCTCATTTGATTGAAGACCACTTGCTCATTTCTCCATCAATCCTGATAGCTGCCATCTGTTCCCAGTATAAGTTCTGAATTAATTGCAAATCTTTTCCATCAATTTCTAAGTCCTTCAACACTTCAACCACTGCTGTATCATGCCTAGTAAAATCATGGTCAAATCTGTTTATGAATATCACCAATATTTATAAATGTTGTAATGGAAAGACAAAGGAAGCCAGAAAGAAATACTTGTGTCATGAGTTAACTAAAAATCCAATTGTCTTTAAATTAATCAACATGTTAAAAGCAGACAATGAGGTTATTATCCTAAAATTAAGTAAATTTTTAAATGCTTCTCTATCAGTACTTTAACGTGCTTATTTATCTGGTCAGGTTTAACAAATCAAAAGTTCATACTTTTCTAACTGTGCCATTTCGATATTTTCATGTATGGCTTAAATGTATAAAACTTATTTTGTTTACATTTTTAATGTAATGTATTTGAATGGACTTCCTTTGAATATGCTCCACACTATGTTATGTAGTTTGAGTACAATAAACATATTCTGTAATCTGTATTAACTTTCTTTTCTGCTTCAGGACTTGGGATGATTTGACCTTACCTTAGACCTTAGCTCCTCAAGTCCTGTGCAGGACATCGGGTAGCAAAACAGACACATCGGGCTCGATCCTCGGCCAGTGCTTGAGCATTTTGCAAGGACACTCCTCGAGCCTTTAGATCATCTCTGAAGATTCCCTACCACGTCCTTGCAGGTTTGCCGCCCTTACGTCTTCCAGCCACAGGTTTTCAGAATTAAAGGTGTCTAAGAGGTCGGGCAGCTGGTAACCGCAACACATGTCCCGCTAGTTTCCATCTTCTCTTCAATATCTTGTGCAAGACACTCTGTCCTGTTTGTCTTAAAATTTCTTCGTTCGCTATCCAGTCGTGCCATGTGATGTCTAAAATTCTTCTTAGATTCCGCTGATGGAAGGAGTCCAAATTTCTTTCCAGTTCCTTTGTGTTTTTACAGGTCTTACTTATGTATAACAGGATCTTAGTTTTTAAGCTTGTATGTCGAGTCCTCCATTTGTGTGTAATTGTTCAGAAAGCTGATCCAGCTTTTCCTAACCTATTGGTCATGTCTGTTTCCACCTCACCAGAGCCTGTAACAATAGCTTCCACGGCATGGAAACTTCTGTGCTGTCTCAAGCGGTCCCCTCTCACAGTTACCTGCGCTGCCTGATTGTTGCCGATGTTCAACACCTCGCTTTTGCCATCATTTATTCTCAATCCTATTTCGGCACTTTCATTTCTTGATACCTCATGCTAACTCGAGCCACTATGGCTATGTCGTCAGCGAAATCGAGGTCCGTGAGTTTGGAGTTGTTTTCACAGGAGATACCAAAATCTTCGTCTGTCATTGCTTTCTTCATTACAAAATCCAAGCATACTATGAACAAAAAGGGGGACAGTATAGAATTCTGTCTCATTCCAAAGATCAGTTCCAATTCTTCTGTCACACCTAACCCAGTTCTGACTCCGCAAATGGGCTGGTCGTACAAGGACTTTAAATTGTAATGATCTGATTTGGAACTCCGTAAATCTTTGGTATCTTGCAGGGTGATCCCCTGTGACCGCTGTCCAATGCTTTGCGGAAATCGATTAAGTTCAGCACCAGTTTTGATTGAAATTCCAAACTTTGTTCGATGTTGCTTCTTAATACGAAAATCTGCTCGCTGCAAGACCTTCCTTCCCTAAAATCTGCCTGCTCCTGGCGTAGCTTGTTGTCTACTGCTCTCAGTAGATGCTTCAAGATGATCCTGCTAAAAACCTTCCCGGTGGTGGATAGTAGTGTTATTCCTCTCAACTTGTTACAGTCCAAAAGATCTCTCTTTTTTATTAACTTTACAATAACTCCTTTGCTCTATTCTACTGGTACCCTGTTCTCCAGATGTGACTGAATAACTCTAGGAGTTCTTCGACTGTCACTCCTCCCATTTTAAGTAATTCACTCTTGATGTCATCAATTCCAGGAGCCTTGTTGTTTTACATTCTTTTGATGGCATCTTTTACTTCCTCTCATAATGGGTCCCATTTCTACATTTAACTCTTGTACTCGTAGAACTTTGCTCCAATCAAATTGTATCTCTGATGCTGGTTGATTAAGTACCAGCTGGTTGATTAAGTACCTCCTTGAAATATTCCACCCATGTATTGAACGTTGTCACCGTACAGACTGAAATTGAAATTTCCCGTCGAGAGTTCAACTTTAGATTAAATTGTTTCTTTAGTCCAAGTCTCAGGAAAATATTCTCATGTTCCATACAGCTAGAACCTTTGTGCCTTGTATGGTTTTCAATCATTAAAAATATAAACAAAAAAACCAACTCAAACCTCTCAAATATCTGAGGCGATTTAAACAAACAACTTTATTTCTATAAATTAATAACTTGCTTTAAGTGAAACAATGAAGCAAGTAGAATAAAAAAGTAAGCTTCCAGATAAAGACTGTTTTTAATTGAGAAACAATGTACGATTATTGTTGAAAAACATATTATCAGGATCTACAATTTCCATCAGAGATTTGTTCCAGAAAATAATTGAACCAGAAAAAAAGACTAATCGTGGACAGTCCCCACTAGTCAGAATGGTGAATGTACTGCAATAAACAGGGCACCAAAAGTTGTGGTTTACCATCACAATACGATTCATAAATGATCTTGGCCATTTTTTAGCCTAATAATATCTGTTTGGAATATCTCCAAATATAAAAACCTCGTGACCCTTTGGCTCTAAGCAGGCTACCCAACATGCATCTGACTGCATTTTATTGCTAGGTTTAAATTATATTAAACTGTTTTTATTTCTACTTTACTTTTTACTTTGACTTTAACCTAAATAATTTTTATCAAGTACGGTTACAGGTCATTGATTAATAACAGATAGCATATACTTGTCTTATGATGAGGTCAACCTGTTAAGATATTGCTTATTATTGTTATTTACTGTTCACTCAGCATTAATGTTGACTGCCGGTTAACTGTTGGATTGCAGGCCAAGTCCTTTGGCTTTAGGTATCCAGTACTTTTTAGTATCTTTGTAGTTCTTAAAATACAAGCTTTCTGTCAAAGTTCTGCACTGCATTCTATTTGAGTTTCCTTCAGCCAGATCCTAAAGTTTTTTCCAACCGTATCTAGAGCTTACTTACTTACTTACGTACTGCTCAGGCGGTAGTGTGTCGAACCTCCCGACCACAAGCTTCCATCCATCTCTGTCCATTGCAAGATCCTTAACTTCTTCATTTGTCATTCCTGTTAGTTGTACAATATGTTTTCTGTATGAAAGCCTCGGTCGTCCCCGTCTGTTGCTCCCAGTGAGATTTTGGTATAAAGCAAATCTTCTAACAACATTGCCCAATCTCATCCAATGACCAAGAGCTCGTAGCTGCTTTTGATAGAGTGCATTACATAGATCCTTTCTTTTAACTCTTTGAAGAACGTCTTTGTTAGGTACTCTGTCTATTCGTTTAATATTTAGCATTACCCTGTAGCAACTGGTACAATGGCACCAATGATTATTGGTGCTATGTTAACTTCTCTTGCATTCAATCGCCGCTTGATCTCTCTCTTCAAGTTTTGATATACCTCAATTTTTTCTTTTCCTTTGTTTCAATCCTGATACCAAAAGGGCAGGATATATTAATCAGCAAACATCCTTTTTATTTTCAAAAACAATGTCTGGTCAGTTATGCTCAAGTCGATGATCTGTTTTTGGGGGGAAATCTCACTTTAAGTAACTTTAAGTCTTCGTTAACAATCACGATTTCTACTTTATGATTGTACCACCAATCTCCTTGGTCTAATCCTAATTTTTGAAATAACTTCCGGTAAACAATTTTAGCTCCCTTGTGATGTCTGTAGCCTTTAGATTGCACTTCCACCAGCTGTTGACACGAAATAATTTCATCCCCTTTTCCACATCGTCTACGTTCTTTTGATACATTTTCTTTGTAAGTGATATTCTTTACAGAATTTGCTCCAACTGTTTGTTCTTCCGCTGCAAATACAGTGCTCTCTGTTTCTTTCTTTAATCTGGCATATTTTGACTAATTCCAATTCCTATCCTTATCCATTCAATCTTTTGTAGCAGTACCTGTATGTCCATGCAGCGGTTTATCTGTCCATCGATTCTTATGCTGTTCTCTATTCTGTCGTTTTTATACTTAAAGGTTTTTATTTCATTTGGTCTCAATATTCTTTCCTTTTCAAAAAATTTCTTTAGTTCGTGGTCATTGTTCATCACATACCAGGCAAGATTGTTCTCCCCACTTCGTACAGTCTTTTCAGCTTCAAACAAACCTCTCCCTCCTTCCTGGTTTGTTAAATTCACTCTCTTTGCATTCCTTTTAGAGAGGAGCGATCCATACATGGTCAGTTCTTTCTTGTTTTCCTTTTACATTTTTGTAGTTCATTCTTTGTCCAATTTGTCAAACCAGCCCAATGCTTCAGCAATGACATAGCCTAAGTATTTATTGGAATGATTATATTCTTTCCATTCAGGCTTGACTGAAGAGCCTTATTAGTTTTTAGAGGTTATTCCTTTTGTAAAATTCCTTTCGTAGTTTGGTTCAAAATCTGACCTATCTCAAGGATACCAAGAAATTTATATCNTCTATTCGTTTAATATTTAGCATTACCCTGTAGCAACTGGTACAATGGCACCAATGATTATTGGTGCTATGTTAACTTCTCTTGCATTCAATCGCCGCTTGATCTCTCTCTTCAAGTTTTGATATACCTCAATTTTTTCTTTTCCTTTGTTTCAATCCTGATACCAAAAGGGCAGGATATATTAATCAGCAAACATCCTTTTTATTTTCAAAAACAATGTCTGGTCAGTTATGCTCAAGTCGATGATCTGTTTTTGGGGGGAAATCTCACTTTAAGTAACTTTAAGTCTTCGTTAACAATCACGATTTCTACTTTATGATTGTACCACCAATCTCCTTGGTCTAATCCTAATTTTTGAAATAACTTCCGGTAAACAATTTTAGCTCCCTTGTGATGTCTGTAGCCTTTAGATTGCACTTCCACCAGCTGTTGACACGAAATAATTTCATCCCCTTTTCCACATCGTCTACGTTCTTTTGATACATTTTCTTTGTAAGTGATATTCTTTACAGAATTTGCTCCAACTGTTTGTTCTTCCGCTGCAAATACAGTGCTCTCTGTTTCTTTCTTTAATCTGGCATATTTTGACTAATTCCAATTCCTATCCTTATCCATTCAATCTTTTGTAGCAGTACCTGTATGTCCATGCAGCGGTTTATCTGTCCATCGATTCTTATGCTGTTCTCTATTCTGTCGTTTTTATACTTAAAGGTTTTTATTTCATTTGGTCTCAATATTCTTTCCTTTTCAAAAAATTTCTTTAGTTCGTGGTCATTGTTCATCACATACCAGGCAAGATTGTTCTCCCCACTTCGTACAGTCTTTTCAGCTTCAAACAAACCTCTCCCTCCTTCCTGGTTTGTTAAATTCACTCTCTTTGCATTCCTTTTAGAGAGGAGCGATCCATACATGGTCAGTTCTTTCTTGTTTTCCTTTTACATTTTTGTAGTTCATTCTTTGTCCAATTTGTCAAACCAGCCCAATGCTTCAGCAATGACATAGCCTAAGTATTTATTGGAATGATTATATTCTTTCCATTCAGGCTTGACTGAAGAACCTTATTAGTTCTTTGAGGTTATTCCTTTTGTAAAATTCCTTTCGTAGTTTGGTTCAAAATCTGACCTATCTCAAGGATACCAAGAAATTTATATCCTTCTTCACCAACACTTTTAATTGATTTTTCATTTAACAGTTATACAGAATCACTGTTCACAACTTTTCCTTTTTACATTACAACACTCCACACTTATATACTCCAAGCATCATACCTATATCTTCATTAAAAAGACTCACTGTTCTTACCAGAGACGCAATCTTATTTGCGTCCTTTGCAAATAACTTCAAATCGTCCAAAAAAAAGGAAGTGATTTACTTTTTTTTTCCCCATTTCAAGTTGATATCCAGCCTTACACTTTCTCAGTACCATTGATATCAGTACTGTTGTTGCATTGATGTGGCTTCTTCTTTGCGTATGGGTATTGGGGCTCTGCTAAGTGGCGTGAGAGTGAATTAGGTGTACTGCCAGCGTAGGCTTCAATTAGACGTATGGGGTACATTTTGGTTTATGTATTGTTGGTAATATGTAAGTCTTTTGGTTTCACCCTGTGGTAGAGAAAATTATCCAGAAAATAGTTTTTCTGTAGTGGAATCAGTACTTGCCTTACTTTGGAAGAAAAAGGACCTAAAAAACAAATATGCTCTCAAAGTCAGAAAAGCTTAAAGCTTACGACATGATGAATATCCTACATTAATGGCTTCCGCTGAGTCCATAAAATCAAGAATTTTTAAGAGCTCATTGAGCTTTGGCCGCACGTTTTCTATGATTTCCAAAAACAATGGGCCATTTCAATTTGGTCGCATCTCTTCTTTGACTAAAAAATTGTACTCTGGTTGGAATCTTTTCATCATTTATACAAACAATGAAGCGCACTTGTTCAAGTAATTTTTAAAAGGTTAGTAAGCGCAAAGTAAGAAGCGATGGAAAAATGATTGATCAACAGAAGGGAAACATCTGTTTTTACTTGAATGGCGCAGATAGGTCTTTAATTTGGTTCGAAGGTTAAAATCATGTGCATCACTCTCTCCACTCATTCAACGACGAACTTTTTAATGTCTACTGTTGCAACCGATGATTTCAGTCGGTCTTTGCAACATTTTTCAGGTTTAATAATGGAATGTCCAGAGCAGAGATAATGGGATCCCGAGGTCGCAGCAGAAAACAACCTTTCAACGCTCGACAGATTTTTTTAATGACCCGGAGACGACTGTAAACCTCACAACCCCAAAGTAAGGACTGAAGACTTTGACGAAACCATTTCCAGCGATAACACAGGCAGTGTGGCTGAACTATTTTTGAACATCGCAACGTCTGACCCCCCACCTGATTTAATGACCAATCCTACCGATTTGAAAGTTAAGGGGGATATAAGCAATAAATTGATAACAAATATTAGAACTTTGTACCACGTTTTGAAAGATTACGATTAGGAACTCTTAAAAATGTGCAAATATTTCTTAGAAACGCTCATATTTTAATCTTTTTTTAAACATTTTAACATGTAATTTCGTCACGGTACATTACTGGTTGCAACATAAGATTTGCATGTTTTTTGAATTACAGTTTGAAAGGCAAGGTTTGCTGGGCACATAATAAATAAAGTACCTAAAAGTAAACGAGAACCCTTATTGAACTTATGTAAGACTACGTGGACAGAACGTTGAGAGTTAAACACAGATTTTCATGACTCGTACCCGTACTTAGTAACAGCCTTTGAAGTGATTGTATACGGAATACATAGTGATGATATAGACGAGAAAATCCGGACAGCACCATGGGACTTAAAAACAAAACGAGATGGTAGATGTCTTTTTGAACCCGTTAACTCTTTTGGATTCATCATTGCTTTCACTGTCACTATCCTATTGTCCATCTTAATGGTATTACGGTTAAGTTAAATACATGATTCAAGACTTCAGAACCTATTTCCAGATATGGAGTCACAACATGGATGCTTTCATAAAAGATTGGAACACTAGGGCCTCGGCTATGGCCGAAAATGTTGTTGTGCTTCCTTCAATCCAAAGAAGCGTCAAATAAAGAGGGAATGCATCTGCCGTTAGTGTGAAAGAAAACTACTTGAACAGATCATATCATTACTGAACACGATTCCCAGGTTTCTGGATTGCAAGCTAGTGTAAACAAATTACTTGATCTTGTCCCTTCTCCTTTTGAAGAGGACATTGTTAAATTTAAATTTTTGGATATGTTTGCAGATGACTCGCCAACGCCTCATTTTGTGTTTTCAGAATTGGACTTTGCTTATGACAATTCATTATGACAATCCGGAGAACTTTGAAGAAGTGGCTACAACTTTTTCGAAAACATACACTAGAAGATTAAGATTATACTGGATGCTGCTGTGGGTCAGTGATTTAAAAGTGGTAAATTAAAATTATTGATAAAGCACGTTTCTTTTATTAGAGTTTCAACCCCTTTAGTTTAATTCACCTTCCTGAGTTCTCTGTTTCACTAAATTTCAACTGCTGCTAAGAGGATGGTAATTAGTAAGGCACACGAGGAAATAAAGTAAAATTGCACAGTATTTCAGTTCCTGTATAACGCGAAGGGTTTTGTTGCATTTCTGATTTTGTCCCAAGTGAAATTAGTTATTCTTTGAGGTTGTTTTTTCAATCATAAAACCAGTGAAAGTCCAATATCTCATTTTTATACTTCTTCATCTATATCAAAGGACCTCAATTTGCATATACTTGTTTCGATCCCCCCACCCCATCCAAAGAATTTTTGGTTACGGGTATTGTAAAGGAAACATAGCAGAAGATGGTTTTATTGTGAAAGAAGAATAAACAGAAGACAAGTTTTTTTGATAAATATAAAAGTAGAATGAAGAGTAATGATGTGTGAGAAGATGAAAGTTATAATTTTTTTTAAATTACTGAATATGACAAAGATTACATCTAGGAAGCTAATCTGCATATATTATTCGATTGGTATGCATAATAGGTAGCCACAACCCACGTGCGCCCTTAGCAACGATATTTATTTTACATAGATGTGTAGAAGATGTGATGCCTTACTAATGATGTAATGCTACTACTTTTTTTCAGAAATACCTTTTAAATAAGCAACCTTATTCTAGTACAATCTGTTCTGGTACTTGATATTGAGTTCTTAACTCAATATCAAGTACCAAGTATCACTAGAAGCTCCATGCCGCTGTAACATTGTGAATAGGATAGTCATTATCAACTCTTTGTTATTATCATTTAATATTGTTCCTTTGTAGGGAGTCATCCAAGGTTATTTTTTGACTTGCGTTATGCACTGCACTTTACTTTTAGTATTTCGAGATGCAATAAGTTATTCTGTTGATGTCATTTCTAATAGCTAAATAATTATTGGTTTGCTAATGCAATTTCAGTATTTTTTTTAATGTTTAAGAACCAAACAAGGCATAATGCCACATGGTGTATGGAACAGTGAAGATATATAGTATAGTTATGTATTGGTGGAGGATCCTTCTTTGTTAGCAACTTGATTCTTTTATGTTGACTAGTTGACTAGTAATCTACCTTGCCTTCCATAGACCGGTATCTCTAATTGTTAAGTCTCTTGAAGATAAGTAAACAAAAGTATTTGTTGATCTTGCCAGCCGCCACATAGTGCCGTGAACACATAAAATATGCAACATATACCACGGTTAAGCATAATCTAATGAAAACAGTCATGACCAAAGTAAGCAAAGTAAGGACTGTCCTGCACTCTACATTGGAGAATCAAAACGTTCCTTGGATCAAAGAGATAAAGAACATAAGAGAGCTCTTCAACAAAGTAAAACCGAAAGCCATGGAATAGCGGAGCAATGCTGGACAAAAGATCACACTTTTGTGAAAAAAAAAAGATTATGGACAGGGAAATAAATGCTACAACAAGGAAAATAAAAGAAACCATTCATTCAATACGGGACAGCAATCACATCAACAGCATATCTTACACTCTCCCAGAAGTACGGCTTCCAGCATTACAGAAAAGAAAAACAACCAAACAAACTAACAAAACAAAACAGGTATGGCGTCACTTCTGAAAACAACTCGATTCCTGTCATCAAGCATGTCTGCACTATCAAAGTACAAGATAGCTCTGCCTAATTACTTTAGTAACCTGAGGATGTGAGAAGTATCTCTCGCAGCATAGCTCAGAAAAAGCTTACGACTCACGACATGATAAATATCCAACATAAATGGCTTCCACTGAGTGCACAAAAAAAATATTTTTTAGAAAAACAGATGTTTTAATTTGTATTCAAATGAATTCGCTAATGGAACAAATAATAAATAAAACATCAATGCTAAAGTGTCTTCTGTTACTAACATGATCATTATTAAGTGTATGTTCTCTTCATTGGCCTTTTCACACATTGCTCAGGGCTTATAAACAAACTTTTTGCTTGACAAATCAAGACACTTGGCTGTTGTACTGTTACAAAGCTAGGCATTTCAGTCTGGACTCATATCAGAAAACAGTGGCATCACCAGAAAGAGAATTTTAGAGAGGATTTAAACCACAAAGTTATGGATATTTCAGTACTTACCTTTTTTACCTTAAAATTATTACAGTTATTGTTATCTAATCTATATGCGAAATACGTGTGGTCATTTATAAGATAAACTCTTGTTGTTGTTTTTTTGTTTTACCGTCATTTTCCCCCAGTAACTGGGTCTCAGACGGTGACCTTCACAGGGACTTGGATTTGGCAGTGAGGAATTTCTTGGCCAGATGCCCTTCCTGACGCCCCCCAATGGCTTTTTCTTTTTGTGAATTTCCAAAGTGGCCGGCTCGGGGAATCGAACCCGGAATTCCTGGTTACAGTGCAGTTGCACTAACCATTAAGCTCCTTATAATATAAACTCTTATTCTTACAAATTCCAGATCTTTCAAAAAATTAATTTTAAAAAACTGGCTTGAGGCTGAAAGTAGAGTAAAAAACAAAATGGCAGAAGGAACTCAATAAAAAATAACTGAGATACAAAAGACGTTAGAATTTTTATTACCTCTAAAATGTACTACATTAAAAAATTTACAAGGGTTAAAATTATCTAATTTCATCAAAAAGTCCTCATTCCTGTCTTCAGCTAGAGGCTCGTTTGGAAACTTTTATATTCCGATGTATCTTGAAAATAAATGTATAAATTTGTCAATTCAAATCTAGTCTTTACAAGACGTATAGAAAATTAGATTTTTCTGGTTCTTTTGTTGCAGAAAATTATTTCACAATAATGGTCGCAATTGCCCTGTTCTCGATTTATGTATTAGCGAACGAGTTTTGTTTACTTCTTCTTTTTGTATCTGATCAATGGAATGGGATAACAAATCGTCAATGATAATAATACTCCTTGTTCCGTGTTCAAGTAAATGACGATGCCATCAGTCAAAATATTTTTATAGTGAGTAGTGCAGTGATTACACTACAAAATAATTGTATAGTGAGTAGTACATTGATTACACTATAATTGCTTGATGAATATGAAGAGAAAATATGTTGGCCAGATGTTGTCGTGTTATCCATGGTGGTCTTAGTCTGGTAGGAACTTACTTAAAAAGAGACTGGATGATGACTTATATTGGACTTATTAACACCATTTAAAGAGATAATCGGAGAACTTTCTTCTAAATTTAATGATACAGCTGTTTAAAAGTTTAGGAAGAAGAACACCATCATTGACAGTGTTGAGCGCTTTGCTTAAACCACAACATAGAGTTTTCTCTAGCCAACTTGTCAAACTGAAAGTAGATTATTTCCCCCCAGAAATACGATCAATTTGAAATACATGGCATTTTTGTATTATGTCCAAGATGATTGGTAACATGGAGGTTAGTTGATAGTTGTTACATTTG
Organism: Morbakka virulenta; assembly: GCA_003991215.1. NCBI lineage: Eukaryota > Metazoa > Cnidaria > Cubozoa > Carybdeida > Carukiidae > Morbakka > Morbakka virulenta. The sequence goes on along the minus strand of RDPX01000077.1, from coordinate 220,376 downwards.
CTATTTTTACCGGTTTTATAGGTTTTAGTAACATATTTGGGATTATCAATTATTCTAGGAAAACTTTAAGGAAATGGCCAGTGCGTCTTGCAATTTCATGTGCACAGCCTTTGATTCAAGGTGTTTGTATCTGGTCTACATAAGCAGCTTTTGTGCGGATTGATTTCTTTAAGCAGATGATTCACCGCAAGAACTGAGACATAACGAAATTTAAGCCGGTGTAGAGTGATTAGTAAGAATGTTGGAAGTAATCAGACAAAATTGTTAAGTCTGAGGTTCTTAAGGGTTCCTCATTAGAGACTGAAAAATGTAGCATAAACTGTTTGAGATCTTGCTTGCCTTTGAGGTTGGGTATCAGTCACCAACAAAGATTCTCAAATTTTTTTTGTACGTTCGGGTAGTAAATAGGGTCAATGTGTTTCAAGAATATTTCTGCTTTTGAAAATTCTCATTTGGAATTCCTTTGTTGTGTTTTTGCCAGCAGTTTTAATGTTATTTTTAAATGAAAATGTTGAAAGTTTGTCCCTAAAGCTTGACCAAAAGGACTCTTTTACTCAGTGATACTTTACATGTATGTATAATATACATATAGTATTCATATTAATATCCGTGTCGACTTTTCCTATACACGTTGGATATCAAAAAGGTGTTTTTTGTGGGCTGTCCTCATCTTTTGGTTAGAATAATTTGCAAGTATGACTTAATATTGGTTGGAGCACAAGGTAGAGGTTAGTGGAGTTACACTAAATAAGAGCTTATGGATTCGATTACTTAGGAAGACAGGGAAAGGGGGAGGAAGAGCAAGAGCAAGAGCAAGAGAGAGAGAGAGACAGACAGAGACAGACAGAGAGAGAGGCAGACAGAGAGAGAGAGAGAGACAGATAGACAGATAGACACAGAGAGAGACAGATAGACAGA
>RDPX01000077.1:178809-209770 GCA_003991215.1 Morbakka virulenta | reverse complement strand
TTTCTCCAAATCGACGACGAACCAGATTCGAAATCACATGAACGACGAGATCGATTTCTTCAATGATACGGAAGAACAGCTTGAATCGAAGGCTATTCGATACTGACTAGTCAGAAAAACCTGGCTAATCAGCATCCAGGCATCACCACGTGGAGGTTACCTTCTTGGACGCCCAGCCTAGAGTGTATAAAAGGTAGCATACCTGTTTTCTAAAGAAGTCACATACAACATGGGTAAATTTCTACATCTATTGTTCCTACATGTATGTATATATTTTAACACCAATTGTTTGCAATGTTTGTTGTTTTTGACAAGCCCGACGTTGATAACAACAAACCAACATTGCAAATTTTGCAAGTCCTGATATTAGTCTATACATTATATATGTACATATGTATGTAAAAATGAATGAATGTATGCATGTATGTATGTATCTATGTATGTACGTATGCATGTATGTATATCTGTAGGTATGTAAGTATGTATGTATGTATGTATCTAAGTATACATGTATCTGTATATTAAATATATATAATTAACTACAACTCCTCTGCAAAAATATTTCAGGTGTTTAACGATCACCAGGAACAAATGAAATGGTTACATACACAAAAATTCTACATTACACAAGTCAGACATTCCAAAATTTTCAAAAGACTAAGTTTTGTCCCTTGACCTTATAAATGCGTACCGGCTCCTGCAATGGCACTCAGAAATACATTCAATTTATTTATGTAATTGTTTGCGTAACCTTTTACGTAATCGTTCGTGTTTTGTATGGGCTGCTACAAATTTCATAACCGACCAATGAAGTCGAACATAATTTGATAATGGTCTTTCTTTCAAGTACTTTTTATGATCGAATAATTTGACACGATTTCAATATTCGGTTACAAATATAAACAAACGCACAATGTTTATTCATCAGGCAATATATCATCTGGTTTCACAGAACAGCGAAGTTCTCAGTGTGCAGGTAAATTCGGCTAGCAAGTATCGAACTTAGGTAGGGTTGAATATTGAATTAATTCCATTTACGTTTTGATTAGGTCAACAATCTTTCAACTCCTCGTTCTTAAAAAAGAAAATGACTACACCAATACTAGAATAAAATTGTGGAATTGGACGCACTTAACTCTGGCCTGTATTTCTGTTGTATTGACGAATAGAATTGTTTCAAGCTAGTTCCAACTCTTTTCGAAATGTCATTCAGGTGTTAGCTAAGTTAGTCTCCTGTATTATTAAGTATTTAAAATCCATCTCCTGTATTTCCAGCTCGACAAAAACAAAACGAGACATAAATCAATAATAATTTACTGCTTTTGTTACGAAGGGGTAGGTGCCATTTTTTACTGACTGATGATTTTTACCGTAATCTTAACATGCTACCTAGATGTTACTTATGGTAATTATTCAACTAAATAAACCTCTAAATATCACAACAGGAAAAGAAACTATTAGCACTTCGATGCCAAGATTAGTACAGTGGATTTCAAATCTTGCACAACAGCATCTATGTCTGCTATTGTCGTCTGCCTACCAACGCTCAAACGTAGCGCATTTTTTGCAATGTCTTTTGGTATTCCTGAGGCAATAAGTATATGAGAGGGTTTGGTCTCTTTATCTGCATGGCACGCCGCTCCGACACTTGCTTGAAGAACTTTAGCAGCTTTAAGAACCTTAAATCCCTGAAGGTTCTCACCCTTGATGGAAAAATTACAAGTATTTGGTAATCTTGACATGCGTTCAAATCGACTGTTAAAAGTCACTTGATTTGGAAATGCTTCTTCAAGACTTTGTTCAAGATAGTCTCTAATCTAAGGGCAAAAAGGTTGACACAAAACAATAAGTACCTATCATATACACTACATGCATATTGTGATAGCTACTTAAATGCTAATAATTACAAATAAACTACCAGCATTGTCTTGGTAAATGATCAAATGAAAAAATGTTATAAAATTAAACCTGATTTTATAGACCTTGTAAAATCATAATCAGCTAATAATCCAAAGAAAAAGCTTTTCTACATCAAATATATACTTTTCTACAATACAAAGAACTAGAAAGCACCTCAGGCAACTTTGATGTACATGAGAAGCTTTGATTCATAGATATGATTTTTTAATAGTTCGTTTGTTTTGTAAGCCATTAATATATTTTTCTAAGACATCGCACTAAATTTGTTTTAGTACATAATTTTGTTAACGCAAAAGCCCTGGTATTTTCAAGTGAAAAATATAAGCAAAAAGATTCTAACCAACTTTACCTTCCTTCATTTTGTCGTTTTTTTGCAATACAACCAAATGGTTTCTAGTGAAGTATTCCTAATCTTACCATTTCACTCTTTGATGATCCTAGTTATCTTTTGTAGTTGTGATTGCCAGTATCTTTCATGGCTGATACATCACAGATATATACTACTTGCAGTAAACATACTTCAAATTCAAATACCTTTTTCATGTGTGCACTGTACAGATCTATATTCTCAATCACAAGTCTTGAAGCTTCACCAAGTCCTGCTATCATAGCTGTATTTTCTGTTCCTGCTCTGTAACCATATTCTTGGCCTCCACCAAAAAACATTGGATATAAGGGAACTGAGTCTTTATTTGGCAAATCTCTAACCCACAGGGCTCCTAAACAAACAAAAATCCCAAACATAGACAAATAAGTGAACAAAGAAAAATAAATAAAAAACAAAGAAAGAAAGAAAGGTGATACCAACACAAGGTTACCTTTAATAGTAATCAACAAATGAAGCAAGTAAGTAAAAGATAGTTACATAAAAAAGAAAGAAAAAACCCTGAATTCATTTGTCTTTAATTTCTATGTACATTCTTCTCTTGTTCTTTTTAGCTGCTCCATTGTTCAAGGGTCACCACAGCAAATCCTTGTTTTATATAGTGCTTGATCCTGTTCATCTTCTAGTTCTACTCCCACTGCCCAAACGCTCTCCTTCATTCTGTCTAGCCATCTCTTCTTTGATCACCCTCACTTTCTCTGTCCTGGTACTTCTAACTCAATCAGTCTCCTTCCTACATACCTATCATCTCTCCTCTACACAAGCCCATATCATCTCAGCTGAGTCTCTCTTTACTTCCCTGCTATTCCTCCCTCACCAATAGTTCCTTTCACCAACCCATTTCCAATAATGTCCCTTCTTGTCACTTCTCCTGACCAACAAAACATGCTCATTTTTTCAAATTTCTTAAAATATACATTAGATACAACATTGTTTCCCAGTGTAAATAAAAATGAATACAATTGTTTAAAACATAATAAAACATGAATGGGAATGTTGACTTAAGTCATAAATTCATATACTCTTAATATTATGTACAATGAAGAAATACAAGGTTATAATGTGATGGTAACCACACATACTTCAAACAAAAGCTATGTAATCACAGCATAAAATCAGATGGGGGTGGGTGGGGGGGTGGGTGGTGGTGGTTTTTTTTCAATTTACTTCATCAGCATGTTTACCCATTTTGGATATAGGCACAGTAGATTGTCAATACAAAGTGCTTAACTTGTTTTAAAAATATAACCACTCTGTACAACACACACCAACTACAAAAAAAGTTTTAAAATAATGCAAGTTAATTAATATTGGTTTTTGAAAAATTGACATAGAAATAAAATAGCTAGTTCTAAATTTCATCTTACTTAACTGACAGTTCATCAATTTCAAAAAGAAAATCACGCAAAAAAGTAAAGTTGACAGCTAAGTCCTATTAAGGTGATATGAGATGTTGTTGGATCTTATTTGACCACAAGAACTCTATGGCATTTTTCAGGGTTCTTAGAAAACCCATTTAAAAACTTTTAAGACTAAAATATAACTTCAAGTTATGTTTTTATTACCTATTCTTGGTGCATAAAATTTATGTCCCACAATTGTAAGATAATCAACACCAAGCTCATTTACATCAACTGGAACTTTGCCTATTGCTTGTGCAGCATCAGTGTGTAGCAATATTTTTTGAAACCCTGCAAGTACTCTTTGTTTATTGCATTTTTTCAACTCCTGAGCTAGTTCTTGGATTGGCTACACCAACAAAAATAGTAACAAAGCATAAGTGTAAGTAATTACATGAACTGGTAAAATTCTACAGTTGTAACTTATTCCACAACAAAAAGGTTATATATCACAAGTTTTCATCATTGAAGCCACATGGTAAACAAGTTGTTTTCAACTACATTTTATTTGTCCCTTGTTATAATGTAGAGGTGGCTTGAGAGAAGGCTCTTTTGAGATTTATTATCTTCATGAATAGGTGTACTGATGAGACTTTGGTCAAAACCAGCCTGAATTTGTCTTGAGGTTGAACCTGTACAATGCATAATTGTTTGTATATTAATATGTTTGTGACAATACTGACTAGTTTGTATTTTGTACACACACACACACACACACACACACACAAATTGATTGTTTTTTACATTCTTTACAACTCATTCCATTTCTTTTCATGTTTCATGTAAAGCTTCTGTTTTCTGTCGAGTCTATGAGTTTATTTATCTGTGTTGTACTGAAATGGCTGAATAACTTAGGGTCAGCCTACAGTTCTTGTAGACCTTGATTCATTGTTGCTTCTTTGCTTTGTTTAACTATGCTAACCAGCAGTAAAATATCTATAATCTTCAAGAAATTCTCTAAGCAAGTTCCATTCTTAAGGTTACTTGTACAAAAACTACCAGAGATTTTGGGCTATACAAAACTCAAAGTCTTTGTTCCTTAGGAATTTAAAGAGCTACCACGACAAATAAAATTGGTAGTGTTGGTGTCAGTGGCAGTGATGTTAAATGGATATTGAGAGAGTAAATCAGCAGCATTGTTGCAATCAGATGATTAAACAATGCCATAATCCTAAGCTTATAATTTGAACAACCATCACTATGTATGCAGTGGTGGTAGTGAGTGTGACAACAGTGTGGTTGGTAATGGTATGTGGCCTGTGCCAACTGTAATGTGGCTGCCAAAGGTGAAGTAATGCTAATGTTCTTGTGCCTGTAGTTCTGTGACCACCTCACATTCTCTTTGACTGTAATGACTTCTGGCATGCTCTTGACTTATAGCTCACAATTTTGCACTGATCATCCTGTTATTGTTGTGTTAAAACACCTGGACTGACTGGACTTGTATCAGCTATTATGGTGGTGGCAGCTTCCAGATTGTAATACAATATGACTTCTGGACCTTGAAGGGTGGTTTTCAAAAAAAAAAACACACACAAATTTTCTTTTCCCAAATAGTGCAGGCATCAATGGTTTGTTCATGTTTCAAAATATGAGTTTCTGTTAGAATTCTATTTGTACAATCAGAATTTTAGGTTGATATTCAAGCCACTTTTTGTATAAAATTTTTGTAGAGTTGTCCTTTGTTTTTTAAAAATAGGCAGTAAAGTCTGGAATGTTGTTCTTGTTGTGGATGTAGATTTTCTTGATTTGGTCACATTATTATTAATTAAAACTGCTTAAGTAATTTAACATTGTAATAGTCTTCCAGACTCAAAAGGTAAATTATCCTACATATTACCAAATTCAGTCTAAAAATGGTAGGATGAGGGTCCTTTGAATAAGACTAGTTGGGGACTCAACTCCAAATTTAAAAGTACACAAATATTATATAACTGTTATGTAAAACACACTTTTTGGCTAAATGCTAGGAATTCTAAAATGCCCTGTTAAAATATATAACAATATTAGAATTAGTAGTACCAACAGTGGTGTCACTACTGTTAACAGCTGCCATGAAAAAAACTTACTTGAATAACTCCAGTTTCATTATTTGCAAGCATGATAGAAATCAACCTTGTGTCTGGTCTAACAGAGTTCATTATTTCTTCAACTTCAACTGCACCAGTCCTATTTGAAACTGGTATAGTTGTTAATGAAATACTACCTTTGGCTCCCAAGGCTTCTGCAGTTAGTGTAATAGAATCATGCTCTATATTTGATATTAAAATATGTGGCTGATGGTACTTGCTTTCTTTAAGACTATCATGTTTGGCAGACATGTCTTCTATAATTGAATGAAATACCAATGCATTTGCTTCTGTCCCACCAGATAAAAAAATTATTTCTCTTGCTTGCCCTTTAACCATGTCACCAACATATTTACGTGCATTTTCAATTATACTCTTTGCTAACTTGCCTTCTGGGTAAGAGCTGCTTGGATTTTTCCATGCATTACAGAGAGTATCTTTGATAGTATCAACAACAGTTGGTTCAAGAGGTGTTGTTGCATTATAGTCAAGGTATACATGAGTTACATCTGAATTTTCCATAGTCTGAACTTTTGATCTGGAGCATGTACTTTATCAAACTTGATATCAGAAAATTTAAATCCTAAAATGAAAAAAACACACCACACTCAAAATACATTTCAATGAACAAATTGAAAAAATTAACAAAGTAATTGCTTTTGTCTTAGACCATCTTTTAAACTGTTTCTTATAATTTATATTTCTGGAAAATATCCTAACCAATGCTCAAAACCATGAAGATTACATTATAACAAAGCAAATTTGGTTGGGGTTCAATTTTTTGCTACTAAGTTGTTCCTTCATTCATTAAAGCTCATTTCTAGCCTCCAAAGCATGAACAATGCTAACAGTCTCCAACTTTAAATGGAGAAACATTCATACAGTACTTCCATGTGAGAAATGGGAATTTTTGACACAAAAATCTGACTACACACAACTGGATCATTGATGATAGATGGATATAAGGCACTACACAAAAGTGGAAAGTTAGAGTAGCAATAGAAGCCCTCTCCATCAAATTCACTTTATTAATTTTAGTTTTTGCTTAAGTCACCTATAATTCAATTAGATATAAAATATCTTAAATCTAACTCTTAAACATCTGTCTGTTACTTGGAACATATCCTTAATAACAACAATATTGCCTGGGGTCCTCTAGCTCATTCATCAGACACACACAAATCAATATTTGCCACATGTTGCCAACTAAAATAGGTGCATCTAACAAGAAGTGCCAGAGAACCTCAGCAATATATCAAGGAGTTGTAAAAAGAAAGGCAAAAGGGAATTTTCCAATCTTAAGCAATGACTCTCCCTGTACAAACTTCAGATGACACCACTTGGATTCTTCTTTAAATCATGGAAAATGGCAAACTGAGCCTTTTTTATGCATTGTGAGGAGCAGAATTTACTTTAAATATATTTAACATAACAAAGAATATAAATCAGTAAAAAAGATATGGACACAAAAGTGTACCATCAGAAAACAGGACCGTGAAAATGTTACTTATATAACATGGTAAAGTGAGATTCCATAAACCAGGGCCTAATTAATTCAAAACATACATTGGAAACAAGTAAACAATTGTAATTGATGTACAAGAACTTTGGAGCACATTGAAAGGCCAACTCTCTCTCTCTCTCTCTNGGCAGACATGTCTTCTATAATTGAATGAAATACCAATGCATTTGCTTCTGTCCCACCAGATAAAAAAATTATTTCTCTTGCTTGCCCTTTAACCATGTCACCAACATATTTACGTGCATTTTCAATTATACTCTTTGCTAACTTGCCTTCTGGGTAAGAGCTGCTTGGATTTTTCCATGCATTACAGAGAGTATCTTTGATAGTATCAACAACAGTTGGTTCAAGAGGTGTTGTTGCATTATAGTCAAGGTATACATGAGTTACATCTGAATTTTCCATAGTCTGAACTTTTGATCTGGAGCATGTACTTTATCAAACTTGATATCAGAAAATTTAAATCCTAAAATGAAAAAAACACACCACACTCAAAATACATTTCAATGAACAAATTGAAAAAATTAACAAAGTAATTGCTTTTGTCTTAGACCATCTTTTAAACTGTTTCTTATAATTTATATTTCTGGAAAATATCCTAACCAATGCTCAAAACCATGAAGATTACATTATAACAAAGCAAATTTGGTTGGGGTTCAATTTTTTGCTACTAAGTTGTTCCTTCATTCATTAAAGCTCATTTCTAGCCTCCAAAGCATGAACAATGCTAACAGTCTCCAACTTTAAATGGAGAAACATTCATACAGTACTTCCATGTGAGAAATGGGAATTTTTGACACAAAAATCTGACTACACACAACTGGATCATTGATGATAGATGGATATAAGGCACTACACAAAAGTGGAAAGTTAGAGTAGCAATAGAAGCCCTCTCCATCAAATTCACTTTATTAATTTTAGTTTTTGCTTAAGTCACCTATAATTCAATTAGATATAAAATATCTAAAATCTAACTCTTAAACATCTGTCTGTTACTTGGAACATATCCTTAATAACAACAATATTGCCTGGGGTCCTCTAGCTCATTCATCAGACACACACAAATCAATATTTGCCACATGTTGCCAACTAAAATAGGTGCATCTAACAAGAAGTGCCAGAGAACCTCAGCAATATATCAAGGAGTTGTAAAAAGAAAGGCAAAAGGGAATTTTCCAATCTTAAGCAATGACTCTCCCTGTACAAACTTCAGATGACACCACTTGGATTCTTCTTTACAACAAACAATTACCCAAAGATTGGAGAAATGGCAAAATCAGCAGTATATTTCAAAAAAAGACAAACATCTAGCAGAGAACTACAGTCCAGCCTTCTTAATGTCAGTGAAATCTAAGACCCTGAACAAATTGTATACAGACACTTTCTCAAACACCCAGAAGAAAATTTTGATTTAGATCTGGGTACCAATGTGAAATCCAGCTACAGAAGCCCTCCACAACAACTGTTCCTTTAAATAACAGTATCCTCCCAATAATGAATGGATCTCTGTGCTATCAACTTATTCTCCATTAAATGTTGTGGTTGATTCACTCAGCAGTGGCCCTCCTCCTAACCCAAATAATGAACACCAAATCTCCCCATATTTGACTCCTCCTGCCCAATTAACAGTTGTTTAAACTGACAGTTTACATTCAAAAGTTATACTTACTTGCATGTAAGGGTCAAAGGTTATAAAAATAGTAAAGCCCTGATAGTAAAACAATCAAATCAATACCAACAGCTGTGTTTTGGAGCTGGTGCAAAAAAAAACCCCAATCAAATGGAACCAATTTTGAACAAACAAAGCAATATATGACAGTTTCTGTTGGCTCATTGTAAATGTAACTGTTATTTTTTGAATTTACATGTAACACTATTGCTTTGGTATTTGTCAGTATCTTGAGCTTGTATTTAGTTTGTGTTACTCCCACATAAGTATGCTTTTAGCTCTTTATATTGCCCCGGTATAAAGTACAAGAATAAACGAAAAAAAACCACGACAAACAATCCAAGGAAACTATTGGCTCCCCCCCCCCCCCAGAAAAAAAAGTTCCCAACCAATAAAGAACTTCCCCAGTGGTGATTGTTAATGAAGGAACTACTGTAATAACAACACTCAATGACTTTTACACGAAAACAAAAAAGGAGTCGACATTGCCATCATAGACTTCTCAAATGAGGCAATTTGTGAAAACCGGGAAATCTGGAAAGCAAATTAAACCAAACGAGTACGACGACTACAACAACAAATTGTAGTTAGACGAGTCTCCAACGCCAGGTGTCTAGAAATACCAGACAACACTCCCTACCAATACATAAACTTTCTTAATAGACACCACAACACACTGGAACAAGCTACCAAACACTGTAGTGCATTCTAGCGTTGCAGGCTGGAGAATTTCTGAAGCACACTGCAGAACCAACGTCAATAAGACCTGATACACTTCTCGAGCTTTCAGTGATCTGCAGACGTAACAGGCACATTTAATACTTTGAACCCCATCACAGAAAGTTTAAATTTATTAAATTTGGTAGGTGTTCAAATACGATCAACATATTACAGTACACTACTGTTTATGTCCAGTTAAACAGCGTGATTAGAGTGAGAAATGCGGTTAAAATCATGTGAAATAATGAAATCAAAATATTATCAACTTGCCTTGCATTGGAAAAAGAAACTCAACTCTGAAGATAACGAGAAAACACACCAACAATTTGTCCTAAAGTCATGCAAACCTGTTCGTTTTGCAAGGCCAGGAGTCCATCAAACAAATAATATTGAACTGTGCATTGCAAATTTGAGCCCAACAAGGGCAAAACAGATTGAAAATAGGCAAAGCTGTTTACATTACTCACCACATCAGACTCTTTGACGCGTCACAAAAAAGAACTTATGTAAACGCTTAGATAACATACTGCTCGATAAGTTCATCTGACTGAAATATTCTCGTTTTCATGGTATTAGTTTGATTAAACAAGTGAGGCTTTGAATCAGCCTGTGTTACTCTTTTCTTGTTTTTATTCCGTTTATTCTTGTACTTTATACCGGGGCAATATAAAGAGCTAAAAGCATACTTATGTGGAAGTAACGCATAGAAGGTTGTATAGAACGAAAAGTATCGTTCTTATGGCTTCCACTAAACATGGAACTAGTAAGCAGTTGGCAACTTTTTTGTTACATAAAGTGGACAACCTTTACTGAAACGAAGAAAATGTGGAACGAATATGAATTCTCAATAAACGTTATTATATTCTTCAGTGAAGGGCGAACAGCGCCATACCATTGCCCCGGCTGTAGCTAAATCTAAGTAGGGTTTCTGACGGGATGCCTAGAGTGCTTGTGAGTCATGTGTCAGCGGGATCACTTGATCCTTAAACTGCTGATGAACAGCACAGGCACTCCTGTCTTACTTGTCAGAGCACTTTTTCCGTAGAGTCTTGTGTTAGCTTCTTGTGAGAAGTCAAGGCTAAGGGTGAAAGCCCCAACAGAAAATCAATCTGCTGCCTTGCAGATTCAACACCTTTTTAGGTTAAGGCTAGGCCCACTGCCTATAACTGTGGTTGGCGTCAGGAAGGGCATCCGGCCACAAAAACCTTGCCAAACTAAAACCATGCGGATCAAAAATATTCAATCCATACCGGATCGGTCGGGGCCCGGGTTAACAACGACCGCCAACACCACTAACCGGCAGGGTGGTGTTGGAAACTATGCTACTGCTGAACGACAAAGGAGGAGAAGAGGAGGCAGGAAAAGAAGAGAAAAGCGGGAGAAAAAGAAAGCAAAGCAGAGATCATTGAGAATTGGCAGCTTGAATGTTGGGACAATGACGGGAAAAGGAAGGGAGATCGCAGATTTGATGGAAAGAAGGAGTATCGACATCATGTGCATACAGGAAACTAAATGGAAAGGAAGCAAAGCAAGACACCTTGGTGATGGGTACAAACTGTTCTATCATGGAGAAGACAGCAGAAAGAACGGTGTGGGCATAGCTGTAAAAGACACCTATGTAGAAAGTGTGTTGCAGGTAGAAAGAGTTTCTGACAGGCTGATAAGCATGAAACTGGAAGTAGAAGGCCAAATGGTAAATGTTGTTAGTGCATATGGACCACAAGCTGGGTGTCCACAGGAAGATAAAGAAAAGTTTTGGAGGGACATGGATGCCACCATCATGAGAATACCTAGAGGAGAGAGATGTGTCATCGGAGGAGATCTAAATGGACATGTTGGAGAAGGGAACAGGGGTGATGAAGATGTGATGGGACGGTTTGGGCATGGCAGGAGAAATGAGGAAGGACAGGAGATTGTTGATTTTGCAAAGAGAGCGGAGATGGCAGTGTTAAACACTTATTTCAAGAAAAGAGAAGAGCAGAGGGTGACTTATAAAAGTGGAGGGAGGAGCACGCAACTTGATTACTTGGTTTGCAGAAGAAGACATCTGAAGGAAGTGAGTGATTGCTACGTCCTGGGGGGAGAGTGTGTGGCCACACAGCACAAGGTAGTAGTATGCAAGCAAAGTATGACAATCAAAAAGAGGCCCAGAAGGGCAGCAGAGCCAAGGGTGAAATGGTGGAGGCTCAACGATCCAGAGTGCAGGAGAATCTTCAGTGACGAGATACTAGAGGTGCTCAGCACAGAAACAGATGTGCTTGAAAACTGGTCACACATTACGGAGAAAATACGAATAACCGCTAGGAGAGTCTTAGGAGTGACAAAAGGGGGCCAGAAGAAGGACAAAGAAACATGGTGGTGGAACGACGCAGTGCAGGAAAGCATCAAAAGAAAGAAAGAAGCAAAGAAAAGGTACGACCATTCAAACAATGAGAATGATAAAAGGGAGTACATTGATAAGCGAAAGGATGCCAAACGAGAAGTTGCTAAGGCAAAGGAAGAAGCATACAGTGATCTTTACCACAAGCTAAACACAAAGGAAGGTGAGAAGGATTTGTACAGGATAGCGAAGCAAAAAGACAAAGCATCAAAAGACATTCAGCATGTTAGGGTTATCAAAGATGAAGATGGAAGGCTACTTACAAGGGAAGCGGAAGTACTACAAAGGTGGAAAAGCTATTTTGAAAGTCTCATGAACACGGAAAATCCCAGAGAGCCAAGGGGTGAGGCAGCAGAGAGGATGGATCGTGAGTTCGAGCAGATAGAAATAAGTGAAGTCAAAAAGGCATTGAAAAGAATGAAAAATGGAAAAGCAGTAGGCCCTGACAATATCCCCATTGAAGCCTGGAAGTGCCTAGGTCGACAGGGTCTAGAAGTACTTACGAAGCTTTTTAACCAAATCCTTGTATGCGAGAAAATGCCAGATGAATGGAGAAGAAGTGTGCTGATTCCGGTGTACAAGAACAAGGGCGACGCACAAGAGTGTGGAAATTACAGAGGCATCAAGCTGATGTGTCATGCAATGAAGCTGTGGGAGAGATTACTGGATGCAAGGCTGCGACAAGAGGTCAGAATCTGTGCACAACAGTACGGCTTCATGCCAGGGAAAAGCACGACAGATGCACTATTTGCTCTGCGCATGCTCATGGAGAAGTATAGGGAAGGACAAAGGGAGATACATTGTGTGTTTGTCGACCTGGAGAAGGCTTATGATAGGGTACCAAGAGAAGAACTATGGTATTGCATGAGGACGTCGGGAGTAACAGAAAAGTATGTTAAGTTAGTGCAAGACATGTATAAAGATAGCATGACAGCCGTGCGAAGTGCAACCGGATTGACTGACTGGTTCGAGGTTAAAGTTGGACTACACCAGGGATCAGCCCTAAGTCCTTTCTTATTTGCCATAGTCATGGATAGGTTGACAGAAGAAGTAAGGAAAGAGGAGCCCTGGAGCATGTTATTTGCAGACGACATTGTGCTGTGCAGTGAGACCAGAGACGAGGTAGAGGAACAACTAGAAGAGTGGCGAGACGCCTTGGAGAAAAGAGGGATGAAAATAAGCAGAGCGAAAACAGAGTATTTGGTCTTAAACGGAAGAGATCAGGATGAAATAAGGATGCAAGGAGCAGAAGTAAAGAAGGTGGATGACTTTAAGTACTTGGGGTCCACTGTACAGAGCGATGGAGACTGCAACAGGGAGGTGAAAAAGCGTGTACAAGCAGGATGGAACGGATGGAGGAAGGTCACAGGAGTATTGTGTGACAGAAAGATTTCACCGGAAGTAAAGGGAAAAGTTTACAAGACAGTTGTAAGACCAGCATTACTCTTTGGGCTAGAGACAGTGGCAACATCCAAAAAACAGGAAGCCGAGCTAGAAGTCGCAGAGCTACGTATGTTACGGTGGTCACTTGGCGTCACCCGGTTGGACAGAATCCGGAACGAGCACATAAGAGGTACAACCCATGTGAGAAGACTGAGCGACAAGCAAAGAGAAGCAAGACTCAGATGGTTCGGACATGTTAATAGGAGGGAAGAAGATTACATTGGAAGGAGAGTTTTGGAAATGGAAGTGCCTGGGAGAAGAAAGCGTGTGAGACCAAAAAGAAGCTATATGGATGTGTTGACAGAGGACATGAGAGCAGCTGGAGTGCGGAGAGAAGATGCGACGAACCGTGAAAAATGGAAGAAACTGATCCGCTGTGATAAAGAAAGATAAAGAAGAGAGGCTTTGAATCAGACGAAGATATGTTTGCAGACATTTTTGCAGTGGAGCTGAGGGAAGAATTGCAAGTCGACAAGGAAACAAAAGCAGGACTAATTAGGTGTGTGGGAGAAGCAGTGCTCGGGCAAAGTATGCGAGGCAAGAATAAAGACAAAGAACTTTGTTGTTTGTCCGAAGAGGTTCAGGATACTGTTCAGAGAAATAGGAAATCCTGAAAAGCTTGATATGGGGATGAGTAACTAAGAGCAAAGCAAGAAGCAAAGGTAGCGGTAGCCAAGGTGAATCAGGAAACATATGGAGATAGTATGGTCATCTAGACACTGTGGAGGGGCAAAAAAGATCTATAGCATAGGGAAACAAATGGACAAGGCATCCTGGGTTGTTTAGCAGGTAAAGATGACGAAGGACGAGAATGCAAGGGTGTTAACTGACAAAGAGGATGTCTTAAACAGATGAAAATGCTACTTCCAAAAGCTATTGAATGAAGAAAACCCTAGGGAAAGGAGAAAGCAAGTTGAGCAAGTCCACCAGCAGGATGTTTCAAGAGCAAGTGAGGAGGACGTGAAGAAGGGACTGAAAAAGGTGAAGAATGGAAAAGCATTGAGACCTGATTAAATACCAATTGAAGTCTGGACATTTCTGAGAGAGAGAAAGGACTATATTTTCCTGTAACGATGTTCAACAACATTCTGGAGACTGAAAGAATGCCAGACGAGTGGAGCAAAAGCACCCTCGTTCCCATATCCAAGAAAAAAGGAGACAATCAGGACTATGGAAATCATCGAGGGATCAAACTCCTCAGTCACTCTATGAAGCTTTGGAAACGGGTAATGGATGATTGAATCGGAAGCAAAGTACAGATTAGTGAACAGCAGCTTGGGTTTATGCCAAGTAGGAGCACGGTAGAGCCCATATTTACCTTGAAAACTGTGGTAAAGAAATACAGAAAAGGACAAGAAGAGCTTCACTGTATCTTCATCGACCTGGAAAAGGCCTACGACAGAGTCTCAAGGGAAGAACTGTGGTACTGTCTTGGGAGCAAGTGAGTGAACGAAAGGATTACGGGATATCAAGGTCTTGCATGTGTGATCAAACTGTCATAGGACATGAAAATTACTGTTATACAAATAGTGGTAAAAGCGCATGGAACAACAACAAAGGAATTGAAAAGAGATTAGAGGACGTTGAGAATAGAGACAAAGGCCACTGAGTTGCAGAAAACTGTGATTTTACATTCTGCCAGGATTTCGGAGATTGGCTCTTAAGATTTGGAAAACCTTGTTAATGCCAAACCTCGAGAACACATTAGGACTGGCATGTAGTGAGTTTTCCAAAGATTGAAATAAAAATTCTAATAATACTAAGAATGCTAATAATGTTTTTAACAAATAACAACAACTACTAAAAAATACAGTTTGAAAATTTAATAGAAGTTTTCTGTACTTTACAGGCCTTCTATTACAACTAAATATTCATTTTCTTAACCACATGATAATATTTCTGGTTGTATCTATATTTTTTTTCTGGAGGACCTGTAGGAGGCTGCAGAAGAAAGACTCATAATGTTTGGAAAGAGAGAACTACCAAAAGTGACAGAGTAAAGGCAACGTGACCAGGCTAGGGCAATAAGACAAAGTCTCTCTTATCAGTCTAGTTTTGAGGTTTGTAGGAATTCTTGTTTTCTAGACTAGAGTGCGGATATACCGGTTTCTTTCTTTTTTTCTCAAATGATCTTGTTGAGGGTATTACAGTGTATTACATTAACGAGTTTCCTTGTTGCTGCCTTCCATGTGAGAATAAAGTGCCTGAGCTTCTTAGTAGACCTTGAAGAGGCCGCTCCAAGAATCGTAGTAAAATATCGAAATAGTAATAGTTTCTGCCACACACAGATTGGTGCTCCTACTCTTTTTTCCAATTTTGCAATTTTGAGACCACTGTTGTTAAGCTAACAGCCCCATCAAGTCATTTGTTGGATTTATGGTTTTTTTCTCATATTTCTTCCTGATTAACACAAACTATGAAAGTCAGTGCCATTTACTAATATCCAAGGGCTTTCTTCCAATTTTGTTATTGTTGAATCACCTTTTCTAAAACAAGTCCCCCGATTCTTTTTTGTTGTGAAACTTATCTTAAAGCTGATATGTCTAGCTCTGACTTTCTTGTTGATGGTGATCTTATTATTCGCAGGGATTCAAATTGTCATTTAGATGGCCTAGATTTCTTTCATCAAATTTCATCAATTGCGCGTGTGGTTCAGTTTGAAAGCACTCAACACGATTCCATCTACCTGTGTCTTGCATTGATTCATTTTATTGTGGATATTTTTTCCTCTATCGATCTCCACCTTTTACTGCTGTGCTGTTCATGCTTCTAATTCTATTAATGCCATCCTTAAGTCTCCTCTCTATGCTAATATATCAATGTGGTAACGTCAGTGCTCATTAACTGTAAAGGTTAAATCCTCACTTCATTAATGAATCTGAAGTTGGGTCTTGCACGCTTTCATGAACATAATTTCTGACTCAAATTGTCCATTTTTTTATTCATATTCCTGATAAAAGTAAACATCATCCTTCTTTGCTTTGCATTTGTCTTGGTTCTCATCCTAATCTAATATTTTCCTGTTTTTCTTTCCCTTCTGGTAACTCTGACAATATAGTAATCTTTGTCTCTATCTCATCCTAAAAAAAGAAGCAACCAAAAGTTACGTAACGCATAAATTCTCCAATTTTAATCATTCTGACCGCTTGTAAAGCATCATAACAAGTCTAGTACGACCCACCCACTTATCACGTAACAATTTGTACCCCAAGACACTTCCCTAACCAAGGTTTTCATTATTTACTTATGTTTCATACATCCAAAAATTATGCGAAACAGATATTCCAGGACCATTTATACTTTTTATTTTACAGATACGATGACATTGTTATAACTTTTGTTCCAGAAAGAAGAAACAAATATTAAAGTTGTAGATCATACACATAAAAGAAATAAAAATACCATTACACAAACGTCAAATGTTATTAACTTTCCCTATTTTCTATCACCTGGCTGTCAACTAAAGGGATTCCGAACACAGTTTTGTTCACCCAGCTAAATTTTCCATATCATTGTATTTGATTTTATCCAGACATTCATTCCAAAGTTTGCATGTACAAAACACAAATGACCTCTCGTTGTCGTACGACAGCAATTCGAAGGTATTACTCTTTCATCAATACTCTCCTCAACATTCGCGTTGTTGCCATCGCTTCTACAAGATCGGTGGTGCATTGACATTATTTTGATCGAACCAAAATATATTCCAAAAATGAAACACATCCTTTTTTCAAACCTTCCTGGATAGTTGGATTAAATGTATTGTGCGGGATATCTTGAAAATGTTTTTTTAAGCAAATATTGGAATCACGCTAAGTTTAACAATTGTTTGATGCATGGAAAGATAGTGAGTTGTTTTTTCATATCTTGACTATGTCAACCTATCATCAAGAGTTTGAGACATGGCAAATGGAAGTAGCAGAAATATGACCTTCAAAAGATTTTTGGTATAATAAACTAAATGACGTACAACATGAAATATCATTAGAGTTAACGATTTGTGACAAAAATTGGGATAACCTCACAGTCTTTTCTTTGAAACTCTGAGCTGGTTCTCCCAATTTTCCCTCCCCCTCCCCCCGCTGCTTTAATGATATAAATGACCTCAATATAATACCTTCTTCTGTTGTTGCAGGTTATTCGTTTCCCTATCTATCCACAGCATCTGGACGTGAAAACGTCCGTATGGTTGTCCTTCAGAAATGTTCTCCTGACCTTTTTTTTATACTTTGACAACGCTTTAAAAATGTTATTATGAATTTTGTTTTTTTCTTGTTGGAGATATCTATCTGTGGTTTTTGTCCGGAAAAATGCGACTATTAAAATTCGACTATTAAAACTATGGCCCTATGCTTGCTTCCAGCAAGGAGTATGAATGACTAATAAATGATAAAGTTGTTTTGTATTTGGAGTCCTAACCTCTCTCCTATAAAGAGTAATACGGTCTCCAAAAACCTCGATCCACTGCACTCACTGAGCAATTATATCATACTCTCAACCATCTCGGCAAGGCAAGGGTTATTGCCCTTGATACCTATCAGGTATTTCATAAGAATTGGCATTCTGGCTTACTTCATAAACTGAGGTCATATTGTATTTAAAATATCATAGCATCTTTGACGAACAATTACATATTCAAAGTGGTTATCGATGGTCACCTTTCTTTACCTGATCTATGAATTTTGGTGTCCTCTAGGGTTTTAACTGGGACGTATGTTATTTCATTTTCTCGTGAATGACTTTCCCAAGGCTTTTAAAAGTGATATTGCCATTTTTGCGGAAGATGCCACTCTGTATTCATGCAATGAGAATTGACTGTCTTCTTTTGACCAATCTAGAATTGCTGGCTTCCTTCAGGATGATTTTAAATCTATTGTTGGTGAGGGTTTCCAGTGACTTCTCACTATCTTCAGATGAAAATCTGTCAACCAGTTTCCTGTTTCCATGGCTTACGGCCCTATCTTTAAGTATTATAAACTTCACAAACTTTTCTTTTTTCATGACCTTTCCTGGAGTCAATTTTATGAGGTGACTTCCATGTTTACAGCATTGAAAGTAGGCTGCCTCTATCGTGCTTGCTTACATCTATCTCTTGAAGTGGTTCTTTAAGTCTATAAGACATTAGTCAGATATTGTAGGAGAGCTTTCTTGCTCTTGTCACTTGATTGAACGTTTTCAGATAGTCTACACGTCTTGTTACAAATGCTCATCAAAATGCAGTCTGAGAACCAGTTTGCTAAAAATCTTGGTATTCTTCTAGCTGACTCCTGCGCAGTTCCAAACTTGGGAGCTCTCTTCCTCGTTTCTGCTGTCCTGATAAATTTGATATCCTTTTTATAAGTACTCTGTTATCCATAGTCTTCTTTCGCTTCTTTAATCCAGCTCTTCCTTTCTATCTCTTAACTCCTGGAAAAAGTTAGTGGTCACTTGAGGTCTTCCCAGGAACAGACAAGAAAAAGTAAGCAAAACAAAATTTAAAAAATTGGTGACAGCAAATTAGAAAACACTTTTGGCCGCTGAACTCTTCTATTGGCTGGTACTACCTGCAATGAACAATATGGATTAACCCTAGTAGCTACTTGGCAATAACTTATTTGGTCATAAGTTAACATAAAAGAAGAGCTTAAAAGCCAAAAACGTATCATCATGTTGTAACCAATCTGACTGTCATGGACTGTTGTTGATCTGCATTTTTTATCATTGATTTATTACTACACTATTTCTTTTCTTTTCTTCATAGAAAAAGCAATATTTACAAATAATTATAAATTACTGCTGATGATACCAATGCATTGAAATATATTTATTTACTTATTAAGTCATGGATACTACTCTCATTTTCTACTTGCTGTTAATTATTCCCTAGGGTAGTGGGGTAGTTCTTTTCCGTACTTCCTGGTGAGAATTTCTTCCCACCACAGTCTGGGAGAAACACCATGGGAGGCTGGTGTTGAGCACTCCCTCAGCCTCTAATTTAAGGCTGCGTCTGCTTCCGGCATCCGGCGGTATCCTAGTGGCAGTACTCTGCGTCTGCCAATATTTGGCGGCAAGTACTGTCTTACCTGGGGAAAGAAACGTGGGTCTGTCTACACCAGCATTTGACCCAGTCAACTTCTATGAACAATATCACAACGAAGAGATCAGCGTTGGGGTCGCCGCTACTCTCAGCGGAACCTCTTGCCTGGAAAAGACTGCTCGGTGAAGCTACAGAGTCGGTGATATCGTCATCCAGTGACTGTGGCTTCAATCAATATAGTAAGTGCCAAGAATGTCAAAGCAAAGCTTTCAAAGATTGCTACTTGGAACGTACGTACATTATACCAAGCAGGAAAACTAGATAGCGTCCTAGTTGAAATAGAAAGAGTGAAAATCTCATGGCTGGGTCTGTGTGAAGTACGCTGGTCTAGTGTCTAGCTATATTTGGATAAGTCCAGGCAACAAAGCTAGAAATTAGATTAATTTTATCCTAATCAAGTCTAGATTCAAAAACACAATTAAAAATTAGTACCCAGGTGCAGACACAGATTCCGATCATAACCCAGTCATTGCGAAGCTCCAGATATTTCTTAAACTAGCCGCAAAACCTAAATGAAAAACCAGGTTCGACTTGTCTGCCCTAAAAAAATGAAGAAATGAAAAGGAATAAACTAACAGAACTGCTGACCATCAAGGATATCGATGAACACTGCGATGGGTGACTTCAACTATACAAGAGGCGGCCACTAACAGCATCCCAATCTTCGAAAGGAAGAAGTAATCCTCTCATTGGTTCAGCCCTGTACTTAAGGATCTGCTCAGGAAGAGAAGAATCTCAAAACCGAGCCAAGTACAATACAGAAGCCAGGACTACGAATTTAGCAAAAAATGCAGAGAAGCGAAAGAAAATTGGCTAGAGGAAAAGTGCCACGAATTGGAACATTTCAGCCTAAATGCAAAAGAGATGTTTTATAAGAACAGATAGATTACTTGGAAGCAATCTGTTCCATCCTCAAAATGCATCAAAGCTGCCGATGGTCGCGTTTTTCAAGAACCAACTGAAGTTGAAAAACGATGGGAAAAATATATATCCAGGACCTATTCGACAATGATGACGATAGCCCTAATGAAGTTATCTCAGAGTTTGAAGACACAGGCCCGACAATCCTAAGGTCAGAAGTACGATGGGCTCTTACCAAAATGAAATCTAGGAAATCCAGCGGAGCAGACGGCGTTTACACTGAGATGCTGAGAGAATTAGAAGAGGAAGGAGCTAAGATGATCTGGAAACTCAAGCATTTACGAGACTGGCAAGTTTCCATGCGACATTCTCAAGGCCATTTTCGTTACACTTCCCCAGATCCCTGGAACTCTACAATGCTCAAGTCAACCGTACCATCAGCCTCATGTCCCATACGCTTAAACTGCTGTTGAAGATAGTTCTACAGAGAATCAGAAAGAATATCCTCCCTGAAATTCTAAGCAACCAATTTGGATTTATGAAAGATACAGGAACAAGCAATGCCATTTTTGTTTTGCGGATGTTAGGAGACCGTGCCATCAAACACCAGCAAGTCTTGTATCTATGTTTTATAGATTTCCAAAAGGCTTTTGATAAGGTCCGACACAAAGAACTGTTTGAAGCGCTGGCAAAAATTCAGGTAGATGCCATAGACATGCGAATAGTGAGATGTGCTGCAGTTCGTCTACCTTAAGGAATAACTAACTGGTTCCCAATAAGAAGAGGGTTTTGGCAAGGGTGCGTATTGTCACCAGACCCTTTTAACTTATACTCTGAAATGATCCTTAGAGAAGTTGAAGACTCACCTGAAGGAATAAGTATCAACGGTGTCAAGATAAATAATCTGCGATAAGCGGATGATAGAGTACTTCTGGCTACGTCTGAAAGCGATCTCCAAAGACATTTCGATACGGTCGTCGTTAAACGTGAGCAGCTCGGCCTTCACTTTAACAGCAAGAAAACGAAAGTCATGGTCAAAGTCATGGTCATTTTAACTATCTTGGTGCGATTGTAAAATCAGACTCGTGGTGTCGTAAGGAGATTCGTCGTCGAATCGGCCTAGCCAAAGATGCCTACTCCAAGATGAAGTCTTTTTTCAATGATCTTAAGCTTTCCCTCTCCATCAAGGTCCGACTGTTGAAAACCTATGTCTGGACAACCCTCACCTACGGCTGTAAATCCAGAACTTTTACTGCTGAGACACGTCGCAATGTTGGCTCGGCAGATATGTGGTTTTGTCGCCGCATGCTCCGTGTCTCCTGCATGGACATGGTAAGAAAAAAGGAAGTTCTAGAACGGGTTGCGATAAAACGCCAGCTTTTACGTATGATTGAACAGCGACAACTCAAATTTCTTGGTCATGCGATAAGAAAAGAAGCACTCAAAGACCTGAGCCTAAGTGGAAAGATCCTAGGAAGACGAGCTCGTGGAGACCAAAGAACGAAATTTCTCAATAACTTCAACCTTGGCCCAGTGCGACAAATTTGGGATCTGGAGAGAAATAGTTCGAATTTGAGGGCAATGCGAATAGAAGTTCGCCAAACACCGGATCGGTGAAGACATGCATCCATTCATACATTCATTAATGGACGTCCGCTTAAGTGGCGACATGCACTTCCGCCTGTCCCGCCTTCACTATCCTCTCTGAAAACTTGAGCCAGTTATTTCTGTCCTGGACTAGTTGTCTGATTGTTTTCAGATCTCCTAATGTTCGTAGTTTGGGAATTGAGCGTTTGCAGTATGACTCTTTTTGATGTTCAATGCTGTACGTCAATTATCTGAAATCTTGTTTATTGTTTTATAAAACGACTGGATAAATCAGAAAATAGTATTGTTAAATTTATTCTTGCATCCCGTTTGAAATACTCATCACGGATGAGGTTAAATTGCTATGGGATGCTATAGGTACACTTCATGTAGAAAAGTTATAGTATTAGTGCAGTTAGTGTTTATCATGTTTATATGGACCCCTGTATTATATATTATTATATATGTATAGTCGAGACTGAAATAAAGTTATTCAATTGAATTGACATCCATCTCTCTCTCCTTAACGGCATGGTCATTGCTGATCAGCCGTGGCACTCTTCACGAATCGACGCCATAGATCCCGGGTCTGCGCCAGTCGGAGCAACTCCACCATGCTTATGTTTGCGATGTCCTTCACATTATCTGACATTCTTGTCTTCGGTCTCCCACGTCGTCTATTCCCAGGGATTGAACAAAAGAGCAGATCTTTCGTCAGGCTGTCTGTTCTGGCCACGTGTCCCAAAACTCGCAGTTTACGGTCGTTGATAATGTTGATCAGTCTTCGGCATGGTCCGATTTTCCACAGAACCCAATCGTTCATACGTTTGTCAATCCAACTTACACGAAGAAGTCTACGGTGGCACGAAGGTTCAAAAGAAGCGATTTTCTTCTTGTCAACTTTCTTCAAGACCCAACACTCTGCTCCGTATGTTGCTACATGTATTGGGAAATACCAATGCTTGTAGCAGTCGTTTTTTGGTACGTTGTGTGATGGATCTGTCTTTCCAGATATTGGTTAGTTGGTTTCAGACAGCCCAAGAATTTGTATGTTGTTTTCTTTCATTTCATTGCAGACTGTGCTCAATTTTCCCGCTTCCTTAATTTTTCTAAAATTCCAAGTACCGATTCTGTACTCTTTTCGTGGGTTCATACTTTGTTGGGTTTTTTTGACACCCCATGATGATGAATTATTCCCATAATTACAAAAGCAGTCCTGGGTATGACGTTAAACTGCACCCGGCAGCAGGACCCTAGTTCGGGAGTTCCGTGGTTTTGAGGAGAATGTCACTACCTCTTAACTGCTGTTGTGCTGGGTCACCCTTGGGCAAGGTGTAGCACCCAAATGCCTCCCTCACTGGGTTACGTTGTCCCAAGAGCACTGTTCCTTGTGGCTGGTGTCAATAAATACTGACCAGAGAGAGATAGCTTTTGCTCCCACTGCCTTGTGGGTGGTCTTGGCTGACCAAAGGCTGATGGTGGCTAGCAACCAGAGAAGGCGGAAGAACCCTGTACGGGTCAACGGCAGCTAGCTAGAGCTGGTGTTCTCAAGAAACACACCCGGCAGAAGGCAAAGGCAAACCACTGCTGTATCATGCCTAGTAAAATCATGGTCAAATCTGTTTATGAAAGAAAATCTAACGACGTGAATGGGGTCCCCTCTATATCCAGTGGAGACACCTCGTCCGGTAGGGATGGTCATATGCAACAGGTGACCCCAGACCGTAATCAAACTACTGTTTGCAAAAAACGACATCTAAAAATAGGAACATGGAATGTGAGAACATTGTATGAAAAAGGAAAGCTACAAAATGTAAAGCAAGAAATGGATCGACTGAAAGTAAACATTTTGGGAATAAGTGAAATGAGATGGTCAGGAGCAGGAAAAATGGTTAGTGATGAGACAACTGTAATCTACTCATGTGGAGAAAAACATCAGCATGGTGTTGGAATAGTGCTGGACAAAGACAGGGCAAAGAGTGTGATCGGATTCTGGGCTATTTCTGAAAGAGTATTGTTAGTCAAGCTAAAGGGGCAGCCTTTTAATTTATCTATCATTCAGGTATATGCTCCAACATCAGAGCATACAGATGAGGAGGTTGAGACTTTTTATGAGGAAATAGAAAAAGCAAAAAAGCAGTGTAAGTCACAGGAGATAGTGTTGATTATGGGTGACTTGAATGCCAAAGTGGGAAAAGGAAGAGAAAGAAATACAGTTGGACCACATGGGCTTGGTGAAAGAAATGAAAGAGGTGAAAGGTGGATCCAATGGTGTCAGGAAAATAGTCAGGTCATTATGAACACTTGGTTTCAACACCATCGAAGACGACTGTATACATGGATAAGTCCAGGAGACAGAGCAAGAAATCAAATTGATTACATAACAATCAACCAGAGGTTCAGAAATGCAGTTCAGCAGGTGAAATGTTACCCAGGAGCAGATTGTGGCAGCGATCATGCGTTGTTATTGTGCCACCTGAAGATTAAGTTGAGGAAACTGAAAAAATCCAAAATAACACCAAAGTTGGAGGTATCCCTTTTAAGTAGGAATAGGGTATTAAAACAGCAGTTTAAAGTGGAGGTTCAAAATCGTTACAACGCTTTGAAAGATGAAGGTGAAACACTCGATGAATGGACTATTTTTCGGGATGCCATAGTACAAGGAGCTGAAAGTGTCATTCCTAAAATCAAGAAAAGGGCAAAACAAAAGTGGATGACTGATGAAATACTCGAATTGATGGATAAGAGAAGGGCTGCAAAGCAGAAAATTGATAAGTACAAAGAACTGAATAACAACATCAGAAAGAAATGTAATGAGGAAAAGGAAAACTGGCTCAATAGCAAGTGTAAGAAAATTGAAGAACTGAAAAATAAAGATGCAAGGAACATATATCACGAAATTAAGGAGATAACTGGAAAGAAAAACTGTAGTTCTAGTGGATGCATAAGAGCCAAAGATGGCAGTATTATTCTGGAAAAAGAAAAGATCCTTGGCAGGTGGACAGAATATATAGAGGAATTATTTGAAGATGAAAGAGGAGAGAAGACAGTGATAAGAAAAGAAAAGGAAGGCCCAACTATAATGAAAGCAGAAGTTCAGTTTGCTATTCAAAAAATGAGGAAAGGAAGAGCAGCAGGACCTGACAACATTGTCATAGAATTGGTGAAAGAGCTAGACGAGTTTGGAGTAGAAAAAATAACTGATATTGCAAACAAAATATACAACACAGGGTACATTCCAGCTGACCTCAGCAAATCAGTGTTTATAGCTTTGCCAAAACGACCTGGTGCAACTGAATGCGAACTACACCGGACCATCAGCCTAATGAGCCACATGATGAAACTGATCCTGAAAATTCTGTTGAACAGAATGAAGATCAAAATAAGGCACGAGATCTCACAAGAGCAAAATGCATATATAGAGGGAAAAGGTACCAGAAATGCTATTTTTATCATAAGAATGATGGCTGAAAGAGCAGTGGAAGTCCAGAAGGATTTGTATTTGTGCTTTATTGATTACAGCAAAGCATTTGATAAAGTGAGGCACCATGAATTGTTTAAAATGTTGAAGGACTTAGAAATTGATGGAAAAGATTTGCAATTAATTCAGAACTTATACTGGGAACAGATGGCAGCTATCAGGGTTGATGGAGAAATGAGCAAGTGGTCTTCAATCAAACGAGGAGTAAGACAAGGATGTGTTCTATCACCGGATCTGTTCAATCTGTATAGTGAAATCATCTTAAGAGGTATCAAGAACATGCCTGGAGTGAAAATCGGAGGTGTAAACATAAATAACTTAAGATATGCTGATGACACTGTATTGATAGCTGAAAGTGAAGTGGATTTGCAGAACATCTTAAATAAAGTAGTGTTAGAAAGTGAAAAGAAAGGACTCCAGATTAACATCAAGAAAACAGAATGTATGGTGATATCAAAGAAAAGTGTATCCCCAAAGTGTACTTTAACTATCAATGGAGAATTTGTAAAGAATGTTAAAAAGTTTACTTATCTTGGTAGTTTGATAACATCAGATGGAAGATGTGTGAACGAAATAAAGAAACGAATCACTTTGGCCAAGGATGCTTTTAGTAAAATGAGTTTAGTTTTCAAGAACAGGCAGCTGCAAGTAAAAACTAAGATTCGAGTCCTAGAATGTTATGTGTGGTCTGTTTTGCTTTATGGGTGTGATGCTTGGACCATCAATGAAAGCATGAAGAAACGAATAGAAGCAGTGGAAATGTGGTTCCTGAGAAGAATTCTTAGAATATCTTGGACTGACAAAGTGAGCAATGAAGTGGTATTAGAGAGAGCAGGAATGAAAAGAAAGTTGATGAAGGTAATTAGAAAAAAACAACTGCAGTTTCTGGGTCATGCAATGAGATGTGAAGGAATGGAAAACTTGGTGTTAACAGGGAAGATTGAAGGAAAGAAAAGTAGAGGAAGACAGAGACTGAAATTCATTACCAACTTGAACAAGGATCTCCAGTTCAAGAGGAGTGATTGTGAAATTTTAGCACTGACAAAAGAGAGAAATAGATGGAAGACCATGATCTCCAACGTCCTGAAAGGATAAGGAATTCAGAAGAAGAAGAATTACAAAAGCTTATTAAGAGCTATCCTACTTTTCCTTACGCCACAGGGGGGCAATGGGTCCCTGTGAACCAGCCTTCCTCAAATCAAAAACCACCAGTTACCATCAAGGTCAGTACAAGTTCAATAAATAAACAAGTTTGTGGTTATTTCACCTGAAATCTTCTAGCCGGCGTTTTATGTAGTTTCGTCACAGTATTTGAGGACTGCTGGAAAATGCCTGGAAGGTAAATGAGTAGAATACAGTACAAAATGATAGTTGAAATTGAAGATATTCGATTGCATTGTTTGTGATGTAATTGTTTTCGTTGTTCCTTCAGAGTGTTTGTTTTTATCATTCCACAATATTTACTACCACAGTACGCAGTCGATTATTATATGTATTTGATAAATAAACAAACTGCACAGTTCAAGTAGGGCAGACACTAGCAAGCCATTAAGCAATAAGTTGTAGACCAAAGTTATAGTCAATCTCGACGCGGTCATCAGTTGTTGAGCTATTAATAATTTTTGCGCCAGCTGAAATAGTTTTTGATGGGATATTTTTGGTTTGAAAAGATTGAAGAAGTTATTGTAGTCCAAAAAGCCTATTGTAAAGAGATAGAAAGTGGGAGAAATAAGAAATGGGGCTAACTTACCGGAAGAAAATATTGCGATTTGTTTAGCCCGACTAAGGAACCTTCACATCTGTGGTTTGCCTTTCAGTAAAAACTTTGTTAAATATATCATGAATGAAAATCATTTAAAAGTGAATAAACTCATGTGTTAGTAATTATTTATTTGATTTTGATAAAAATCGAATAGCAGCTGCAAATCAATGGTTTTTTCACAATAGTCGAATTTTAGTGTGATCTTACATTTCCTTGTATGCTGAAAAATAAATTTAAAATCGCTTATTCTCCGTAAAAATTGAGCCGATGATATAAATCTCAGTTAAAAAGGACTCTAAAATATTTAGTATCATTTTTGATCATTTTTTAATACATTGTTTAACAAACTTTCAAAATTTCGTACGAACATTATATCAACTACTGAAAACAATACTTTAGTCTCTGAAAAACTGTTTAATTCAAATTAAGTATAATAGTAAAATCTACTGGTTGTTTATTAACTTACATACAATATTTATGTGTTTACTTTTAATCACTAAATGATTTTGTTGCATACGTTGCCTAAAAAACAACATTTTAAGTGCCTATTACATTCCTAGGGCTTACAATCTACCACAGGAACCATTTCAGACCGATACAAGAATAATAACATTAAAATTCTTCCAGCCAAAAACTTTTTTCTGTCACTACAATTATTCCAGCATACTTTTTGGAAAAAAATCAAGATTGTACTGTATATTATATGAATAAAGTTTAAATAAAGTACAACTGTTACTTTTCCTTACTACCACAAACATCTTGTTGACAAAGAAAATTCAACAATTTGATGTGAAAGTTGCATCACTATTGACATGAGAAATGTCAATAGAGCATGTAATAGCATGTATCATGATACTCAGTATGGAAAATAGTATGGTACAGTGCATTGGAAATGTAGCCTGCATGAAACTGGACTTCATATTGGTTTTGTATTTTTAGTACTGTAAATAATCTCGGAGATGATATAGAAAAAACTCACCATAAGAAACATAGTGAGGTCAACAATTCCTTGACATATTATTTTAGAGGACTAACCTTGCCCTTGTAACACATAATAGTATTATCTTTATTGCCCCAACACAAGAGCAATGCAAGTTCACTGTAGTATATGTAGTGCATGCCATTAAATAAGCCACAACTTTTTATCCAGCAAAGTGTGTTTTTATTAACAGCAAAATACTGTTTTGTCATTGATTGTTAGCAATCAAATTATGATACCTGACTAAGACAGTTACTTAATCTTACGTTGAATATCTGTCAAGGTTCAAAAGGGATCTTTGATAATGCCTTGTACTCCATGAACCCATGCTACTATTCATCTGGAGGATGTCATGTAATGCTTGTTTCCTGCTCCAAGGCACACTGGAACCCTGTTAATTTTACATGGAGTACTTAACTCCAATACATGTTTGCTTGTATCTTATGAAAACCTTTATTGTTTGTATTAGTAAACATTCCCTGTGTACCAAATGACAATTATGAACAGACTCTATCCATGCTTTACACAAACAATTAAAAATGAAATGAACTATCATGATTGTTCTTTAGGAAAGGAGAATAGATGCAATTGTGAAAATTTATTAGCCTACAAAAGAAAAGTTTTATAAATAGCCTAATCAAGAAAGGCAAATTTAAACTGGTACCACAATAGAGTTCCTTTCAAAAAATTATCAAAACTAGAGTTTTATGGAAATGCCTGAGGCAACTTTTCCACCGTGCTGAAAAAGTAGATTAAGAATTCAGAGAGTATTATAAGCAAAAAATTGATCTTAATATGAATACAAATTATACTGCATTTGGTTTTTTATCTTTTTTCCAATTACTGGTTGGGAAATATTTATATAATTCTTTTTAATGTTAACCTTACATGGATGTATTTGAAAATGATGTGGCCAAATTTTCTCTCTGGTTTAAGTTGGCACAGAGATCCTGTCTTTTTAAAGCCCTTAAAGATCTACAAAGGCAAAATTTAGCCAGTTTGAGCCAATTTCCAGCTTGTGCATCCAACATATGCTAGCATGTAAAACAGACATTAAACCGAATATGTTGTTGATGATGATGATGATGATTATTATTATTATTATTATTATGTGTATTGAAGGACTATTATTACAAGTGTGCAATACAAATAGGTCATCTTTTAAATATCAGTTTTGAAGCATCAGTTGAATGTACCAGGTTCAAAACACTTGAAGTTATACTCATGTACAAAATTGTTATGAAAAACCTTCTTAACAACTAGCTTCCAATATCTGCCTTTCCAGTTGTCTACGTAATTGTAGGAAATGTTCATATAGTCAGCTTAAATACTGCCTTCATTATATCTTGACATCTTATAAGACTTGTTGACAAAGACTTCTATTTTGACTGAATCTTTTAAATATTTTTTTTGTGTAAATGAAACCACAATATCATTTGCTTCAAAATTGAATTTTGCAGTCCCTGAATGATGAATATCAGCTGTTCATTAAAAACCTTAACATTATGTAAAGTGATGTGATTAGAATTGTATTATTTTCCAACAAAAGGGGTTTTTATTTAAAGGTATTTTATTCTCACTCTTCAGAATTTGGTCATAAACAATATCAAAACTGTCATATTTTCCCATTTCTTCTAATATTTGAGCAGTAAGATTTTCTGAATGATTTTTTATTTGTTGT
The DNA here is from genome assembly GCA_003991215.1 of Morbakka virulenta. Taxonomy (NCBI): domain Eukaryota; kingdom Metazoa; phylum Cnidaria; class Cubozoa; order Carybdeida; family Carukiidae; genus Morbakka; species Morbakka virulenta. The sequence goes on along the minus strand of RDPX01000077.1, from coordinate 179,835 downwards.
TGACACCAGTACATATTGAGAAGCCTTTAAAAAGTATTTTGCATCTGCCTTTAAGAGTTTGTCAAGATTTAGGCCAGAAAAGATTGAGTTATCTTTAACTATGTTTACAGTAATCCTGAACTCAACATTTTATCCTAAATTGTAATTTATAAGACATGCTACCTGGAGTTAATTCGGATAGCAGTAGTTGTTGATAAATCTTTAGAGTAAATTAGGTCTGATATTATATTGTATTCCTATTAATACAATCATTTTATGACATTACATTTAAGGTGGTTTCATGCACATCTATCTGGAGATGCTGCTGAGAATATACTGAAGAGGAATGGTGTAGAAGGAACCTTTCTGGTTCGGCCCAGTGAACACACACCTGGACACTTTACAGTATCAGTGCTGTATGTAAGCCTTTTGATACATTGCAACATCAATTTTTGAATAATAGTTTTTAATTATTACCAGTTGTTCAGGGAACAAGACTAGGTAGGCCTTTCTGAAATGTTACTTCTAATTAACCAGCACCATTTTACTGCTACTTCTGCCATCCACCAACTTGTTAAAATGACCACCAGCCATCACCAAATAGACCCTAGTTCTTTGGTTTTGTAGCCATTGCAAATTTTTGTTCTGAAATATATAAAAAATTGCTTTTGATAAAGAATCAATCCAACTTAAAGGATATCAAGTAATGCTATAATGTAAATAATTTACAATGTGAATGATGAGGCATTTTCATCTACTAGTAAATACAACTCTTCTTACTGAACACTAAACCAAAGTTACTTAATCAGTGCATTAAGATGAAAACATTTCTTGAATATCAAGAATTCAAAATCGAATCTAGTCTGACTTTCGTTCTTATTATAAAGATAACATGATAAGGATGATTTTTGAGCTTATTAGTTTATTTTGTCCACATTTTTGAAATGCAGTGTGTGTATTAGAGAGAGAGAGAGAGAGAGAGAGAGAGAGAGAGAGAGAGAGAGAGAGAGAGAGAGAGATAGAGAGAGAGAGCGAGTGAGAGTGAGA